>CAWVOU010000023.1:0-220976 GCA_963931805.1 Microdon myrmicae
GAATTAATTTGGTATTTGCATCTTGTAGTTATTATGTATTATTATATAAAGGAATAGTTTGAATTAATTTGGTATGTGCATGTTATAGTTATGTATTATTATATAAAGGAATAATTTGAATTAATTTGTTATGTGCATGTTATAGTTATTATGTATTATTATATAAAGGACTAATCTGAAATAATTTGGTATGTGCATGTTATGGTTATTATGTATTATTATATAAAGGAATAATTTGAACTCATTTGGTATGTGCATGCTGAAGTTATTATGTATTATGATATAAGGGAATAGTTTGAATTAATTTGGTATGTGCATCTTGTAGTTATTATGTATTATTATATAAAGGAATAGTTTGGATTAATTTGGCATGTGCATGTTATAGTTATGTACTATTATATAAAGGAACAATTTGAATTAATTTGGTATGTGGATGTTATAGTTATTGTGTATTATTATATGAAGGAATAGTTTGAATTAATTTGGTATGTGCATGTTGTAGTTATTATGTGTTATTATATAAAGGAATAGCTTGAATTAATTTGGTATATGCGCGTTATAGTTATGTATTATTATATAAAGGAATAATTTGAATTAATTTGGTATGTGCATGTTATAGTTATTATGTATTATTATGTGAAGGAATAGTTTGAATTATTTTGGTAGGTGCATGTTATAAGTATTATATAAAAGAATAATTTGAATTAATTTGGTATGTGCATGTTATAGTTATTATGTATTATTATATGAAGGAATAGTTTGAAATAATTTGGTATGCGCATGTTATAGTTATTATGTATTATTATATAAAGGAATAATTTGAACTCATTTGGTATGTGCATGCTGTAGTTATTATGTATTATGATATAAGGGAATAGTTTGATTTAATTTGGTATGTGGCATCTTGTAGTTATTATGTATTATTATATAAAGGAATAGTTTGGATTAATTTGGTATGGGCATGTTATAGTTATGTACTATTATATAAAGGAACAATTTGAATTAATTTGGTATGTGCATGTTATAGTTATTATGTATTATTATATAAAGGAATAGTTTGAATTAATTTGGTATATGCATGTCGTAGTTATTGTGTTATTATATAAAGGAATAATTTGAATTAATTTGGTAAGTGCATGTTTCAGTTATTATGTATTATTATATGAAGGAGTAGTTTGAATTAATTTGGTATGTGCATGTTATAGTTATTATTTATTATTATATAAAGGAATAGTTTGAATTAATTTGGTAAGTGCATGTTGTAGTCATTATGTGTTATTATATAGGGAAATACTTTGAATTAATTTGTTATGTGCATGTTATAGTTATGTATTATTATATAAAGGAATAATTTGATTTAATTTGGTATGTGCATGTTATAGTTATTATGTATTATTATATGAAGGAATAGTTTGAATTAATTTGGTATGCGCATGGTATAGTTATTATATATTATTATATAAAGGAATAGTTTGAATTAATTTGGTATGTGTATGTTACAGTTATATATTATTATATAAAGGAATAGTTTGAGATAATTTGGTATGTGCATGTTATAGTTATTATGTATTATTATATAAAGGTAAAGTTTGAATTAATTTGGTATGTGCATGTTATAGTTATTGTGTATTATTATATAAAGGAATAGGTTGAATTAATTTGGTATGTGCATGTTGTAGTTATTATGTATTATTATATAAAGGAATAATTTGAAATAATTTGGTATGTGTCTGTTATAGTTATTATGTATTATTATATAAAGCAATAGTTTGAATTAATTTGTTATGTGGATGTAATAATTATGTATTATTATATAAAGGTATAATTTGATTTAATCTGGTATGTGCATGTTATAGTTATTATGTATTATTATATGAAGGATAAGTTTGAATTAATTTGGTATGCGCATGCTATAGTTATTATGTGTTATTATATAAAGGAATAGTTTGAATTAATTTGGTATGTGCATTTTGTAGTTATGTATTATTATATAAATGAAGAATTTGAATTAATTTGGTATGTGCATGTTATAGTTATTATGTATTATTATATAAAGGAATAGTTTGAATTAATTTGGTATGTGCATTTGTAGTAATTATGTATTATTATATAAAGGAATAGTTTGAATTAATATGGTATGTGCATGTTACAGTTATATATTGTTATATAAAGGAATAATTTGAAATAATTTGGTATGTGCATGTTATACTTATTATGTGTTATTATATAAAGGAATAGTCTGAATTAATTTGGTATGTGCATTTCGTAGTTATTATGTATTATTATATAAAGGAAAAGTTTGAATTAATTTGGTATGTGCATGTTATAGTTATTATGTATTATTATATAAAGAACTAGTTTGAACTAATGTTTTATGTGCATGTAATAGTTATGTATTATTATATAAAGGAATAATTTGATTTAAATTGGTAAGTGCATGTTATAGTTATTATGTATTATTATATGAAGGAATAGTTTGAAGTAATTTGGTATGCGCATGTTATAGTTATTATGTATTATTATATAAAGGTAAAGTTTGAATTAATTTGGTATGTGCATGTTATAGTTATTGTGTATTATTATATAAAGGAATAGGTTGAATTAATTTGGTATGTGCATGTTGTAGTTATTATGTATTATTATATAAAGGAATAATTTGAAATAATTTGGTATGTGTATGTTATAGTTATTATGTATTATTATATAAAGCAATAGTTTGAATTAATTTGTTATGTGGATGTAATAATTATGTATTATTATATAAAGGTATAATTTGATTTAATCTGGTATGTGCATGTTATAGTTATTATGTATTATTATATGAAGGATAAGTTTGAATTAATTTGGTATGCGCATGCTATAGTTATTATGTGTTATTATATAAAGGAATAGTTTGAATTAATTTGGTATGTGCATGTTACAGTTATATATTATTATATAAAGGAATAGTTTGAAATAATTTGGTATGTGCATGTTATAGTTGTTATGTATTATTATATAAAGGAATAGTTTGAATTAATTTGGTATGTGCATGTTATAGTTATTATGTATTATTATATAAAGGAATAGTTTGAATTAATTTGGTATGTGCATGTTGTAGTCATTATGTATTATTATATAAAGAACTAGTTTGAATTAATTTGTTATGTGCATGTTATAGTTATGTATTATTATATAAAGGAATAATTTGAAATAATTTGGTATGTGCATGTTATAGTTATGTATTATTACATAAAGGAATAGTTTGAGATAATTTGGTATGTGCATGCTATAGTCATGTATTATTATATAAAGGAATAATTTGAATTAATTTGGTATGTGCATGTTATAGTTATTATGTATTATTATATAAAGGACTAATCTGAAATAATTTGGTATGTGCATGTTATGCTTATTATGTATTATTATATAAAGGAATAATTTGAACTCATTTGGTATGTGCATGCTGTAGTTATTATGTATTATGATATAAGGGAATAGTTTGATTTAATTTGGTATGTGCATCTTGTAGTTATTATGTATTATTATATAAAGGAATAGTTTGGATTAATTTGGTATGGGCATGTTATAGTTATGTACTATTATATAAAGGAACAATTTGAATTAATTTGGTATGTGGATGTTATAGTTATTGTGTATTATTATATGAAGTAATAGTTTGAATTAATTTGGTATGTGTATGTTGTAGTTATTATGTGTTATTATATAAAGGAATAATTTGAATTAATTTGGTATATGCGCGTTAGAGTTATGTTTATTATATAAAGGAATAATTTGAATTAATTTGGTATGTGCATGTTATAGTTAGTATGTATTATTATGTGAAGGAATAGTTTGAAATATTTTGGTAGGTGCATGTTATAAGTATTATATAAAAGAATAATTTGAATTAATTTGGTATGTGCATGTTATAGTTATTATGTACTATTATATGAAGGAATAGTTTGAAATAATTTGGTATGCGCATGTTATAGTTATTATGTATTATTATATAAAGGAATAGTTTGAATTCATTTGGTATGTGCATGTTACAGTTATATATTATTATATAAAGGAATAGTTTGAAATAATTTGGTATGTGCATGTTATAGTTATTATGTATTATTATATAAAGGAATAGTTTGAATTAATTTGGTATGTGCATGCTATAGTTTTTATGTATTATTATATAAAGGAATAATTTGAATTAATTTGGTATGTGCATGTTATAGTTATGTATTATTACATAAAGGAATAGTTTGAATTAATTTGGTATGTGCATGTTATAGTTATGTATTATTATATAAACGCATAATTTGATTAATTTGGTATGTGGATGTTATAGTTATTGTGTATTATTATATGAAGGAATAATTTGAATTAATTTGGTATGTGCATGTTGTAGTTATTATGTGTTATTATATAAAGGAATAATTTGAATTAATTTGGTATGTGCGCGTTATAGTTATGTATTATTATATAAAGGAATAATTTGAATTAATTTGGTATGTGCATGTTATAGTTATTATGTATTATTATATGAAGGAATAGTTTGAATTATTTTGGTAGGTGCATGTTATAAGTATTATGTATTATTATATAAAGGAATAATTTGAATTAATTTGGTATGTGCATGTTATAGTTAATATGTATTATTATATAAAGAATTAGTTTCAATTAATTTGTTATGTGCATGTTATAGTTATGTATTATTATATAAAGGACTAATTTGAATTAATTTGGTGTGTGCATGTTATAATTATTATGTATTATTATATAAGGGCATAGTTTGAATTAATTTGGTATGTGCATCTTGTAGTTATTATGTTTTATTATATAAAGGAATAGTTTGAATTAATTTGGTATGTGCATGTAATGGTTATGTACTATTATATAAAGGAATAATTTGAAGTTATTTGGTATGTGGATGTTATAGTTATTGCGTATTATTATATGAAGGAATAGTTTGAATTAATTTGGTATGTGCATGTTGTAGTTATTATGTATTATTATATAAGGGAATAGTTTGAATTAATTTGGTATTTGCATCTTGTAGTTATTATGTATTATTATATAAAGGAATAGTTTGAATTAATTTGGTATGTGCATGTTATAGTTATGTATTATTATATAAAGTAATAATTTGAATTAATTTGTTATGTGCATGTTATAGTTATTATGTATTATTATATAAAGGACTAATCTGAAATAATTTGGTATGTGCATGTTATGGTTATTATGTATTATTATATAAAGGAATAATTTGAACTCATTTGGTATGTGCATGCTGTAGTTATTATGTATTATGATATAAGGGAATAGTTTGAATTAATTTGGTATGTGCATCTTGTAGTTATTATGTATTATTATATAAAGGAATAGTTTGGATTAATTTGGTATGTGCATGTTATAGTTATGTACTATTATATAAAGGAACAATTTGAATTAATTTGGTATGTGGATGTTATAGTTATTGTGTATTATTATATGAAGGAATAGTTTGAATTAATTTGGTATGTGCATGTTGTAGTTATTATGTGTTATTATATAAAGGAATAGCTTGAATTAATTTGGTATATGCGCGTTATAGTTATGTATTATTATATAAAGGAATAATTTGAATTAATTTGGTATGTGCATGTTATAGTTATTATGTATTATTATGTGAAGGAATAGTTTGAATTATTTTGGTAGGTGCATGTTATTAGTATTATATAAAAGAATAATTTGAATTAATTTGGTATGTGCATGTTATAGTTATTATGTATTATTATATGAAGGAATAGTTTGAAATAATTTGGTATGCGCATGTTATAGTTATTATGTATTATTATATAAAGGAATAGTTTGAATTCATTTGGTATGTGCATGTTACAGTTATATTTTATTATATAAAGGAATAGTTTGAAATAATTTGGTATGTGCATGTTATAGTTATTATGTATTATTATATAAAGGAATAGTTTGAACTAATTTGGTATGTGCATGCTATAGTTTTTATGTATTATTATATAAAGGAATAATTTGAATTAATTTGGTATGTGCATGTTATAGTTATGTATTATTACATAAAGGAATAGTTTGAATTAATTTGGTATGTGCATGTTATAGTTATGTATTATTATATAAACGCATAATTTGATTAATTTGGTATGTGGATGTTATAGTTATTGTGTATTATTATATGAAGGAATAGTTTGAATTAATTTGGTATGTGCATGTTGTAGTTATTATGTGGTATTATATAAAGGAATAATTTGAATTAATTTGGTATGTGCGCGTTATAGTTATGTATTATTATATAAAGGAATAATTTGAATTAATTTGGTATGTGCATGTTATAGTTATTATGTATTATTATATGAAGGAATAGTTTGAATTATTTTGGTAGGTGCATGTTATAAGTATTATGTATTATTATATAAAGGAATAATTTGAATTAATTTGGTATGTGCATGTTATAGTTAATATGTATTATTATATAAAGAATTAGTTTCAATTAATTTGTTATGTGCATGTTATAGTTATGTATTATTATATAAAGGACTAATTTGAATTAATTTGGTGTGTGCATGTTATAATTATTATGTATTATTATATAAGGGCATAGTTTGAATTAATTTGGTATGTGCATCTTGTAGTTATTATGTTTTATTATATAAAGGAATAGTTTGAATTAATTTGGTATGTGCATGTAATGGTTATGTACTATTATATAAAGGAATAATTTGAAGTTATTTGGTATGTGGATGTTAGAGTTATTGTGTATTATTATATGAAGGAATAGTTTGAATTAATTTGGTATGTGCATGTTGTAGTTATTATGTGTTATTATATAAAGGAATAATTTGAATTAATTTGCTATGTGCGCGTTATAGTTATGTATTATTATATAAAGGAATAATTTGATTTAATTTGGTATGTGCATGTTATGGTTATTATGTATTATTATATGAAGGAATAGTTTGAATTATTTTGGTAGGTGCATGTTATAAGTATTATATAAAGGAATAATTTGAATTAATTTGGTATGTGTATGTTATAGTTATTATGTATTATTATATAAATAAATAGTTTGAATTAATTTGTTATGTGGATGTAATAGTTATGTATTATTATATAAAGGACTAATTTGAATTAATTTGGTGTGTGCATTTTATAATTATTATGTATTATTATATAACGGCATAGTTTGAATTAATTTGGTATGTGCATGTTGTAGTTATTATGTATTATTATATAAACGACTAATTTGAAATAATTTGCTATGTGCATGTTATGGTTATTATGTATTATTATATAAAGGAATAATTTGAACTAATTTGGTATGCGTATGTAATAGTTATTATGTATTATTATATGAAGGAATAGTTTGAATTAATTTGGTATGTGAATGTTATAGTGTAAGTATTATTATATAAAGGCATAATTTGAATTAATTTGGTATGTGCACGTTATAGTTATTATGTATTATTATATAAAGCAATAGTTTGAATAAATTTGGTATGTGCATGCTATAGTTATGTATTATTATATAAAGGGATAACTTGAATTAATTTGGTATGTGTATGTTATAGTTATAATGTATTATTATATGAAGGAATAGGTTGAAATAATTTGGTATGTGCATGTTGTAGTTATTATGTATCATTATATAAAGGAATAGTTTGAATTAATTTGGTATGTGCATGTTATAACTATTATGTATTATTACATAACGGAATAATTTGAATTACTTTGGTATGTGCATGTTATAGTTATATTTTATTATATAAAGGAAAATTTGAATTAATTTGGTATGTGCATGTCATAGTTATGTATTATTATATAAAGGAATAGTTTGATATAATTTGGTATGTGCATGTCATAGTTATTATGTATTATTATATAAAGGAATAATTTGAATTAATTTGGTATGTGCATATTATGGTTATTATGTATTATTATATAAAGGAATAATTTGAAATAATTTGGTATGTGCATGTTATAGTTATGTATTATTATATAGAGAAATATTTTGAATTAATTTGGTATGTGCATGTTATACTTATTATGTGTTATTATATAAAGGAATAGTCTGGATTAATTTGGTATGTGCATTTTGTAGTTATTATGTATTATTATATAAAGGAAAAGTTTGAGTTAATTTGGTATGTGCATGTTATAGTTATTATGTATTATTATATAAAGAAATAGTTTGTATTAATGTGTTATGTGCATGTAATAGTTATGTATTATTATATAAAGGAATAATTTGATTTAAATTGGTAAGTGCATGTTATAGTTATTATGTATTATTATATGAAGGAGTAGTTTGAAATAATTTGGTATGCGCATGTTATAGTTATTATGTATTATTATATAAAGGAATATTTTGAATTAATTTGCTATGCGCATGTTATAGTTATTATGTATTATTATATAAAGGAATAGGTTGAATTAATTTGGTATGTGCATGTTGTAGTTATTATGTATTATTATATAAAGGAATAATTTGAAATAATTTGGTATCTGTATGTTATAGTTATTATGTATTATTATATAAATAAATAGTTTGAATTAATTTGTTATGTGGATGTAATAGTTATGTATTATTATCTAAAGGAATAATTTGATTTAATCTGGTATGTGCATTTTATAGTTATTATGTATTATTATATGAAGGAATAGTTTGAATTAATTTGGTATGCGCATGTTATAGTTATTATTTATTATTATATAAAGGAATAGTTTGAATTAATTTGGTATGTGCATGTTATAACTATTATGTATTATTACATAACGGAATAATTTGAATTACTTTGGTATGTGCATGTTATAGTTATGTTTTATTATATAAAGGAATAATTTGAATTAATTTGGTATGTGCATGTCATAGTTATGTATTATTATATAAAGGAATAGTTTGATATAATTTGGTATGTGCATGTCATAGTTATTATGTATTATTATATAAAGGAATAATTTGAATTAATTTGGTATGTGCATATTATGGTTATTATGTATTATTATATAAAGGAATAATTTGAAATAATTTGGTATGTGCATGTTATAGTTATGTATTATTATATGAAGAAATATTTTGAAATAATTTGGTATGTGCATGTTATGGTTATTATGTATTATTATATAAAGGAATAGTTTCAATAAATTTGGTATGTGCATGTTATAGTTATGTATTATTATATAAATGAATAATTTGAATTAATTTGGTATGTGCATGTTATAGTTATTATGCATTATTATATGAACGAAAAGTTTGAATTAATTTGGTATGTGTATGTTTTAGTTATTAGGTATTATTATATAAAGGAATAGTTTGAAATAATTTGGTATGTGCATGCTATAGTTATGTATTATTATATAAAGAAATACTTTGAAATAATTTGGTATGTGCATGTTATGGTTATTATATATTATTATATAAAGGAATAGTTTGAATTAATTTGGTATGTGCATTTTGTAGTTATGTATTATTACATAAATGAAGAGTTTGAATTAATTTGGTATGTGCATGTTATAGTTATTATGTATTATTATATAAAGAAATAGTTTGAATTAATTTGGTATGTGCATCTTATACTTATTATGTGTTATTATATAAAGGAATAGTCTGAATTAATTTGGTATGTGCATTTTGTAGTTATTATGTATTATTATATAAAGGAAAAGTTTGAGTTAAGTTGGTATGTGCATGTTATAGTTATTATGTATTATTATATAAAGAAATAGTTTGAATTAATGTGTTATGTGCATGTAATAGTTATGTATTATTATATAAAGGAATAATTTGATATAAATTGGTAAGTGCATGTTATAGTTATTATGTATTATTATATGAAGGAGTAGTTTGAAATAATTTGGTATGCGCATGTTATAGTTATTATGTATTATTATATAAAGGAATATTTTTAATTAATTTGGTATGCGCATGTTATAGTTATTATGTATTATTATATAAAGGAATAGGTTGAATTAATTTGGTATGTGCATGTTGTAGTTATTATGTATTATTATATAAAGGAATAATTTGAATTAATTTGGTATCTGTATGTTATAGTTATTATGTATTATTATATAAATAAATAATTTGAATTAATTTGTTATGTGGATGTAATAGTTATGTATTATTATATAAAGGAATAATTTGATTTAATCTGGTATGTGCATTTTATAGTTATTATGTATTATTATACGAGGAAATAGTTTGAATTAATTTGGTATGCGCATGTTATAGTTATTATGTATTATTATATAAAGGAATAGTTTGAATTAATTTGGTATGTGCATGTTACAATTATATATTATTATATAAAGGAATAGTTTGAAATAATTTGGTATGTGCATGTTATAGATATTATGTGTTATCATATAACGGAATAATTTGAAATAATTTGGTATGTGCATGTTTCAGTTATTATGTATTATTATATGAAGGAGTTCTTTGAATTAATTTGGTATGTGCATGTTATACTGCAACTATTATTATATAAAGGGATAATTTGAATTAATTTGGTATGTGCATGTTATAGTTATTATGTATTATTGTATAAAGGAACAGTTTTATTAATTTGGTATGTGCATGCTGTAGTTATTATGTATTATTATATAAAGGAATAGTTTGAATTAATTTGGTAAGTGCATGTCTCAGTTATTATGTATTATTATAGGAAGGACTAGTTTCAATTAATTTGGTATGTGCATGTTATAGTTATGTATTATTATATAAAGGACTAATTTCAATTAATTTGGTATGTGCATGTTATAGTTATTATGTATTATTATATAAAGGAATAGTTTGAATTAATTTGGTATGTGCATGCTATAGTTATGTATTATTATATAAAGAAATATTTTGAAATAATTTGGTATGTGCATGTTATGGTTATTATATATTATTATATAAAAGAATAGTTTGAATTAATTTGGTATGTGCATTTTGTTGTTATGTATTATTATATAAATGAAGAATTTGAATTAATTTGGTATTTGCATGTTATAGTTATTATGTATTATTATATGAAGGAAAAGTTTGAAGTAATTTGGTATGCGCATGTTATAGTTGTTATGAATTATTATATAAAGAAATAGTTTGAATTAATTTGGTATGTGCATTTGTAGTTATTATGTATTATTATATAAAGGAATAGTTTGAATTAATATGGTATGTGCATGTTACAGTTATATATTATTATATAAAGGAATAATTTGAAATAATTTGGTATGTGCATGTTATACTTATTATGTGTTATTATATAAAGGAATAGTCTGAATTAATTTGGTATGTGCATTTTGTAGTTATTATGTATTATTATATAAAGGAAAAGTTTGAGTTAATTTGCTATGTGCATGTTATAGTTATTATGTATTATTATATAAGGAAATTGTTTGAATTAATGTGTTATGTGCATGTAATAGTTATGTATTATTATATAAAGGAATAATTTGATTTAAATTGGTAAGTGCATGTTATAGTTATTATGTATTATTATATGAAGGAGTAGTTTGAAATAATTTGGTATGCGCATGTTATAGTTATTATGTATTATTATATAAAGGAATATTTTGAATTAATTTGGTATGCGCATGTTATAGTTATTATGTATTATTATATAAAGGAATAGTTTGAATTAATTTGGTATGTGCATGCTATAGTTTTTATGTATTATTATATAAAGGAATAATTTGAATTAATTTGGTATGTGCATGTTATAGTTATGTATTATTACATAAAGGAATAGTTTGAATTAATTTGGTATGTGCATGTTATAGTTATGTATTATTATATAAACGCATAATTTGATTAATTTGGTATGTGGATGTTATAGTTATTGTGTATTATTATATGAAGGAATAGTTTGAATTAATTTGGTATGTGCATGTTGTAGTTATTATGTGTTATTATATAAAGGAATAATTTGAATTAATTTGGTATGTGCGCGTTATAGTTATGTATTATTATATAAAGGAATAATTTGAATTAATTTGGTATGTGCATGTTATAGTTATTATGTATTATTATATGAAGGAATAGTTTGAATTATTTTGGTAGGTGCATGTTATAAGTATTATGTATTATTATATAAAGGAATAATTTGAATTAATTTGGTACGTGCATGTTATAGTTAATATGTATTATTATATAAAGAATTAGTTTCAATTAATTTGTTATGTGCATGTTATAGTTATGTATTATTATATAAAGGACTAATTTGAATTAATTTGGTGTGTGCATGTTATAATTATTATGTATTATTATATAAGGGCATAGTTTGAATTAATTTGGTATGTGCATCTTGTAGTTATTATGTTTTATTATATAAAGGAATAGTTTGAATTAATTTGGTATGTGCATGTAATGGGTATGTACTATTATATAAAGGAATAATTTGAAGTTATTTGGTATGTGGATGTTATAGTTATTGCGTATTATTATATGAAGGAATAGTTTGAATTAATTTGGTATGTGCATGTTGTAGTTATTATGTATTATTATATAAGGGAATAGTTTGAATTAATTTGGTATTTGCATCTTGTAGTTATTATGTATTATTATATAAAGGAATAGTTTGAATTAATTTGGTATGTGCATGTTATAGTTATGTATTATTATATAAAGGAATAATTTGAATTAATTTGTTATGTGCATGTTATAGTTATTATGTATTATTATATAAAGGACTAATCTGAAATAATTTGGTATGTGCATGTTATGGTTATTATGTATTATTATATAAAGGAATAATTTGAACTCATTTGGTATGTGCATGCTGAAGTTATTATGTATTATGATATAAGGGAATAGTTTGAATTAATTTGGTATGTGCATCTTGTAGTTATTATGTATTATTATATAAAGGAATAGTTTGGATTAATTTGGCATGTGCATGTTATAGTTATGTACTATTATATAAAGGAACAATTTGAATTAATTTGGTATGTGGATGTTATAGTTATTGTGTATTATTATATGAAGGAATAGTTTGAATTAATTTGGTATGTGCATGTTGTAGTTATTATGTGTTATTATATAAAGGAATAGCTTGAATTAATTTGGTATATGCGCGTTATAGTTATGTATTATTATATAAAGGAATAATTTGAATTAATTTGGTATGTGCATGTTATAGTTATTATGTATTATTATGTGAAGGAATAGTTTGAATTATTTTGGTAGGTGCATGTTATAAGTATTATATAAAAGAATAATTTGAATTAATTTGGTATGTGCATGTTATAGTTATTATGTATTATTATATGAAGGAATAGTTTGAAATAATTTGGTATGCGCATGTTATAGTTATTATGTATTATTATATAAAGGAATAATTTGAACTCATTTGGTATGTGCATGCTGTAGTTATTATGTATTATGATATAAGGGAATAGTTTGATTTAATTTGGTATGTGCATCTTGTAGTTATTATGTATTATTATATAAAGGAATAGTTTGGATTAATTTGGTATGGGCATGTTATAGTTATGTACTATTATATAAAGGAACAATTTGAATTAATTTGGTATGTGCATGTTATAGTTATTATGTATTATTATATAAAGGAATAGTTTGAATTAATTTGGTATATGCATGTCGTAGTTATTGTGTTATTATATAAAGGAATAATTTGAATGAATTTGGTAAGTGCATGTTTCAGTTATTATGTATTATTATATGAAGGAGTAGTTTGAATTAATTTGGTATGTGCATGTTATAGTTATTATTTATTATTATATAAAGGAATAGTTTGAATTAATTTGGTAAGTGCATGTTGTAGTCATTATGTGTTATTATATAGGGAAATACTTTGAATTAATTTGTTATGTGCATGTTATAGTTATGTATTATTATATAAAGGAATAATTTGATTTAATTTGGTATGTGCATGTTATAGTTATTATGTATTATTATATGAAGGAATAGTTTGAATTAATTTGGTATGCGCATGGTATAGTTATTATATATTATTATATAAAGGAATAGTTTGAATTAATTTGGTATGTGTATGTTACAGTTATATATTATTATATAAAGGAATAGTTTGAGATAATTTGGTATGTGCATGTTATAGTTATTATGTATTATTATATAAAGGTAAAGTTTGAATTAATTTGGTATGTGCATGTTATAGTTATTGTGTATTATTATATAAAGGAATAGGTTGAATTAATTTGGTATGTGCATGTTGTAGTTATTATGTATTATTATATAAAGGAATAATTTGAAATAATTTGGTATGTGTCTGTTATAGTTATTATGTATTATTATATAAAGCAATAGTTTGAATTAATTTGTTATGTGGATGTAATAATTATGTATTATTATATAAAGGTATAATTTGATTTAATCTGGTATGTGCATGTTATAGTTATTATGTATTATTATATGAAGGATAAGTTTGAATTAATTTGGTATGCGCATGCTATAGTTATTATGTGTTATTATATAAAGGAATAGTTTGAATTAATTTGGTATGTGCATTTTGTAGTTATGTATTATTATATAAATGAAGAATTTGAATTAATTTGGTATGTGCATGTTATAGTTATTATGTATTATTATATAAAGGAATAGTTTGAATTAATTTGGTATGTGCATTTGTAGTAATTATGTATTATTATATAAAGGAATAGTTTGGATTAATTTGGTATGTGCATGTTATAGTTATGTATTATTATATAAACGCATAATTTGATTAATTTGGTATGTGGATGTTATAGTTATATATTGTTATATAAAGGAATAATTTAAAATAATTTGGTATGTGCATGTTATACTTATTATGTGTTATTATATAAAGGAATAGTCTGAATTAATTTGGTATGTGCATTTCGTAGTTATTATGTATTATTATATAAAGGAAAAGTTTGAATTAATTTGGTATGTGCATGTTATAGTTATTATGTATTATTATATAAAGAACTAGTTTGAACTAATGTTTTATGTGCATGTAATAGTTATGTATTATTATATAAAGGAATAATTTGATTTAAATTGGTAAGTGCATGTTATAGTTATTATGTATTATTATATGAAGGAATAGTTTGAAGTAATTTGGTATGCGCATGTTATAGTTATTATGTATTATTATATAAAGGTAAAGTTTGAATTAATTTGGTATGTGCATGTTATAGTTATTGTGTATTATTATATAAAGGAATAGGTTGAATTAATTTGGTATGTGCATGTTGTAGTTATTATGTATTATTATATAAAGGAATAATTTGAAATAATTTGGTATGTGTATGTTATAGTTATTATGTATTATTATATAAAGCAATAGTTTGAATTAATTTGTTATGTGGATGTAATAATTATGTATTATTATATAAAGGTATAATTTGATTTAATCTGGTATGTGCATGTTATAGTTATTATGTATTATTATATGAAGGATAAGTTTGAATTAATTTGGTATGCGCATGCTATAGTTATTATGTGTTATTATATAAAGGAATAGTTTGAATTAATTTGGTATGTGCATGTTACAGTTATATATTATTATATAAAGGAATAGTTTGAAATAATTTGGTATGTGCATGTTATAGTTGTTATGTATTATTATATAAAGGAATAGTTTGAATTAATTTGGTATGTGCATGTTATAGTTATTATGTATTATTATATAAAGGAATAGTTTGAATTAATTTGGTATGTGCATGTTGTAGTCATTATGTATTATTATATAAAGAACTAGTTTGAATTAATTTGTTATGTGCATGTTATAGTTATGTATTATTATATAAAGGAATAATTTGAAATAATTTGGTATGTGCATGTTATAGTTATGTATTATTACATAAAGGAATAGTTTGAGATAATTTGGTATGTGCATGCTATAGTCATGTATTATTATATAAAGGAATAATTTGAATTAATTTGGTATGTGCATGTTATAGTTATTATGTATTATTATATAAAGGACTAATCTGAAATAATTTGGTATGTGCATGTTATGCTTATTATGTATTATTATATAAAGGAATAATTTGAACTCATTTGGTATGTGCATGCTGTAGTTATTATGTATTATGATATAAGGGAATAGTTTGATTTAATTTGGTATGTGCATCTTGTAGTTATTATGTATTATTATATAAAGGAATAGTTTGGATTAATTTGGTATGGGCATGTTATAGTTATGTACTATTATATAAAGGAACAATTTGAATTAATTTGGTATGTGGATGTTATAGTTATTGTGTATTATTATATGAAGTAATAGTTTGAATTAATTTGGTATGTGTATGTTGTAGTTATTATGTGTTATTATATAAAGGAATAATTTGAATTAATTTGGTATATGCGCGTTAGAGTTATGTTTATTATATAAAGGAATAATTTGAATTAATTTGGTATGTGCATGTTATAGTTATTATGTATTATTATGTGAAGGAATAGTTTGAAATATTTTGGTAGGTGCATGTTATAAGTATTATATAAAAGAATAATTTGAATTAATTTGGTATGTGCATGTTATAGTTATTATGTACTATTATATGAAGGAATAGTTTGAAATAATTTGGTATGCGCATGTTATAGTTATTATGTATTATTATATAAAGGAATAGTTTGAATTCATTTGGTATGTGCATGTTACAGTTATATATTATTATATAAATGAATAGTTTGAAATAATTTGGTATGTGCATGTTATAGTTATTATGTATTATTATATAAAGGAATAGTTTGAATTAATTTGGTATGTGCATGCTATAGTTTTTATGTATTATTATATAAAGGAATAATTTGAATTAATTTGGTATGTGCATGTTATAGTTATGTATTATTACATAAAGGAATAGTTTGAATTAATTTGGTATGTGCATGTTATAGTTATGTATTATTATATAAACGCATAATTTGATTAATTTGGTATGTGGATGTTATAGTTATTGTGTATTATTATATGAAGGAATAATTTGAATTAATTTGGTATGTGCATGTTGTAGTTATTATGTGTTATTATATAAAGGAATAATTTGAATTAATTTGGTATGTGCGCGTTATAGTTATGTATTATTATATAAAGGAATAATTTGAATTAATTTGGTATGTGCATGTTATAGTTATTATGTATTATTATATGAAGGAATAGTTTGAATTATTTTGGTAGGTGCATGTTATAAGTATTATGTATTATTATATAAAGGAATAATTTGAATTAATTTGGTATGTGCATGTTATAGTTAATATGTATTATTATATAAAGAATTAGTTTCAATTAATTTGTTATGTGCATGTTATAGTTATGTATTATTATATAAAGGACTAATTTGAATTAATTTGGTGTGTGCATGTTATAATTATTATGTATTATTATATAAGGGCATAGTTTGAATTAATTTGGTATGTGCATCTTGTAGTTATTATGTTTTATTATATAAAGGAATAGTTTGAATTAATTTGGTATGTGCATGTAATGGTTATGTACTATTATATAAAGGAATAATTTGAAGTTATTTGGTATGTGGATGTTATAGTTATTGCGTATTATTATATGAAGGAATAGTTTGAATTAATTTGGTATGTGCATGTTGTAGTTATTATGTATTATTATATAAGGGAATAGTTTGAATTAATTTGGTATTTGCATCTTGTAGTTATTATGTATTATTATATAAAGGAATAGTTTGAATTAATTTGGTATGTGCATGTTATAGTTATGTATTATTATATAAAGGAATAATTTGAATTAATTTGTTATGTGCATGTTATAGTTATTATGTATTATTATATAAAGGACTAATCTGAAATAATTTGGTATGTGCATGTTATGGTTATTATGTATTATTATATAAAGGAATAATTTGAACTCATTTGGTATGTGCATGCTGTAGTTATTATGTATTATGATATAAGGGAATAGTTTGAATTAATTTGGTATGTGCATCTTGTAGTTATTATGTATTATTATATAAAGGAATAGTTTGGATTAATTTGGTATGTGCATGTTATAGTTATGTACTATTATATAAAGGAACAATTTGAATTAATTTGGTATGTGGATGTTATAGTTATTGTGTATTATTATATGAAGGAATAGTTTGAATTAATTTGGTATGTGCATGTTGTAGTTATTATGTGTTATTATATAAAGGAATAGCTTGAATTAATTTGGTATATGCGCGTTATAGTTATGTATTATTATATAAAGGAATAATTTGAATTAATTTGGTATGTGCATGTTATAGTTATTATGTATTATTATGTGAAGGAATAGTTTGAATTATTTTGGTAGGTGCATGTTATTAGTATTATATAAAAGAATAATTTGAATTAATTTGGTATGTGCATGTTATAGTTATTATGTATTATTATATGAAGGAATAGTTTGAAATAATTTGGTATGCGCATGTTATAGTTATTATGTATTATTATATAAAGGAATAGTTTGAATTCATTTGGTATGTGCATGTTACAGTTATATTTTATTATATAAAGGAATAGTTTGAAATAATTTGGTATGTGCATGTTATAGTTATTATGTATTATTATATAAAGGAATAGTTTGAACTAATTTGGTATGTGCATGCTATAGTTTTTATGTATTATTATATAAAGGAATAATTTGAATTAATTTGGTATGTGCATGTTATAGTTATGTATTATTACATAAAGGAATAGTTTGAATTAATTTGGTATGTGCATGTTATAGTTATGTATTATTATATAAACGCATAATTTGATTAATTTGGTATGTGGATGTTATAGTTATTGTGTATTATTATATGAAGGAATAGTTTGAATTAATTTGGTATGTGCATGTTGTAGTTATTATGTGGTATTATATAAAGGAATAATTTGAATTAATTTGGTATGTGCGCGTTATAGTTATGTATTATTATATAAAGGAATAATTTGAATTAATTTGGTATGTGCATGTTATAGTTATTATGTATTATTATATGAAGGAATAGTTTGAATTATTTTGGTAGGTGCATGTTATAAGTATTATGTATTATTATATAAAGGAATAATTTGAATTAATTTGGTATGTGCATGTTATAGTTAATATGTATTATTATATAAAGAATTAGTTTCAATTAATTTGTTATGTGCATGTTATAGTTATGTATTATTATATAAAGGACTAATTTGAATTAATTTGGTGTGTGCATGTTATAATTATTATGTATTATTATATAAGGGCATAGTTTGAATTAATTTGGTATGTGCATCTTGTAGTTATTATGTTTTATTATATAAAGGAATAGTTTGAATTAATTTGGTATGTGCATGTAATGGTTATGTACTATTATATAAAGGAATAATTTGAAGTTATTTGGTATGTGGATGTTAGAGTTATTGTGTATTATTATATGAAGGAATAGTTTGAATTAATTTGGTATGTGCATGTTGTAGTTATTATGTGTTATTATATAAAGGAATAATTTGAATTAATTTGCTATGTGCGCGTTATAGTTATGTATTATTATATAAAGGAATAATTTGATTTAATTTGGTATGTGCATGTTATGGTTATTATGTATTATTATATGAAGGAATAGTTTGAATTATTTTGGTAGGTGCATGTTATAAGTATTATATAAAGGAATAATTTGAATTAATTTGGTATGTGTATGTTATAGTTATTATGTATTATTATATAAATAAATAGTTTGAATTAATTTGTTATGTGGATGTAATAGTTATGTATTATTATATAAAGGACTAATTTGAATTAATTTGGTGTGTGCATTTTATAATTATTATGTATTATTATATAACGGCATAGTTTGAATTAATTTGGTATGTGCATGTTGTAGTTATTATGTATTATTATATAAACGACTAATTTGAAATAATTTGCTATGTGCATGTTATGGTTATTATGTATTATTATATAAAGGAATAATTTGAACTAATTTGGTATGCGTATGTAATAGTTATTATGTATTATTATATGAAGGAATAGTTTGAATTAATTTGGTATGTGAATGTTATAGTGTAAGTATTATTATATAAAGGCATAATTTGAATTAATTTGGTATGTGCACGTTATAGTTATTATGTATTATTATATAAAGCAATAGTTTGAATAAATTTGGTATGTGCATGCTATAGTTATGTATTATTATATAAAGGGATAACTTGAATTAATTTGGTATGTGTATGTTATAGTTATAATGTATTATTATATGAAGGAATAGGTTGAAATAATTTGGTATGTGCATGTTGTAGTTATTATGTATCATTATATAAAGGAATAGTTTGAATTAATTTGGTATGTGCATGTTATAACTATTATGTATTATTACATAACGGAATAATTTGAATTACTTTGGTATGTGCATGTTATAGTTATATTTTATTATATAAAGGAAAATTTGAATTAATTTGGTATGTGCATGTCATAGTTATGTATTATTATATAAAGGAATAGTTTGATATAATTTGGTATGTGCATGTCATAGTTATTATGTATTATTATATAAAGGAATAATTTGAATTAATTTGGTATGTGCATATTATGGTTATTATGTATTATTATATAAAGGAATAATTTGAAATAATTTGGTATGTGCATGTTATAGTTATGTATTATTATATAGAGAAATATTTTGAATTAATTTGGTATGTGCATGTTATACTTATTATGTGTTATTATATAAAGGAATAGTCTGGATTAATTTGGTATGTGCATTTTGTAGTTATTATGTATTATTATATAAAGGAGAAGTTTGAGTTAATTTGGTATGTGCATGTTATAGTTATTATGTATTATTATATAAAGAAATAGTTTGTATTAATGTGTTATGTGCATGTAATAGTTATGTATTATTATATAAAGGAATAATTTGATTTAAATTGGTAAGTGCATGTTATAGTTATTATGTATTATTATATGAAGGAGTAGTTTGAAATAATTTGGTATGCGCATGTTATAGTTATTATGTATTATTATATAAAGGAATATTTTGAATTAATTTGCTATGCGCATGTTATAGTTATTATGTATTATTATATAAAGGAATAGGTTGAATTAATTTGGTATGTGCATGTTGTAGTTATTATGTATTATTATATAAAGGAATAATTTGAAATAATTTGGTATCTGTATGTTATAGTTATTATGTATTATTATATAAATAAATAGTTTGAATTAATTTGTTATGTGGATGTAATAGTTATGTATTATTATCTAAAGGAATAATTTGATTTAATCTGGTATGTGCATTTTATAGTTATTATGTATTATTATATGAAGGAATAGTTTGAATTAATTTGGTATGCGCATGTTATAGTTATTATTTATTATTATATAAAGGAATAGTTTGAATTAATTTGGTATGTGCATGTTATAACTATTATGTATTATTACATAACGGAATAATTTGAATTACTTTGGTATGTGCATGTTATAGTTATGTTTTATTATATAAAGGAATAATTTGAATTAATTTGGTATGTGCATGTCATAGTTATGTATTATTATATAAAGGAATAGTTTGATATAATTTGGTATGTGCATGTCATAGTTATTATGTATTATTATATAAAGGAATAATTTGAATTAATTTTGTATGTGCATATTATGGTTATTATGTATTATTATATAAAGGAATAATTTGAAATAATTTGGTATGTGCATGTTATAGTTATGTATTATTATATGAAGAAATATTTTGAAATAATTTGGTATGTGCATGTTATGGTTATTATGTATTATTATATAAAGGAATAGTTTCAATAAATTTGGTATGTGCATGTTATAGTTATGTATTATTATATAAATGAATAATTTGAATTAATTTGGTATGTGCATGTTATAGTTATTATGCATTATTATATGAACGAAAAGTTTGAATTAATTTGGTATGTGTATGTTTTAGTTATTAGGTATTATTATATAAAGGAATAGTTTGAAATAATTTGGTATGTGCATGCTATAGTTATGTATTATTATATAAAGAAATACTTTGAAATAATTTGGTATGTGCATGTTATGGTTATTATATATTATTATATAAAGGAATAGTTTGAATTAATTTGGTATGTGCATTTTGTAGTTATGTATTATTACATAAATGAAGAGTTTGAATTAATTTGGTATGTGCATGTTATAGTTATTATGTATTATTATATAAAGAAATAGTTTGAATTAATTTGGTATGTGCATCTTATACTTATTATGTGTTATTATATAAAGGAATAGTCTGAATTAATTTGGTATGTGCATTTTGTAGTTATTATGTATTATTATATAAAGGAAAAGTTTGAGTTAATTTGGTATGTGCATGTTATAGTTATTATGTATTATTATATAAAGAAATAGTTTGAATTAATGTGTTATGTGCATGTAATAGTTATGTATTATTATATAAAGGAATAATTTGATATAAATTGGTAAGTGCATGTTATAGTTATTATGTATTATTATATGAAGGAGTAGTTTGAAATAATTTGGTATGCGCATGTTATAGTTATTATGTATTATTATATAAAGGAATATTTTTAATTAATTTGGTATGCGCATGTTATAGTTATTATGTATTATTATATAAAGGAATAGGTTGAATTAATTTGGTATGTGCATGTTGTAGTTATTATGTATTATTATATAAAGGAATAATTTGAATTAATTTGGTATCTGTATGTTATAGTTATTATGTATTATTATATAAATAAATAATTTGAATTAATTTGTTATGTGGATGTAATAGTTATGTATTATTATATAAAGGAATAATTTGATTTAATCTGGTATGTGCATTTTATAGTTATTATGTATTATTATACGAGGAAATAGTTTGAATTAATTTGGTATGCGCATGTTATAGTTATTATGTATTATTATATAAAGGAATAGTTTGAATTAATTTGGTATGTGCATGTTACAATTATATATTATTATATAAAGGAATAGTTTGAAATAATTTGGTATGTGCATGTTATAGATATTATGTGTTATCATATAACGGAATAATTTGAAATAATTTGGTATGTGCATGTTTCAGTTATTATGTATTATTATATGAAGGAGTTCTTTGAATTAATTTGGTATGTGCATGTTATACTGCAACTATTATTATATAAAGGGATAATTTGAATTAATTTGGTATGTGCATGTTATAGTTATTATGTATTATTGTATAAAGGAACAGTTTTATTAATTTGGTATGTGCATGCTGTAGTTATTATGTATTATTATATAAAGGAATAGTTTGAATTAATTTGGTAAGTGCATGTCTCAGTTATTATGTATTATTATAGGAAGGACTAGTTTCAATTAATTTGGTATGTGCATGTTATAGTTATGTATTATTATATAAAGGACTAATTTCAATTAATTTGGTATGTGCATGTTATAGTTATTATGTATTATTATATAAAGGAATAGTTTGAATTAATTTGGTATGTGCATGCTATAGTTATGTATTATTATATAAAGAAATATTTTGAAATAATTTGGTATGTGCATGTTATGGTTATTATATATTATTATATAAAAGAATAGTTTGAATTAATTTGGTATGTGCATTTTGTTGTTATGTATTATTATATAAATGAAGAATTTGAATTAATTTGGTATTTGCATGTTATAGTTATTATGTATTATTATATGAAGGAAAAGTTTGAAGTAATTTGGTATGCGCATGTTATAGTTGTTATGAATTATTATATAAAGAAATAGTTTGAATTAATTTGGTATGTGCATTTGTAGTTATTATGTATTATTATATAAAGGAATAGTTTGAATTAATATGGTATGTGCATGTTACAGTTATATATTATTATATAAAGGAATAATTTGAAATAATTTGGTATGTGCATGTTATAGTTATGTATTATTACATAAAGGAATAGTTTGAGATAATTTGGTATGTGCATGTTATAGTTATGTATTATTATCTAAAGTAATAATTTGAATTAATTTGTAATGTGCATGTTATAGTTATTATGTATTATTATATAAAGGACTAATTTGAAATAATTTGGTATGTGCATGTTATGGTTATTATGTATTATTATATAAAGGAATAATTTGAACTCATTTGGTATGTGCATGCTGTAGTTATTATGTATTATGATATAAGGGAATAGTTTGAATTAATTTGGTATGTGCATCTTGTAGTTATTATGTATTATTATATAAAGGAATAGTTTGGATTAATTTGGTATGTGCATGTTGTAGTCATTATGTATTATTATATAAAGAACTAGTTTGAATTAATTTGTTATGTGCATGTTATAGTTATGTATTATTATATAAAGGAATAATTTGAAATAATTTGGTATGTGCATGTTATAGTTATGTATTATTACATAAAGGAATAGTTTGAGATAATTTGGTATGTGCATGTTATAGTTATGTATTATTATCTAAAGTAATAATTTGAATTAATTTGTAATGTGCATGTTATAGTTATTATGTATTATTATATAAAGAAATAGTTTGAATTAATTTGGTATGTGCATCTTATACTTATTATGTGTTATTATATAAAGGAATAGTCTGAATTAATTTGGTATGTGCATTTTGTAGTTATTATGTATTATTATATAAAGGAAAAGTTTGAGTTAATTTGGTATGTGCATGTTATAGTTATTATGTATTATTATATAAAGAAATAGTTTGAATTAATGTGTTATGTGCATGTAATAGTTATGTATTATTATATAAAGGAATAATTTGATATAAATTGGTAAGTGCATGTTATAGTTATTATGTATTATTATATGAAGGAGTAGTTTGAAATAATTTGGTATGCGCATGTTATAGTTATTATGTATTATTATATAAAGGAATATTTTTAATTAATTTGGTATGCGCATGTTATAGTTATTATGTATTATTATATAAAGGAATAGGTTGAATTAATTTGGTATGTGCATGTTGTAGTTATTATGTATTATTATATAAAGGAATAATTTGAATTAATTTGGTATCTGTATGTTATAGTTATTATGTATTATTATATAAATAAATAATTTGAATTAATTTGTTATGTGGATGTAATAGTTATGTATTATTATATAAAGGAATAATTTGATTTAATCTGGTATGTGCATTTTATAGTTATTATGTATTATTATACGAGGAAATAGTTTGAATTAATTTGGTATGCGCATGTTATAGTTATTATGTATTATTATATAAAGGAATAGTTTGAATTAATTTGGTATGTGCATGTTACAATTATATATTATTATATAAAGGAATAGTTTGAAATAATTTGGTATGTGCATGTTATAGATATTATGTGTTATCATATAACGGAATAATTTGAAATAATTTGGTATGTGCATGTTTCAGTTATTATGTATTATTATATGAAGGAGTTCTTTGAATTAATTTGGTATGTGCATGTTATACTGCAACTATTATTATATAAAGGGATAATTTGAATTAATTTGGTATGTGCATGTTATAGTTATTATGTATTATTGTATAAAGGAACAGTTTTATTAATTTGGTATGTGCATGCTGTAGTTATTATGTATTATTATATAAAGGAATAGTTTGAATTAATTTGGTAAGTGCATGTCTCAGTTATTATGTATTATTATAGGAAGGACTAGTTTCAATTAATTTGGTATGTGCATGTTATAGTTATGTATTATTATATAAAGGACTAATTTCAATTAATTTGGTATGTGCATGTTATAGTTATTATGTATTATTATATAAAGGAATAGTTTGAATTAATTTGGTATGTGCATGCTATAGTTATGTATTATTATATAAAGAAATATTTTGAAATAATTTGGTATGTGCATGTTATGGTTATTATATATTATTATATAAAAGAATAGTTTGAATTAATTTGGTATGTGCATTTTGTTGTTATGTATTATTATATAAATGAAGAATTTGAATTAATTTGGTATTTGCATGTTATAGTTATTATGTATTATTATATGAAGGAAAAGTTTGAAGTAATTTGGTATGCGCATGTTATAGTTGTTATGAATTATTATATAAAGAAATAGTTTGAATTAATTTGGTATGTGCATTTGTAGTTATTATGTATTATTATATAAAGGAATAGTTTGAATTAATATGGTATGTGCATGTTACAGTTATATATTATTATATAAAGGAATAATTTGAAATAATTTGGTATGTGCATGTTATAGTTATGTATTATTACATAAAGGAATAGTTTGAGATAATTTGGTATGTGCATGTTATAGTTATGTATTATTATCTAAAGTAATAATTTGAATTAATTTGTAATGTGCATGTTATAGTTATTATGTATTATTATATAAAGGACTAATTTGAAATAATTTGGTATGTGCATGTTATGGTTATTATGTATTATTATATAAAGGAATAATTTGAACTCATTTGGTATGTGCATGCTGTAGTTATTATGTATTATGATATAAGGGAATAGTTTGAATTAATTTGGTATGTGCATCTTGTAGTTATTATGTATTATTATATAAAGGAATAGTTTGGATTAATTTGGTATGTGCATGTTGTAGTCATTATGTATTATTATATAAAGAACTAGTTTGAATTAATTTGTTATGTGCATGTTATAGTTATGTATTATTATATAAAGGAATAATTTGAAATAATTTGGTATGTGCATGTTATAGTTATGTATTATTACATAAAGGAATAGTTTGAGATAATTTGGTATGTGCATGTTATAGTTATGTATTATTATCTAAAGTAATAATTTGAATTAATTTGTAATGTGCATGTTATAGTTATTATGTATTATTATATAAAGGACTAATTTGAAATAATTTGGTATGTGCATGTTATGGTTATTATGTATTATTATATAAAGGAATAATTTGAACTCATTTGGTATGTGCATGCTGTAGTTATTATGTATTATGATATAAGGGAATAGTTTGAATTAATTTGGTATGTGCATCTTGTAGTTATTATGTATTATTATATAAAGGAATAGTTTGGATTAATTTGGTATGTGTATGTTATAGTTATGTACTATTATATAAAGGAACAATTTGAATTAATTTGGTATGTGCATGTTATAGTTATTGTGTATTATTATATGAAGGAATAGTTTGAATTAATTTGGTATGTGCATGTTGTAGTTATTATGTGTTATTATATAAAGGAATAATTTGAATTAATTTGGTATGTGCGCGTTATAGTTATGTATTATTATATAAAGGAATAATTTGAATTAATTTGGTATGTGCATGTTATAGTTATTATGTATTATTATATGAAGGAATAGTTTGAATTAATTTGGTATGTGCATGTTATAGTTATTATGTATTATTATATAAAGGAATAGTTTGAATTAATTTGGTAAGTGCATGTTGTAGTCATTATGTGTTATTATATAAAGAAATACTTTGAATTAATTTGTTATGTGCATGTTATAGTTATGTATTATTATATAAAGGAATAATTTGATTTAATTTGCTATGTGCATGTTATAGTTATTATGTATTATTATATAAAGGAATAATTTGAAATAATTTGGTATGTGTATGTTATAGTTATTATGTATTATTATATAAAGCAATAGTTTGAATTAATTTGTTATGTGGATGTAATAATTATGTATTATTATATAAAGGTATAATTTGATTTAATCTGGTATGTGCATGTTATAGTTATTATGTATTATTATATGAAGGATAAGTTTGAATTAATTTGGTATGCGCATGCTATAGTTATTGTGTTATTATATAAAGGAATAGTTTGAATTAATTTGGTATGTGCATGTTACAGTTATATATTATTATATAAAGGAATAGTTTGAGATAATTTGGTATGTGCATGTTATAGTTATGTATTATTATCTAAAGGAATAATTTGAATTAATTTGTAATGTGCATGTTATAGTTATTATGTATTATTATATAAAGGACTAATTTGAAATAATTTGGTATGTGCATGTTATGGTTATTATGTATTATTATATAAAGGAATAATTTGAACTCATTTGGTATGTGCATGCTGTAGTTATTATGTATTATGATATAAGGGAATAGTTTGAATTAATTTGGTATGTGCATCTTGTAGTTATTATGTATTATTATATAAAGGAATAGTTTGGATTAATTTGTTATGTGGATGTAATAATTATGTATTATTATATAAAGGTATAATTTGATTTAATCTGGTATGTGCATGTTATAGTTATTATGTATTATTATATGAAGGATAAGTTTGAATTAATTTGGTATGCGCATGCTATAGTTATTGTGTTATTATATAAAGGAATAGTTTGAATTAATTTGGTATGTGCATGTTACAGTTATATATTATTATATAAAGGAATAGTTTGAAATAATTTGGTATGTGCATGTTATAGTTGTTATGTATTATTATATGAAGGAATAGTTTGAATTAATTTGGTATGTGCATGTTATAGTTATTATGTATTATTATATAAAGGAATAGTTTGAATTAATTTGGTAAGTGCATGTTGTAGTCATTATGTGTTATTATATAAAGAAATACTTTGAATTAATTTGTTATGTGCATGTTATAGTTATGTATTATTATATAAAGGAATAATTTGATTTAATTTGCTATGTGCATGTTATAGTTATTATGTATTATTATATGAAGGAATAGTTTGAATTAATTTGGTATGCGCATGGTATAGTTATTATATATTATTATATAAAGGAATAGTTTGAAATAATTTGTTATGTGCATATTATAGTTATGTATTATTATATAAAGGAATAATTTGATTTAATTTGGTATGTGCATGTTATAGTTATTGTGTTATTATATAAAGGAATAATTTGAATTAATTTGTTAAGTGCATGTTTCAGTTATTATGTATTATTATATGAAGGAGTAGTTTGAAATAATTTGGTATGTGCATGTTATAGTTATTATGTATTATTATATGAAGGAATAGTTTGAATTAATTTGGTATGCGCATGGTATAGTTATTATGTATTATTATATAAAGGAATAGTTTGAATTAATTTGGTATGTGTACGTTACAGTTATATATTATTGTATAAAGGAATAGTTTGAAATAATTTGGTATACATACACATACCAAATTAATTCAAACTATTCCTTACATAATAATACATAATAACTATACCATGCGCATACCAAATTAATTCAAACTATTCCTTCATATAATAATACATAATAACTATAACATGCACATACCAAATTATCTCAAACTACTCCTTCATATAATAATACATACTAACTGAAACATGCACTTAACAAATTAATTCAAATTATTCCTTTATATAATAACACAATAACTATAACATGCACATACCAAATTAATTCAAATTATTCCTTTATATAATAATACATAACTATAATATGCACATAACAAATTATTTCAAACTATTTCTTTATATAATAATACATAATGACTACATCATGCACATACCAAATTAATTCAAACTATAGTTATTATGTATTATTATATAAAGAAATAGTTTGAAATAATTTGGTATGTGCATGTTGTAGTTATTATGTGTTATTATATAAAGAAATAGTTTGAATTAATTTGTTATGTGGATGTAATAGTTATGTATTATTATATAAAGGAATAATTTGATTTAATCTGGTATTTGCATGTTATAGTTATTATGTATTGTTATATGAAGGAATAGTTTGAATTAATTTGGTATGCGCATGTTATGGTTATTATGTATTATTATATAAAGGAATAGTTTGAATTAATTTGGTATGTGCATGTTACAGTTATATATTATTATATAAAGGAATAGTTTGAAATAACTTGGTATGTGCATGTTATAGTTATCATGTATTATTATGTAAGGGAATAGTTTGAAATAATTTGGTATGTGCATGTTGTAGTCATTATGTATTATTATATAAAGAAATAGTTTGAATTAATTTGTTATGTGCATGCTATAGTTATGTATTATTATATAAAGGAATAATTTGAATTAATTTGGTATGTGCATGTTATAGTTATTATGTATTATTATATAAAGGAATAGTTGGAATTAATTGGGTATGTGCATGTTGTAGTCATTATGTATTATTATATAGAGAAATAGTTTGAATTAATTTGTTATGTGCATGTTATAGTTATTATGTAGTATTATATAAAGGAATAGTTGGAATTAATTTGGTATGTGCATGTTGTAGTCATTATGTATTATTATATAGAGAAATAGTTTGAATTAATTTGTTATGTGCATGTTATAGTTATGTTATATTATATAAAGGAATAATTTGAATTAATTTGGTATGTGCATGTTATAGTTATGTATTATTACATAAAGGAATAGTTAAAGATAATTTGGTATGTGCATGTTATAGTTATGTATTATTATATAAAGGAATAGGTTGAATTAATTTGGGATGTGCATCTTGTAGTTATTTGGTATTATTATATAAAGGACTAATTTGAAATAATTTGGTATGTGCATGTTATGGTTCTTATGTATTATTATATAAAGGAATAATTTGAACTAATTTGGTATGTGCATGTCGTAGTTATTATGTATTATTATATAAAGGAATGGTTTGAATTAATTTGGTATGTGCGTGTTATAGTTATTATGTATTATTATATAAAGAAATAGTTTGAATTAATTTGTTATGTGGATGTTAAAGTTGTGTATTATTATATAAAAGAATAATTTGAACTAATTTGGTCGATGCATGTTATAGTTATTTTGTATTATTATATGAACGAATAGTTCGAACTAATTTGGTATGCGCATTTTATAGTTATTATGTATTATTATATAAAGTAATAGTTTGAAATAATTTGGTATGCGCATGTTATAGTTATTATGTATTATTATATAAAGGAATAGTTTGAATTAATTTGGTATGTGCATGTTACAGTTATATATTATTATATAAAGGAATAGTTTGAAATAATTTGGTATGTGCATGTTATAGTTATTATGTATTATTATATAAAGGAGTAGTTTGAATTAACTTGGTATGTGCATGTTGTAGTTATTATGTATTATTATATAAAGGAATAATTTGAGGTAATTTGGTATGTGCATGTTAGAGTTATTATGTATTATTATATAAAGAAATAGTTTGAATAACTTTGTTATGTGCATGTAGTAGTTATGTATTATTATAGAAAGGAATAATTTGAGTTAATTTGGTATGTGCATGGTATAATTATTATGTATTATTAAATAAAGGAATAGTTTGAATTAATTTGGTATGTGTATGTTACAGTTATATATTATTGTATAAAGGAATAGTTTGAAATAATTTGGTATACATACACATACCAAATTATTTCAAACTATTCCTTTATATAATAATACATAATGACTATACCATGCGCATACCAAATTAATTCAAACTATTCCTTCATATAATAATACATAATAACTATAACATGCACATACCAAATTATTTCAAACTACTCCTTCATATAATAATACATAATAACTGAAACATGCACTTAACAAATTAATTCAAATTATTCCTTTATATAATAACACAATAACTATAACATGCACACACCAAATTAAATCAAATTATTCCTTTATATAATAATACATAACTATAACATGCACATAACAAATTAATTCAAACTATAGTTAATATGTATTATTATATAAAGTAATAGTTTGAAATAATTTGGTATCTGCATGTTGTAGTTATTATGTGTTATTATATAAAGAAATAGTTTGAATTAATTTGTTATGTGGATGTAATAGTTATGTATTATTATATAAAGGAATAATTTGATTTAATCTGGTATTTGCATGTTATGGTTATTATGTTTTATTATATGAAGGAATAGTGTGAATTAATTTGTTATGCGCATGTTATGGTTATTATGTATTATTATATAAAGGAATAATTTGAATTAATTTGGTATGTGCATGTTACAGTTATATATTATTATATAAAGGAATAGTTTGAAATAATTTGGCACGTGCATGTTATAGTTATTATGTATTATTATATAAGGGAATAGTTTGAAATAATTTGGTATGTGCATGTTGTAGTTATTATGTATTATTATATAAAGGAATAATTTGAATTAATTTGGTAAGTGCATGCCTCAGTTATTATGTATTATTATATGAAGGAGTAGTTTGAATTAATTTGGTATGTGCATGTTATAGTTATTATGTATTATTATATAAAGGAATAGTTTGAATTAATTTGGTATGTGCATGTTGTAGTCATTATCTATTATTATATAAAGAAATAGTTTGAATTAGTTTGTTATGTGCATGTTATAGTTATGTATTATTATATAAAGGAAAAATTTGAATTAATTTGGTATGTGCATGTTATAGTTATGTATTATTACATAAAGGAATAGTTTGAGATAATTTGGTATGTGCATGTTATAGTCATGTATTATTCTATAAAGGAATAGGTTGAATTAATTTGGTATGTGCATGTTGTAGTTATTATGTATTATTATATAAGGGACAAATTTGAAATAATTTGGTATGTGCATGTTATGGTTATTATATATTATTACATAAAGGAATAATTTGAACGAATTTGGTATGTGGTCATCGTAGTTATTATGTATTATTATATAACGAAATAGTTTGAATTAATTTGTTATGTGGATGTAATAGTAATGTATTATTATATAAAGGAATAATTTGATTTAATCTGGTATATGCATGTTATAGTTATTATGTATGGTTATATGAAGGAATAGTTTGAATTAATTTGGTATGCGCATGTTATGGTTATTATGTATTATTATATAAAGGAATAGTTTGAATTAATTTGGTATGTGCATGTTACAGTTATATATTATTATATAAAGGAATAGTTTGAAATAACTTGGTATGTGCATGTTATAATTATCATGTATTATTATGTAAGGGAATAGTTTGAATTAATTTGGTATGTGCATGTTGTAGTTATTATGTATTATTATATAAAGGAATAGTTTGAATTAATTTGGTATGTGCATGTTGTAGTCATTATGTATTATTATATAAAGAAATAGTTTGAATTAATTTGTTATGTGCATGTTATAGTTATGTATTATTATATAAAGGAATAATTTGAATTAATTTGGTATGTGCATGTTATAGTTATTATGTATTATTATATAAAGGAATAGTTGGAATTAATTTGGTATGTGCATATTGTAGTCATTATGTATTATTATATAAAGAAATAGTTTGAATTAATTTGTTATGTGCATGTTATAGTTATGTATTATTATATAAAGGAATAATTTGAATTAATTTGGTATGTGCATGTTATAGTTATTATGTATTATTATATAAAGGAATAGTTGGAATTAATTTGGTGTGTGCATGTTGTAGTCATTATGTATTATTATATAGAAAAATAGTTTGAATTAATTTGTTATGTGCATGTTATAGTTATGTTATATTATATAAAGGAATAATTTGAATTAATTTGGTATGTGCATGTTATAGTTATGTATTATTACATAAAGGAATAGTTTAAGATAATTTGGTATGTGCATGTTATAGTTATGTATTATTATATAAAGGAATAGGTTGAAATAATTTGGGATGTGCATCTTGTAGTTATTTGGTATTATTATATAAAGGACTAATTTGAAATAATTTGGTATGTGCATGTTATGGTTCTTATGTATTATTATATAAAGGAATAATTTGAACTAATTTGGTATGTGCATGTCGTAGTTATTATGTATTATTATATAAAGGAATGGTTTGAATAAATATGGTATGTGCGTGTTATAGTTATTATGTATTATTATATAGGGGAATAATTTGAACTAATTTGTTATGTGGATGTTATAGTTGTGTATTATTATATAAAAGAGTAATTTGAACTAATTTGGTATATGCATGTTATAGTTATTTTGTATTATTATATGAACGAATAGTTCGAACTAATTTGGTATGGGCATTTTATAGTTATTATGTATTATTATATAAAGGAATAGTTTGAATTAGTTTGGTATGCGCATGTCATAGTTATTATGTATTATTATATAAAGGAATAGTTTGAATTAATTTGGTATGTGCATGTTACAGTTATATATTATTATATAAAGGAATAGTTTGAAATAATTTGGTATGTGCATGTTATAGTTATTATGTATTATTATATAGGGGAGTAGTTTGAATTAACTTGGTATGTGCATGTTGTAGTTATTATGTATTATTATATAAAGGAATAATTTGAAATAATTTGGTATGCGCATGTTATAGTTATTGTTGAGGTCCGGCGCCGTGCTTCCTCGGTTGAGGGAAGAGCGGGGACCTTTTATTTTATCTTTAGTTCTGTTTCTTTCATCAAGTCTCGTTTCATTGTTGAGTAGCTCCGATAGAATCAATGGTCAAAGAAAAACTTTTCCTTCTCTCTTGATATTAGTTACGTATTTATTTTAAACACTAAAAACTTAACTGCTTTTACAATTCTTAATTAAAACTTCTTCTTACAATATTCCACTTATAAATCAAACTTCTAACTACAACTGCTAAATCCAACTGAACTTTTTGAACTGAATTTTTTTTCTATCTGTTTTTTCTTCTGTGACTTTTCACATTCAATTCGAACGAAAATCCAAGTTGCTATGTTTTCAATAAATAAAAAGGTGCAGGTTATTAAGTGTGCTGTAACTGGTAATATTGTGAATGTTTATGAATGGTATGTATTAAGTGAGAATGTAATATATGTTAAGTGAAGTTTTTAAGGATGTGTTAGTAGATTCAGTGTTAAATGTAATAAGGGTAGTATTCTGGAATACAATATTATTATGTATTATTATATAAAGAAATAGTTTGAATAACTTTGTTATGTGGATGTATTAGTTATGTAATATTATAGAAAGGAATAATTTGAGTTAATTTGGTATGTGCATGTTATAGTTATTATGTATTATTATATGAAGGAATAGTTTGAATTAATTTGGTATGCGCATGTTATAGTTATTATGTATTATTATATAAAGGAATAGTTTGAATTAATTTGGTATGTGCATGTTACAGTTATATATTATTATATAAAGGAATAGTTTGAAATAATTTGGTATGTGCATATTATAGTTATTATGTATTATTATATAAAGGAATAGTTTGAATTAATTTGGTATGTGCATGTTGTAGTTATTGTGTTATTATATAAAGGAATAATTTGAATTAATTTGGTAAGTGCATGTTTCAGTTATTATGTATTATTATATGAAGGAGTAGTTTGAAATAATTTGGTATGTGCATGATATAGTTATTATGTATTATTATATAAAGGAATAGTTTGAATTAAATTGGTACGTGCATGTTACAGTTATATATTATTATATAAAGGAATAGTTTGAGATAATTTGGTATGTGCATGTTATAGTTATTATGTATTATTATATAAAGGAATAATTTGAATTAATTTGGTATATGCATGTCGTGGTTATTGTGTTATTATATAAAGGAATAATTTGAATTAATTTGGTAAGTGCATGTTTCAGTTATTACGTATTATTATATGAAGGAGTAGTTTGAATTAATTTGGTATGTGCATGTTATAGTTATTATGTATTATTATATAAAGGAATAGTTTGAATTAATTTGGTAAGTGCATGTTGTAGTCATTATGTGTTATTATATAAAGAAATACTTTGAATTAATTTGTTATGTGCATGTTATAGTTATGTATTATTATATAAAGGAATAATTTGATTTAATTTGGTATGTGCATGTTATAGTTATTATGTATTATTATATGAAGGAATAGTTTGAACTAATTTGGTATGCGCATGGTATAGTTATTATATATTATTATATAAAGGAATAGTTTGAATTAATTTGGTATGTGTATGTTACAGTTATATATTATTATATAAAGGAATAGTTTGAGATAATTTGGTATGTGCATGTTATAGTTATTATGTATTATTATATAAAGTAATAATTTGTAATAATTTGGTATGTGCATGTTGTAGTTATTATGTATTATTATATAAGGGAATAGTTTGAATTAATTTGGTATGTGCATGTTATAGTTATTATGTATTATTATATAAAGGAATAGTTTGAATTAATTTGGTATGTGCATGTTGTAGTCATTATCTGTTATTATATAAAGAAATAGTTTGAAATAATTTGTTATGTGGATGTAATAGTTATGTATTATCATATAAAGGAATAATTTGATTTAATCTGGAATTTGCACGTTATAGTTATTATGTATTATTATATGAAGGAATAGTTTGAATTAATTTGTTATGCGCATGTTATGGTTATTATGTATTATTATATAAAGGAATAATTTGAATTAATTTGGTATGTGCATGTTATAGTTATTATGTGTTATTATATAAAGGAATAGTTTGAATTAATTTGGTATGTGCATGTTACAGTTATATATTATTATATAAAGGAATAGTTTGAAATAATTTGGTATGTGCATGTTATAGTTGTTATGTATTATTATATAAAGAAATAGTTTGAATTAATTTGGTATGTGCATGTTATAGTTATTATGTATTATTATATAAAGGAATAGTTTGAATTAATTTGGTATGTGCATGTTGTAGTCATTATGTATTATTATATAAAGAACTAGTTTGAATTAATTTGTTATGTGCATGTTATAGTTATGTATTATTATATAAAGGAATAATTTGAAATAATTTGGTATGTGCATGTTATAGTTATGTATTATTACATAAAGGAATAGTTTGAGATAATTTGGTATGTGCATGTTATAGTTATGTATTATTATATAAAGGAATAATTTGAATTAATTTGGTATGTGCATGTTATAGTTATTATCTATTATTATATAAAGGACTAATTTGAAATAATTTGGTATGTGCATGTTATGGTTATTATGTATTATTATATAAAGGAATAATTTGAACTCATTTGGTATGTGCATGCTGTAGTTATTATGTATTATGATATAAGGGAATAGTTTGAATTAATTTGGTATGTGCATCTTGTAGTTATTATGTATTATTATATAAAGGAATAGTTTGGATTAATTTGGTATGTGCATGTTATAGTTATGTACTATTATATAAAGGAACAATTTGAATTAATTTGGTACGTGGATGTTATAGTTATTGTGTATTATTATATGAAGGAATAGTTTGAATTAATTTGGTATGTGCATGTTGTAGTTATTATGTGTTATTATATAAAGGAATAATTTGAATTAATTTGGTATGTGCGCGTTATAGTTATGTATTATTATATAAAGGAATAATTTGAATTAATTTGGTATGTGCATGTTATAGTTATTATGTATTATTATGTGAAGGAATAGTTTGAATTATTTTGGTAGGTGCATGTTATAAGTATTATATAAAGGAATAATTTGAATTAATTTGGTATGTGCATGTTATAGTTATTATGTCTTATTATATGAAGGAATAGTTTGAAATAATTTGGTATGCGCATGTTATAGTTATTTTGTATTATTATATAAAGGAATAGTTTGAATTCATTTGGTATGTGCATGTTACAGTTATATATTATTATATAAAGGAATAGTTTGAAATAATTTGGTATGTGCATGTCATAGTTATTATGTATTATTATATAAAGGAATAGTTTGAATTAATTTGGTATGTGCATGCTATAGTTTTTATGTATTATTATATAAAGGAATAGTTTGAATTAATTACGTATGTGCATGTTGTAGCCATTATGTATTATTATATAAAGAACTAGTTTGAATTAATTTGTTATGTGCATGTTATAGTTATGTATTATTATATAAAGGAATAATTTGAATTAATTTGGTATGTGCATGTTATAGTTATGTATTATTACATAAAGGAATAGTTTGAATTAATTTGGTATGTGCATGTTATAGTTATGTATTATTATATAAACGCATAATTTGATTAATTTGGTATGTGGATGTTATAGTTATTGTGTATTATTATATGAAGGAATAGTTTGAATTAATTTGGTATGTGCATGTTGTAGTTATTATGTGTTATTATATAAAGGTATAATTTGAATTAATTTGGTATGTGCGCGTTATAGTTATGTATTATTATATAAACGAATAATTTGAATTAATTTGGTATTTGCATGTTATAGTTATTATGTATTATTATATGAAGGAATAGTTTGAATTATTTTGGTAGGTGCATGTTATAAGTATTATGTATTGTTATATAAAGGAATAATTTGAATTAATTTGGTATGTGCATGTTATAGTTAATATGTATTATTATATAAAGAATTAGTTTCAATTAATTTGTTATGTGCATGTTATAGTTATGTATTATTATATAAAGGACTAATTTGAATTAATTTGGTGTGTGCATGTTATAATTATTATGTATTATTATATAAGGGCATAGTTTGAATTAATTTGGTATGTGCATCTTTTAGTTATTATGTTTTATTATATAAAGGAATAGTTTGAATTAATTTGGTATGTGCATGTAATGGTTATGTACTATTATATAAAGGAATAATTTGAAGCTATTTGGTATGTGGATGTTATAGTTATTGCGTATTATTATATGAAGGAATAGTTTGAATTAATTTGGTATGTGCATGTTGTAGTTATTATGTATTATTATATAAGGGAATAGTTTGAATTAATTTGGTATTTGCATCTTGTAGTTATTATGTATTATGATATAAGGGAATAGTTTGAATTAATTTGGTATGTGCATCTTGTAGTTATTATGTATTATTATATAAAGGAATAATTTGATTAATTTGGTATGTGGATGTTAGAGTTATTGTGTATTATTATATGAAGGAATAGTTTGAATTAATTTGGTATGTGCATGTTGTAGTTATTATGTGTTATTATATAAAGGAATAATTTGAATTAATTTGCTATGTGCGCGTTATAGTTATGTATTATTATATAAAGGAATAATTTGATTTAATTTGGTATGTGCATGTTATAGTTATTATGTATTATTATATGAAGGAATAGTTTGAAATATTTTGGTAGGTGCATGTTATAAGTATTATATAAAGGAATAGTTTGATATAATTTGGTATGTGCATGTCATAGTTATTATGTATTAATATATAAAGGAATGATTTGAATTAATTTGGTATGTGCATATTATGGTTATTATGTATTATTATATAAAGGAATAATTTGAAATAATTTGGTATGTGCATGTTATAGTTATGTATTATTATATAAAGAAATATTTTGAATTAATTTGGTATGTGCATGTTATACTTATTATGTGTTACTATATAAAGGAATAGTCTGAATTAATTTGGTATGTGCATTTTGTAGTTATTATGTATTATTATATAAAGGAAAAGTTTGAGTTAATTTGGTATGTGCATGTTATAGTTATTATGTATTATTATATAAAGAAATAGTTTGTATTAATGTGTTATGTGCATGTAATAGTTATGTATTATTATATAAAGGAATAATTTGATTTAAATTGGTAAGTGCATGTTATAGTTATTATGTATTATTATATGAAGGAGTAGTTTGAAATAATTTGGTATGCGCATGTTATAGTTATTATGTATTATTATATAAAGGAATAATTTGAAATAATTTGGTATCTGTATGTTATAGTTATTATGTATTATTATATAAATAAATAGTTTGAAATAATTTGTTATGTGGATGTAATAGTTATGTATTATTATATAAAGGAATAATTTGATTTAATCTGGTATGTGCATTTTATAGTTATTATGTATTATTATATGAAGCAATAGTTTGAATTAATTTGGTATGCGCATGTTATAGTTATTATGTATTATTATATAAAGAAATAGTTTGAATTAATTTGGTATGTCCATGTTATAACTATTATGTATTATTACATAACGGAATAATTTGAATTACTTTGGTATGTGCATGTTATAGTTATGTTTTATTATATAAAGGAATAATTTGAATTAATTTGGTATGTGCATGTCATAGTTATGTATTATTATATAAAGGAATAGTTTGATATAATTTGGTATGTGCATGTCATAGTTATTACGTATTATTATATAAAGGAATAATTTGAATCAATTTGGTATGTGCATATTATGGTTATTATGTATTATTATATAAAGGAATAATTTGAAATAATTTGGTATGTGCATGTTATAGTTATGTATTATTATATAAAGAAATATTTTGATATAATTTGGTATGTGCATGTTATGGTTATTATGTATTATTATATAAAGGAATAGTTTGAATAAATTTGGTATGTGCATGTTATAGTTATGTATTATTATATAAATGAATAATTTGAATTAATTTGGTATGTGCATGTTATAGTTATTATGTATTATTATATGAACGAAAAGTTTGAATTAATTTGGTATGTGCATGTTTTAGTTATTAGGTATTATTATATAAAGGAATAGTTTGAAATAATTTGGTATGTGCATGTCATAGTTATGTATTATTATACAAAGAAATACTTTGAAATAATTTGGTATGTGCACGTTATGGTTATTATATATTATTATATAAAGGAATAGTTTGAATTAATTTGGTTTTGCATTTTGTAGTTATGTATTATTATATAAATGAAGAATTTGAATTAATTTGGTATGTGCATGTTATAGCTATTATGTATTATTATATAAAGAAATAGTTTGAATTAATTTGGTATGTGCATGTTATACTTACTATGTGTTATTATATAAAGGAATAGTCTGAATTAATTTGGTATGTGCATTTTGTAGTTATTATGTATTATTATATAAAGGAAAAGTTTGAGTTAATTTGGTATGTGCATGTTATAGTTATTATGTATTATTATATAAAGAAATAGTTTGAATTAATGTGTTATGTGCATGTAATAGTTATGTATTATTATATAAAGGAATAATTTGATTTAAATTGGTAAGTGCATGTTATAGTTATTATGTATTATTATATGAAGGAGTAGTTTGAAATAATTTGGTATGCGCATGTTATAGTTATTATGTATTATTATATAAAGGAATATTTTGAATTAATTTGGTATGCGCATGTTATAGTTATTATGTATTATTATATAAAGGAATAGTCTGAATTAATTTGGTATGTGCATTTTGTAGTTATTATGTATTATTATATAAAGGAAAAGTTTGAGTTAATTTGGTATGTGCATGTTATAGTTATTATGTATTATTATATAAAGAAATAGTTTGTATTAATGTGTTATGTGCATGTAATAGTTATGTATTATTATATAAAGGAATAATTTGATTTAAATTGGTAAGTGCATGTTATAGTTATTATGTATTATTATATGAAGGAATAATTTGAATTAATTTGGTATGTGCATGTCATAGTTATGTATTATTATATAAAGGAATAGTTTGATATAACTTGGTATGTGCATGTCATAGTTATTATGTATTATTATATAAAGGAATAATTTGAATTAATTTGGTATGTGCATATTATGGTTATTATGTATTATTATATAAAGGAATAATTTGAAATAATTTGGTATGTGCATGTTATAGTTATGTATTATTATATAAAGAAATATTTTGAAATAATTTGGTATGTGCATGTTATGGTTATTATGTATTATTATATAAAGGAATAGTTTGAATAAATTTGGTATGTGCATGTTATAGTTATGTATTATTATATAAATGAATAATTTGAATTCATTTGGTATGTGCATGTTATAGTTATTATGTATTATTATATGAACGAAAAGTTTGAAATAATTTGGTATGTGCATGTTTTAGTTATTAGGTATTATTATATAAAGGAATAGTTTGAAATAATTTGGTATGTGCATGCTATAGTTATGTATTATTATATAAAGAAATACTTTGAAATAATTTGGTATGTGCATGTTATGGTTATTATATATTATTATATAAAGGAATAGTTTGAATTAATTTGGTTTTGCATTTTGTAGTTATGTATTATTACATAAATGAAGAATTTGAATTAATTTGGTATGTGCATGTTATAGCTATTATGTATTATTATATGAAGGAAAAGTTTGAAGTAATTTGGTATGCGCATGTTATACTTATTATGTGTTATTATATAAAGGAATAGTCTGAATTAATTTGGTAAGTGCATTTTGTAGTTATTATGTATTATTATAGAAAGGAAAAGTTTGAGTTAATTTGGTATGTGCATGTTATAGTTACTATGTATATTATATAAAGAAATACTTTGAAATAATTTGATATGTGCATGTTATGGTTATTATATATTATTATATAAAGGAATAGTTTGAATTAATTTGGTATGTGCATTTTGTAGTTATGTATTATGATATAAATGAAGAATTTGAATTAATTTGGTATGTGCATGTTATAGCTATTATGTATTATTATATAAAGAAATAGTTTGAATTATTTTGGTATGTGCATGTTATACTTATTATGTGTTATTATATAAAGGAATAGTCTGAATTAATTTGGTATGTGCATTTTGTAGTTATTATGTATTATTATATAAAGGAAAAGTTTGAGTTAATTTGGTATGTGTATGTTATAGTTATTATGTATTATTATATAAAGGAATAATTTGAATTAATTTGGTATGTGCATGTTATAGTTATGTATTATTACATAAAGGAATAGTTTGAATTAATTTGGTATGTGAATGTTATAGTTATGTATTATTATATAAAGGAATAATTTGATTAATTTGGTATGTGGATGTTATACTTATTGTGTATTATTATATGAAGGAATAGTTTGAATTAATTTGGTATGCGCATGTTGTAGTTATTATGTGTTATTATATAAAGGAATAATTTGAATTAATTTAGTATGTGCGCGTTATAGTTATGTATTATTATATAAAGGAATAATTTGAATTAATTTGGTATGTGCATGTTATAGTTATTATGTATTATTATATGAAGGAATAGTTTGAAATAATTTGGTATGCGCATGTTATACTTATTATGTCTTATTATATAAAGGAATAGTTTGAATTATTTTGGTATGTGCATGTTACAGTTATATATTATTATATAAAGGAATAGTTTGAAATAATTTAGTATGTGCATGTTATAGTTATTATGAATTATTATATAGTTATTATGTATTATTATATAAAGGAATAGTTTGAATTAATTTGGTATGTGCATGTTGTAGTCATTATGTATTATTATATAAAGAACTAGGTTGAATTAATTTGTTATGTGCATGTTATAGTTATGTATTATTATATAAAGGAATAGTTTGAATTAATTTGGTATGTGCATGTTATAGTTATGTATTATTATATAAAGGAATAATTTGATTAATTTGGTATGTGGATGTTATAGTTATTGTGTATTATTATATGAAGGAATAGTTTGAATTAATTTGGTATGTGCATGTCGTAGTTATTATGTGTTATTATATAAAGGAATAATTTGAATTAATTTAGTATGTGCGCGTTATAGTTATGTATTATTATATAAAGGAATAATTTGAATTAATTTGGTATGTGCATGTTATAGTTATTATGTATTATTATATGAAGGAATAGTTTGAATTATTTTGGTAGGTGCATGTTATAAGTATTATGTATTATTATATAAAGGAATAATTTGAATTAATATGGTATGTGCATGTTATAGTTAATATGTATTATTATATAAAGCAGTAGTTTGAAATAATTTGGTATGTGCATGTTATAGTTAATATGTATTATTATATAAAGAATTAGTTTCAATTAATTTGTTATGTGCATGTTATAGTTATGTATTATTATATAAAGGACTAATTTGAATTAATTTGGTGTGTGCATGTTATAATTATTATGTATTATTATATAAGGGCATAGTTTGAATTAATTTGGTATGTGCATCTTGTAGTTATTATGTATTATTATATAAACGACTAATTTGAAGGAATTTGCTATGTGCATGTTATGGTTATTATGTATTATTATATAATGGAATAATTTGAACTAATTTGGTATGCGCATGTAATAGTTATTATGTATTATTATATGAAGGAATAGTTTGAATTAATTTGGTATGTGCACGTTATAGTTATTATGTATTATTATATAAAGCAATAGTTTGAATAAATTTGGTATGTGCATGCTATAGTTATGTATTATTATATAAAGGGATAATTTGAATTAATTTGGTATGTGTATGTTATAGTTATAATGTATTATTATATGAAGGAATAAGTTGAAATAATTTGGTATGTGCATGTTGTAGTTATTATGTATCATTATATAAAGGAATACTTTGAATTAGGTATGTGCATGTTATAAATATTATGTATTATTACATAACGGAATAATTTGACTTACTTTGATATGTGCATGTTATAGTTATGTTTTATTATATAAAGGAATAATTTGAATTAATTTGGTATGTGCATGTCATAGTTATGTATTATTATATAAAGGAATAGTTTGATATAATATGGTATGTGCATGTCATAGTTATTATGTATTATTATATAAAGGAATAATTTGAATTAATTTGGTATGTGCATATTATGGTTATTATGTATTATTATATAAAGGAATAATTTGAAATAGTTTGATATGTGCATGTTATGTTATGTATTATTATATAAAGAAATATTTTGAAATAATTTGGTATGTGCATGTTATGGTTATTATGTATTATTATATAGGGGAATAGTTTGAATAAATTTGGTATGTGCATGTTATAGTTATGTATTATTATATAAATGAATAATTTGAATTAATTTGGTATGTGCATGTTATAGTTATTATGTATTATTATATGAACGAAAAGTTTGAATTAATTTGGTATGTGCATGTTTTAGTTATTAGGTATTATTATATAAAGGAATAGTTTGAATTAATTTGGTATGTGCATGTTACAGTTATATATTATTATATAAAGGAATAGTTTGAAATAGTTTGGTATGTGCATGTTATAGTTATTATGTGTTATTATATAAAGGAATAATTTGAATTAATTTGGTATGTGCATGTTTCAGTTATTATGTATTATTATATGAAGGAGTTGTTTGAATTAATTTGGTATGCGCATGTTTACTGCAACTATTATTATATAAACGGATAATTTGAATTATTTTGGTATGTGCATGTTATAGTTATTATGTATTATTATATAAAGGAATAGTTGTATAAATATATGTATTATTATATAATGGGATAAATTGAATTAATTTGGTATGTGTATGTTATAGTTATTATGTATTATTATATGAAGGAATAGTTTCAAATAATTTGGTATGCGCATGTTATACTGATTACGTCTTATTATATAAAGGAATAGTTTGAATTAAGTTGGTATGTGCATGTTACAGTTATATATTATTATATAAAGGAACAGTTTGAAATAATTTGGTATGTGCATGTTATAGTTATTATGTATTATTATATAAAGGAATAGTCTGAATTAATTTGGTATGTGCATGGTATAGTTATTATGTATTATTATATAAAGGAATAGTTTGAATTAATTTGGTATGTGCATGTTGTAGTCATTATGTATTATTATATAAAGAACTAGGTTGAATTAATTTGTTATGTGCATGTTATAGTTATGTATTATTATATAAAGGAATAATTTGAATTAATTTGGTATGTGCATGTTATAGTTATGTATTATTACATAAAGGAATAGTTTGAATTAATTTGGTATGTGCATGTTATAGTTATGTATTATTATATAAAGGAATAATTTGATTAATTTGGTATGTGGATGTTATAGTTATTGTGTATTATTATATGAAGGAATAGTTTGAATTAATTTGGTATGTGCATGTTGTAGTTATTACGTGTTATTATATAAAGGAATAATTTGAATTAATTTAGTATGTGCGCGTTATAGTTGTGTATTATTATATAAAGGAATAATTTGAATTAATTTGGTATGTGCATGTTATAGTTATTATGTATTATTATATGAAGGAATAGTTTGAATTATTTTGGTAGGTGCATGTTATAAGTATTATGTATTATTATATAAAGGAATAATTTGAATTAATATGGTATGTGCATGTTATAGTTAATATGTATTATTATATAAAGAATTAGTTTCAATTAATTTGTTATGTGCATGTTATAGTTATGTATTATTATATAAAGGACTAATTTGAAATAATTTGGGATGTGCATGTTATGTTATGTATTATTATATAAAGAAATATTTTGAAATAATTTGGTATGTGCATGTTATGGTTATTATGTATTATTATATAAAGGAATAGTTTGCATAAATTTGGTATGTGCATGTTATAGTTATGTATTATTATATAAATGAATAATTTGAATTAATTTGGTATGTGCATGTTATAGGTATTATGTATTATTATATGAACGAAAAGTTTGAATTAATTTGGTATGTGCATGTATTAGTTATTAGGTATTATTATATAAAGGAATAATTTGAATTAATTTGGTATGTGCATGTTATAGTTATGTATTATTATATAAAGGAATAATTTGATTAATTTGGTATGTGGATGTTATAGTTATTGTGTATTATTATATGAAGGAATAGTTTGAATTAATTTGGTATGTGCATGTTGTAGTTATTACGTGTTATTATATAAAGGAATAATTTGAATTAATTTAGAATGTGCGCGTTATAGTTATGTATTATTATATAAAGGAATAATTTGAATTAATTTGGTATGTGCATGTTATAGTTATTATGTATTATTATATGAAGGAATAGTTTGAATTATTTTGGTAGGTGCATGTTATAAGTATTATGTATTATTATATAAAGGAATAATTTGAATTAATATGGTATGTGCATTATATAGTTAATATGTATTATTATATAAAGAATTAGTTTCAATTAATATGTTATGTGCATGTTATAGTTATGTATTATTATATAAAGGACTAATTTGAATTAATTTGGTGTGTGCATGTTATAATTATTATGTATTATTATATAAGGGCATAGTTTGAATTAATTTGGTATGTGGATCTTGTAGTTATTATGTATTATTATATAAACGACTAATTTGAAATAATTTGCTATGTGCATGTTATGGTTATTATGTATTATTATATGAAGGAATAATATGAAATAATTTGGTATGTGCATGCTATAGTTATGTATTATTATATAAAGAAATATTTTGAAATAATTTGGTATGTGCATGTTATGGTTATTATGTACTATTATATAAAGGAATAGTTTGAATAAATTTGGTTTGTGCATGTTATAGTTATGTATTATTATATAATGGGATAATTTGAATTAATTTGGTATGTGTATGTTATAGTTATTATGTATTATTATATGAAGGAATAGTTTGAAATAAATTGGTATGCGCATGTTATACTTATTATGTCTTATTATATAAAGGAATAGTTTGAATTAATTTGGTATGTGCATGTTACAGTTATATATTTTTATATAAAGGAATAGTTTGAAATAATTTGGTATGTGCATGTTATAGTTATTATGTATTATTATATAAAGGAATAGTTTGAATTAATTTGGTATGTGCATGCTATAGTTATTATGTATTATTATATAAAAGAATAGTTTGAATTAATTTGGTATGTGCATGTTGTAGTCATTATGTATTATTATATAAAGAACTAGGTTGAATTAATTTGTTATGTGCATGTTATAGTTATGTATTATTATATAAAGGAATAATTTGAATTAATTTGGTATGTGCATGTTATAGTTATGTATTATTACATAAAGGAATAATCTGAATTAATTTGGTATGTGCATGTTATAGTTATGTATTATTATATAAAGGAATAATTTGATTAATTTGGTATGTGGATGTTATAGTTATTGTGTATTATTATATGAAGGAATAGTTTGAATTAATTTGGTATGTGCATGTTGTAGTTATTATGTGTTATTATATAAAGGAATAATTTGAATTAATTAAGTATGTGCGCGTTATAGTTATGTATTATTATATAAAGGAATAATTTGAATTAATTTGGTATGTGCATGTTATAGTTATTATGTATTATTATATGAAGGAATAGTTTGAATCATTTTGGTAGGTGCATGTTATAAGTATTATGTATTATTATATAAAGGAATAATTTGAATGAATTTGGTATGTGCATGTTATAGTTAATATGTATTATTATATAAAGAATTAGTTTCAATTAATTTGTTATGTGCAGGGTATAGTTAGGTATTATTATATAAAGGACTAATTTGAACTAATTTGGTGTGTGCATGTTATAATTATTATGTATTATTATATAAGGGCATAGTTTGAATTAATTTGGTATGTGCATCTTGTAGTTATTATGTATTATTATATAAACGACTAATTTGAAATAATTTGCTATGTGCATGTTATGGTTATTATGTATTATTATATAAAGGAATAATTTGAACTAATTTGGTATGCGCATGTAATAGTTATTATGTATTATTATATGAAGGAATAGTTTGAATTAATTTGGTATGTGAATGTTATAGTGTAACTATTATTATATAAAGGGATAATTTGAATTAATTTGGTATGTGCACGTTATAGTTATTATGTATTATTATATCAAGCAATAGTTTGAATAAATTTGGTATGTGCATTTTGTAGTTATTATGTAGTATTATATAAAGGAAAAGTTTGAATTAATTTGGTATGTGCATGTTATAGTTATTATGTATTATTATATAAAGAAATAGTTTGAATTAAGGTGTTATGTGCATGTAATAGTTATGTATTATTATATAAAGGAATAATTTGATTTATATTGGTAAGTGCATGTTATAGTTATTATGTATTATTATATGAAGGAGTAGTTTGAAATAATTTGGTATGTGGATGTTATAGTTATTATGTACTATTATATAAAGGAATATTTTGAATTAATTTGGTATGCGCATGTTATAGTTATTATGTATTATTATATAAAGGAATAATTTGAATTAATTTGGTATGTGCATGTTATAGTTATTATGTATTATTATATGAAGGAATAGTTTGAATTATTTTGGTAGGTGCATGTTATAAGTATTATGTATTATTATATAAAGGAAAAATTTGAATTAATTTGGTATGTGCATATTATGGTTATAATGTATTATTATATAAAGGAATAATTTGAAATAATTTGGTATGTGCATGTTATGTTATGTATTATTATATAAAGAAATATTTTGAAATAATTTGGTATGTGCATGTTATGGTTATTATGTATTATTATATAAAGGAATGGTTTGAATAAATTTGGTATGTGCATGTTATAGTTATGTATTATTATATAAATGAATAATTTGAAATAATTTGGTATGTGCATGTTATGTTATGTATTATTATATAAAGAAATATTTTGAAATAATTTGGTATGTGCATGTTATAGTTAATATGTATTATTATATAAAGAATTAGTTTCAATTAATTTGTTATGTGCATGTTATAGTTATGTATTATTATATAAAGGACTAATTTGAATTAATTTGGTGTGTGCATGTTATAATTATTATGTATTATTATATAAGGGCATAGTTTGAATTAATTTGGTATGTGCATGTTGTAGTTATTATGTATTATTATATGAACGACTAATTTGAAATAATTTGCTATGTGCATGTCATGGTTATTATGTATTATTATATAAAGGAATAATTTGAACTAATTTGGTATGTGCATGTAATAGTTATTATGTATTATTATATAAGGGAATAGTTTGAATTAATTTGGTATGTGCATGTTATAGTGTAACTATTATTATATAGAGGGATAATTTGAATTAATTTGGTATGTGCACGTTATAGTTATTATCTATTATTATATAAAGGGATAGTTTGAATAAATTTGGTATGTGCATGTTATAGTTATGTATTATTATATAAAGGGATAATTCGATTTAATTTGGTATGTGTATGTAATAGTTATAATGTATTATTATATGAAGGAATAGTTTGAATTAATTTGGTATGTGCATATTATGGTTATTACGTATTAGTATATAAAGGAATAATTTGGTATGTGCATGCTATAGCTATGTATTATTATATAAAGAAATATTTTGGAATAATTTGGTATGTGCATGTTATGGTTATTATGTATTATTATATAAAGGAATAGTTTGAATAAATTTGGTATGTGCATGTTATAGTTATGTATTATTATATAATTGAATAATTTGAATTAATTTGGTATGTGTATGTTATAGTTATTATGTATTATTATATGAAGGAATAGTTTGAAATAATTTGGTATGCGCATGTTATACTTATTATGTCTTATTATATAAAGGAATAGGTTGAATTAATTTGGTATATGCATGTTACAGTTATATATTATTATATAAAGGAATAGTTTGAAATAATTTGGTATGTGCATGTTATAGTTATTATGTATTATTATATAAATGAAAAATTTGAATTAATTTGGTATGTGCATGTTATAGTTATGATGTATTATTATATGAAGGAAAAGTTTGAATTAATTTGGTATGCGCATGTTATAGTTATTATGTATTATTATATAAAGAAATAGTTTGAATTAATTTGGTATGTGCATGTTATACTTATTATGTGTTATTATATAAAGGAATAATTTGAATTAATTTGGTATGTGCATATTATGGTTATTATGTATTATTTTATAAAGGAATAATTTGAAATAATTTGGTATGTGCATGTTATGTTATGTATTATTATATAAAGAAATATTTTGAAATAATTTGGTATGTGCATGTTATAGTCATTATGTATTATTATATAAATGAAGAATTTGAATTAATTTGGTATGTGCATGTTATAGTTATTATGTATTATTATATGAAGGAAAAGTTTGAATTAATTTGGTATGCGCATGTTATAGTTATAATGTATTATTATATGAAGGAATAGGTTGAAATAATTTGGTCTGTGCATGTTGTAGTTATTATGTATCATTATATAAAGGAATAGTTTGAATTAATTTGGTATGTGCATGTTATAACTATTATGTATTATTACATAACGCAATAATTTGAATTACTCTGGTATGTGAATGTTATAGTTGTGTTTTATTATATAAAGGAATAATTTGAATTAATTTGGTATGTGCATGTCATAGTTATGTATTATTATATAAAGGAATAATTTGATATAATTTGGTATGGGCATGTCATAGTTATTATGTATTATTATATAAAGGAATAATTTGAATTAATTTGGTATGTGCATATTATGGTTATTATGTATTATTATATAAAGGAATAATTTGAAATAATTTGGTATGTGCATGTTATGTTATGTATTATTATATAAAGAAATATTTTGAAATAATTTGGTATGTGCATGTTATGGTTATTATTTATTATTATATAAAGGAATAGTTTGAATAAATTTGGTATGTGCATGTTATAGTTATGTATTATTATATAAATGAAAAATTTGAATTAATTTGGTATGTGCATGTTATAGTTATTATGTATTATTATATGAACGAAAAGTTTGAATTAATTTGGTATGTGCATGTTTTAGTTATTAGGTATTATTATATAAAGGAATAGTTTGAATTAATTTGGTATGTGCATGCTATAGTTATGTATTATTATATAAAGAAATATTGTGAAATAATTTGGTATGTGCATGTTATGGTTATTATATATTATTATATAAAGGAGTAGTTTGAATTAATTTGTTATGTGCATTTTGTAGTTATGTATTATTATATAAATGAAGAATTTGAATTAATTTGGTATGTGCATGTTATAGTTATTATGTATTATTATATGAAGGAAAAGTTTGAATTAATTTGGTATGCGCATGTTATAGTTATGTATTATTATATAATGGGATAATTTGAATTAATTTGGTATGTGTATGTTATAGTTATTATGTATTATTATATGAAGGAATAGTTTGAAATAATTTGGTATGCGCATGTCATAGTTATTATGTATTATTATATGAAGGAATAATATGAAATAATTTGGTATGTGCATGCTATAGTTATGTATTATTATATAAAGAAATATTTTGATATAATTTGGTATGTGCATGTTATGGTTATTATGTACTATTATATAAAGGAATAGTTTGCATAAATTTGGTTTGTCATGTTATAGTTATGTATTATTATATAATGGGATAATTTGAATTAATTTGGTATGTGTATGTTATAGTTATTATGTATTATTATATGAAGGAATAGTTTGAATTATTTTGGTAGGTGCATGTTATAAGTATTATGTATTATTATATAAAGGAATAATTTGAATTAATTTGGCATGTGCATGTTATAATTATTATGTATTATTATATAAGGGCATACTAATTTGGTATGAAACTAAAAGTTTGAATTAATTTGGTATGTGCATGTTATAGTTATTATGTATTATTATATAAAGAAATAGTTTGAATTAATGTGTTATGTGCATGTAATAGTTATGTATTATTATATAAAGGAATAATTTGATTTAAATTGGTAAGTGCATGTTATAGTTATTATGTATTATTATATAAGGGCATACTAATTTGGTATGAAACTAAAAGTTTGAATTAATTTGGTATGTGCATGTTATAGTTATTATGTATTATTATATAAAGAAATAGTTTGAATTAATGTGTTATGTGCATGTAATAGTTATGTATTATTATATAAAGGAATAATTTGATTTATATTGGTAAGTGCATGTTATAGTTATTATGTATTATTATATGAAGGAATAGTTTGAAATAATTTGGTATGTGCATGTTATAGTTATTATGTATTATTATATAAAGGAATATTTTGAATTAATTTGGTATGCGCATGTTATAGTTATTATGTATTATTATATAAAGGAATAATTTGAATTAATTTGGTATGTGCATGTTATAGTTATTATGTATTATTATATGAAGGAATAGTTTGAAATAATTTGGTATGCGCATGTCATAGTTATTATGTATTATTATATGAAGGAATAATATGAAATAATTTGGTATGTGCATGCTATAGTTATGTATTATTATATAAAGAAATATTTTGATATAATTTGGTATGTGCATGTTATGGTTATTATGTACTATTATATAAAGGAATAGTTTGAATAAATTTGGTTTGTGCATGTTATAGTTATGTATTATTATATAATGGGATAATTTGAATTAATTTGGTATGTGTATGTTATAGTTATTATGTATTATTATATGAAGGAATAGTTTGAAATAATTTGGTATGCGCATGTTATACTTATTATGTCTTATTATATAAAGGAATAGTTTGAATTAATTTGGTATGTGCATGTTACAGTTATATATTATTATATAAAGGAATAGTTTGAAATAATTTGGTATGTGCATGTTATAGTTATTATGTATTATTATATAAAGAACTAGGTTGAATTAATTTGTTATGTGCATGTTATAGTTATGTATTATTATATAAAGGAATAATTTGAATTAATTTGGTATGTGCATGTTATAGTTATGTATTATTACATAAAGGAATAGTTTGAATTAATTTGGTATGTGCCCATTATAGTTATGTATTATTATATAAAGGAATAATTTGATTAATTTGGTATGTGGATGTTATAGTTATTGTGTATTCTTATATGAAGGAATAGTTTGAATTAATTTGGTATGTGCATGTTGTAGTTATTATGTGTTATTATATAAAGGAATAATTTGAATTAATTTAGTATGTGCGCGTTATAGTTATGTATTATTATATAAAGGAATAATTTGAATTAATTGGGTATGTGCATGTTATAGTTATTATGTATTATTATATGAAGGAATAGTTTGAATTATTTTGGTAGGTGCATGCAATAGTCATTATGTATTATTATATAAAGGAATAGTTTGAATTAATTTGGTATGTGCATGTTGTAGTCATTATGTATTATTATACAAAGAACTAGGTTGAATTAATTTGTTATGTGCATGTTATAGTTATGTATTATTATATAAAGGAATAATTTGAATTAATTTGGTATGTGCATGTTATAGTTATGTATTATTACATAAAGGAATAGTTTGAATTAATTTGGTATGTGCCCATTATAGTTATGTATTATTATATAAAGGAATAATTTGATTAATTTGGTATGTGGTCGTTATAGTTATTGTGTATTCTTATATGAAGGAATGGTTTGAATTAATTTGGTATGTGCATGTTGTAGTTATTATGTGTTATTATATAAAGGAATAATTTGAATTAATTTAGCATGTCCGCGTTATAGTTATGTATTATTATATAAAGGAATAATTTGAATTAATTTGGTATGTGCATGTTATAGTTATTATGTATTATTATATGAAGGAATAGTTTGAATTATTTTGGTAGGTGCATGTTATAAGTATTATGTATTATTATATAAAGGAATAATTTGAATTAATTTGGTATGTGCATGTTATAATTATTATGTATTATTATATAAGGGCATACTAATTTGGTATGAAACTAAAAGTTTGAATTAATTTGGTATGTGCATGTTATAGTTATTATGTATTATTATATAAAGAAACAGTTTGAATTAATGTGTTATGTGCATGTAATAGTTATGTATTATTATATAAAGGAATAATTTGATTTAAATTGGTAAGTGCATGTTATAGTTATTATGTATTATTATATGAAGGAGTAGTTTGAATAAATTTGGTTTGTGCATGTTATAGTTATGTATTAATATATAATGGGATAATTTGAATTAATTTGGTATGTGTATGTTATAGTTATTATGTATTATTATATGAAGGAATAGTTTGAAATAATTTGGTATGCGCATGTTATACTTATTATGTCTCATTATATAAAGGCATAGTTTGAATTAATTTGGTATGTGCATGTTACAGTTATATATTATTATATAAAGGAATAGTTTGAAATAATTTGGTATGTGCATGTTATAGTTATTATGTATTATTATATAAAGAACTAGGTTGAATTAATTTGTTATGTGCATGTTATAGTTATGTATTATTATATAAAGGAATAATTTGAATTAATTTGGTATGTGCATGTTATAGTTATGTATTATTACATAAAGGAATAGTTTGAATTAATTTGGTATGTGCCCATTATAGTTATGTATTATTATATAAAGGAATAATTTGATTAATTTGGTATGTGGATGTTATAGTTATTGTGTATTCTTATATGAAGGAATGGTTTGAATTAATTTGGTATGTGCATGTTGTAGTTATTATGTGTTATTATATAAAGGAATAATTTGAATTAATTTAGCATGTGCGCGTTATAGTTATGTATTATTATATAAAGGAATAATTTGAATTAATTTGGTATGTGCATGTTATAGTTATTATGTATTATTATATGAAGGAACAGTTTGAATTATTTTGGTAGGTGCATGTTATAAGTATTATGTATTATTATATAAAGGAATAATTTGAATTAATTTGGTATGTGCATGTTATAATTATTATGTATTATTATATAAGGGCATACTAATTTGGTATGAAACTAAAAGTTTGAATTAATTTGGTATGTGCATGTTATAGTTATTATGTATTATTATATAAAGAAACAGTTTGAATTAATGTGTTATGTGCATGTAATAGTTATGTATTATTATATAAAGGAATAATTTGATTTAAATTGGTAAGTGCATGTTATAGTTATTATGTATTATTATATGAAGGAGTAGTTTGAATAAATTTGGTTTGTGCATGTTATAGTTATGTATTAATATATAATGGGATAATTTGAATTAATTTGGTATGTGTATGTTATAGTTATTATGTATTATTATATGAAGGAATAGTTTGAAATAATTTGGTATGCGCATGTCATAGTTATTATGTATTATTATATGAAGGAATAATATGAAATAATTTGGTATGTGCATGCTATAGTTATGTATTATTATATAAAGAAATATTTTGAAATAATTTGGTATGTGCATGTTATGGTTATGTGTTATTATATAATGGGATAATTTGAATTAATTTGGTATGTGTATGTTATAGTTATTATGTATTATTATATGAAGGAGTAGTTTGAATAAATTTGGTTTGTGCATGTTATAGTTATGTATTAATATATAATGGGATAATTTGATTTAATCTGGTATGTGTATGTTATAGTTATAATGTATTATTATATGAAGGAATAGTTTGAATTAATTTGGAATGTGCATATTATGGTTATTATGTACTATTATATAAAGGAATAGTTTGAATAAATTTGGTTTGTGCATGTTATAGTTATGTGTTATTATATAATGGGATAATTTGAATTAATTTGGTATGTGTATGTTATAGTTATTATGTATTATTATATGAAGGAGTAGTTTGAATAAATTTGGTTTGTGCATGTTATAGTTATGTATTAATATATAATGGGATAATTTGATTTAATCTGGTATGTGTATGTTATAGTTATAATGTATTATTATATGAAGGAATAGTTTGAATTAATTTGGTATGTGCATATTATGGTTATTATGTATTATTATATAAAGGAATAATTTGGTATGTGCATGCTATAGTTATGTATTATTATATAAAGAAATATTTTGGAATAATTTGGTATGTGCATGTTATGGTTATTATGTATTATTATATAAAGGAATAGTTTAAATAAAATTGGTATGTGCATGTTATAGTTATGTATTATTATATAAATGAATAATTTGAATTAATTTGGTATGTGCATGTTATAGTTATTATGTATTATTCTATGAAGGAAAAGTTTGAATTAATTTGGTATGCGCATGTTTTACTTATTATGTATTATTATATAAAGGAATAGTTTGAATTAATTTGGTATGTGCATGCTATAGTTATGTATTATTATATAAAGAAATATTTTGAAATAATTTGGTATGTGCATGCTATGGTTATTATATATTATTATATAAAGGAATAGTTTGAATTAATTTGGTATGTGCATTTTGTAGTTATGTATTATTATATAAATGAAGAATTTGAATTAATTTGGTATGTGCATGTTATAGTTATTATGTATTATTATATGAAGGAAAAGTTTGAATTAATTTGGTATGCGCATGTTATAGTTATTATGTATTATTATATAAAGAAATAGTTTGAATTAATTTGGTATGTGCATGTTATACTTATTATGTGTTATTATATAAAGGAATAGTCTGAATTAATTTGGTATGTGCATGTTATAGTTATTATGTATTATTATATAAAGAAATAGTTTGAATTAATGTGTTATGTGCATGTAATAGTTATGTATTATTATATAAAGGAATAATTTGATTTAAATTGGTAAGTGCATGTTATAGTTATTATGTATTATTATATGAAGGAATAGTTTGAAATAATTTGGTATGCGCATGTTATAGTTATTATGTATTATCATATAAAGCAATATTTTGAATTAATTTGGTATGTGCATGTTATAGTTATTATGTATGATTATATAAAGGAATAGGTTGAATTAATTTGGTATGTGCATGTTGTAGTTATTATGTTTTATTATATAAAGGAATAATTTGAAATAATTTGGTATGTGTATGTTATAGTTATTATGTATTATTATATAAATAAATAGTTTGAATTAATTTGTTATGTGGATGTAATAGTTATGTATTATTATATAAAGGAATAATTTGATTTAAATTGGTAAGTGCATGTTATAGTTATTATGTATTATTACATGAAGGAATAGTTTGAAATAATTTGGTATGCGCATGTTATAGTTATTATGTATTATTATATGAAGGAATAATATGAAATAATTTGGTATGTGCATGCTATAGTTATGTATTATTATATAAAGAAATATTTTGAAATAATTTGGTATGTGCATGTTATGGTTATTATGTATTATTATATAAAGGAATACTTTGAATAAATTTGGTATGTGCATGTTATAGTTATGTATTATTATATAAATTAATAATTTGAATTAATTTGGTATGTGCATGTTATAGTTATTATGTATTATTATATGAAGGAAAAGTTTGAATTAATTTGGTATGCGCATGTTTTAGTTATCATGTATTATTATGTAAAGGAATAGTTTGAATTAATTTGGTATGTGCATGCTATAGTTATGTGTTATTATATAAAGAAATATTTTGAAATAATTTGGTATGTGCATGTTGTGGTTATTATATATTATTATATAAAGGAATAGTTTGAGATAATTTGGTATGTGCATGTTATAGTTATGTATTATTATATAAAGGAATAATTTGAATTAATTTGGTATGTGCATGTTATAGTTATTATATATTATTATATAAAGGACTAATTTGAAATAATTTGGTATGTGCATGTTATGGTTATTATGTATTATTATATAAAGGAATAATTTGAACTTATTTGGTATGTGCATGCTGTAGTTATTATGTCTTCTTTTTTAAAAGAACAGTTCTTACATTAATTAAAACTCAAGTAGTAAGTGATTCAGAAATATGGTTCCTTCGCTCTTCCTTCATAGGAGCATGGCCACATAGATATTGTGACGCATATGACAATCAGTACTGGAATCTTCGAGAAAGTCCGAAACAAAGTACTAGATTATTTTAGGAAGTACTGGAAAACTGGAATAGAACATTCAAGACTATGGAACGGACGGAAACGATACACCAAATCAGAATGAGGAAAAACGGTATAAATACGTCGCACGCAGAGCGGAAGTTAAGTTAGAGATAAGTAAGACAGTGAAGCAAGCGATACGTCTCGAGTGAGAAGTAAGAAGTAAAATACGCGATAATTACGGAAGCGATAATAAAGAAAACGTTAAGTGTACGGTAAAAGTAACGGTTGTTATTAACGGACTAATAAAGTGTTAGAGTAATTCAAAATCGATTTAACGACTCTTATTTATTTTAAAATAATTAATCCAGCGAACCCTAAGCTCGCTACAATTGGTGTCAGAAGTGGGATTAATTATTGTTTAAGTGAATAAGTGTGTGAAAGTGTGTTGTGGCGATGTCAGATCGACATTTGGAGGATCTTCGCGTTCCTGAGTTGAAGAAGGAACTTGAGGACCGGAATCTGGATAGCAGAGGACAGAAGCAAATTCTTCGACAACGTCTGCAAGCAGCTATGGAGGAAGAGGGTATTGATGTCGACACATATGTTTTTACGATTGGTCCAGACTGTCCGGATGGAGAAGAAACAGCGAGTCAAGATGGTTGCAATGTAACGGAGAAGAGTTCGCCACTGTTAGACATTTCGGAGATGTTCCGGATGATGATGACAAAATTCGACGCCCAAAATTCAAAATTCGACGCCGTAAATTCAAAATTGGACGCGCAAGCTGCAGATGTCGATGCAAAGTTGGATGCCCAAACACAATGGATGAAATGTAATTTTCAACACTTTAAGGACGAAATTCGAAACGAAGTAGAAAATCTAGATCTAAAAAACGAAACTGAATTCAAGAAAGTCACCGATGAAATAATACGAATCGAAAAGAGACTTGATTGTGTTGAGAGAAATAAGACATCGCCAGGCAATCAACATGACTACAAAGATACAAGGATGCAACCGCCAACCTTCGATGGAACGGGACCCTTCTCCGTATTTATACGTCAGTTTGACGCCGCGGCCAATTATAATAAGTGGTCGGATGAGCAAAAGTCAACATCACTAATCCTGTCACTCCGCGGGGCGGCTGCAGAATTGCTACAAACCATACCAGCAGAGAAGCAAACAGATTTCCAAGCGATAAGAGACGGCCTTGAAGCTAGGTATGGCGACAACCACATGCAGCAGGTCTACCGCATGCAACTGCGGAGCAGAACGCAGAAACCGGGAGAAAACCTTCAACAGTTGCAGGCAGACATTGAGCGATTGGCAAACTTGGCTTATACAAATATGACTAAAGAATTTCTGAACGAGGTAGCAATGGATGCATTTATAAACGCACTCCAAGATCGGGACTTGCAACAGGCCGTTCGTTTGGCAGGAAAGAAGACGACTAATGAAATACTGGCGTTCGCATTGGCATATGAATCTGCTAAACTGGCTACCAGGAGTACATATAGAGTTCGAGAAACGTCCGTCCAAGAATGTTCCTGCCAAAGAATCGGGCATGTACAACGGAGAACCCCGAGAACTGACATGAAGTGTTGGACATGCGGCGAAGTCGGCCACATCTCTGTTGACTGTAGGAAACGTCGACGAATGAATGAAACATCAAGTGAGAATTGTTATTCATGCGCTAATCATAAGAGGAGACTATCAACGGACCAACCTGAGGTCAATAGCTCGGGAAACTTGTAAGGGCAGACTTTACGGGGCGAAAGTCGCCTGGTGGAATTTGCAGCCCCAGCATCGTAACTGTATCACAACTCCAACGGGATAACCAAAGTTTGGTTATAACTACGATTGTTAATGGAAGGACAACAACAGTGACAATCGACACTGGAGCAACGAGATCCATAATTCGGCCGGATGTCGTGGGCCAAATTGCCCTTAATAAAAATAGAAGATACGCTTTGAGGACTGCCACAGGAGAATGTTCTACAGTCTACGGAGAAGTCGAGAGAATAATAGTGCTGGGCAATATTTCCATCTCCCACCAATTTTTGGTTGCCGATATTACGGACGAATGCATTCTTGGAATGGATTTCATGAAGGAGCACCAAGTTGTTCTAGATATCGGGCAAAGAACACTGCGAATTGGTAACTTAGAGGTTGCTATTACACTGCAGGACGAATAATTGCGAAGGCTGAAATGTTATGTGCGTGAGGAGGATGAGATCCCAGCTCGTTCAGACTCGGTAATTTGGACCAGTCTCGAGAGTGATCCCGGTGACAATCGGTTTTACATCACCGAAGCTGCACAAAATCAGCGCAAGGGGAACATCCTTGTTGGGAAAGCCCTTATCGATGCGAAGAAGCACATCGTACCCGTCAGAGTACTAAATGCGTCCAAAGAGCCGATCGTAATAAGAAAAGGAGAAGTAATCGCAGAATGTGCACCCGTGTCAATGATAAGCTCAATTCCGACAAGGGAAGAGGACCATTCAATTCAACAGCCCTCTGGTGCACCGGCTGTGGTTAATAGGTTGATATCCCGGAAAATCGGATTAACAGACAGGGAAAAGGCAAGCGTTAAATCACTCCTGAACGATTTTTCTGATATTTTTGTGACAGGACATGATAAATTCGGACGCACCGGTATAGTTAAACATCGCATTGACACGGGTGAGTCAAGACCTATAAGACAGCCACTTCGTCGACTACCGTTGGCCAAACAATCAGAAGTAGGCAACATGATTCGAGAGATGGAAGAGCAAGGAGTCATCGAGAAATCATCGAGCCCATGGGCTTCGCCGGTAGTGCTCGTCAAGAAGAAGGATGGGACAACTAGATTTTGTGTCGACTACCGCCGGTTAAACGACGTTACGAAGAAAGACAGTTACCCACTTCCTCGAATCGACGACACACTAGATACCCTTTCTAGAGCTCAGTGGTTCTCAACATTGGACCTAAAAAGCGGTTACTGGCAAGTGGAAGTGGAGGAGGAGGACAAGGAGAAGACAGCGTTTACTACCGGAAACGGACTATATCAATTCAACGTGATGCCCTTCGGATTGTGTAATGCCCCAGCAACGTTTGAACGATTAATGGAAAGTGTTCTACGGGGACTTACATGGAAGACGTGTCTTGTGTACTTGGATGATATCATCGTTGTTGGAAGGAATTTACCAGAACACATCAATAATCTGCGCTCCGTCTTCGAACGACTAAGACAGGCCAACTTAAAGCTCAATTCGAAGAAATGTGAACTCTTCCAAAGGAGAGTAAAATTTCTGGGACACATCGTTTCATCTGCAGGAGTTCAAACGGATCCTGACAAGATAGCAGCCGTCCGTGAGTGGCCTACTCCAGAAGACAAGCAGCAGTTGAGAAGCTTTATGGGATTAGCCACATATTACCGACGGTTTGTTAAAGGTTTCGCCAATGTGGCAAAACCCCTACATGAACTAACGGGTAAAGACAAGAAATTCAATTGGACAGAAAAGTGTGAGGCAGCATTCAACACATTGAAGGCCGAGTTATGTAAGACACCAACATTGGCATTCCCAAGAGCGGATTGCCCATTTATATTGGATACTGATGGAAGTAACACAGGAATCGGAGCAGTGTTGTCACAGGAAGTCGATGGTAAAGAGAGAATTGTCGCATGTTATAGTCGAGTTCTATCTAAGCCAGAGAGAAATTACTGCGCAACAAGAAAGGAACTGCTGGCTGTCGTAGAAGCCGTTAAGAATTTCCATAAATATCTCTACGGACGTCGATTCCACCTTCGGACGGATCATGCGGCCCTGAAATGGTTGCTAAATTTTAAGAATCCGGAAGGACAAATAGCTCGATGGATCGAACGACTTCAAACGTACGATTTCCAAATTTCCCACCGTCAAGGGAAGGTGCATAATAACGCTGATGCTCTATCAAGAAGACCATGTAAGCCAGATTGTAAACATTGTCATAGAGCGGAAGAGAAAGAAGAGGCGTACGACCTGCGAAATGTACAAGTAGAAGTACTAGATGGGTGGACGAGTGATGCTATACGCGCAGCTCAACTTCAGGATGAAGATATGTCGCTAATTCTGGAATACAAAGAAAAGAACGAGCGGCCAACTTGGAACAATATTTCCGACAAGAGTGGAACATTTAAGGCATATTGGGCACAATGGAATTCCTTGCTAGTGGAAGATGGTATTCTTAAGCGTAAATGGGAAGCCGCGGACGGAAAATCCCATCGAATGCAAATTCTAGTCCCACCATCAAAAGTGAAAGATGTTCTAACAGAAATGCACGACGGGGCCTCCGGTGGACATTTGGGAGTTAATAAGACACTTTCAAAATTACGATCTCGTTTCTACTGGCTTCACATGAGAGATGACGTCGAGTCTTGGTGTAGGAAGTGCACAACTTGCACTGCGACCAAGGGACCAACGGCAAAACCAAGGAGCGCTATGAAGCAGTACAACGTGGGTGCCCCTTTCGAGCGAATTGCGATTGATATCTCAGGACCATTCCCAAAAACAAACGACAACAACAAATACATGTTAGTTATCATGGATTACTTCAGCAAGTGGGTAGAAGTCCTTCCAATTCCAAACCAAGAAGCAACAACCGTCATTGAGCAGCTAATCAATAATTGGATCAGCAGATATGGAGTTCCCTGTGAGCTTCATTCTGATCAAGGCCGAAATTTCGAATCACAGATATTTCAAGGCATCTGTGCGGCACTGGGCGTAAGGAAAACCAGGACCACACCCTTACATCCGCAGTCAGACGGAATGGTCGAAAGGTTCAACCGAACAATAAAAGAGCATTTATCGAAGGTCGTTAGTGATCACCAACGAGATTGGGACAAATATGTACAAACCTTTCTCATGAGCTATAGATCGGCTAATCACGATACGACAGGCCATTCTCCAGCAAAAATTATATTTGGACGGGAGATACGATTACCAGCCGATCTGCGATTCGGAATACCTCCAGACGCCATAGACAAGACCGAAGACTACGTAGCCGAATGGAGAAATCGCCTCGATGAGATTCATCATTTGGTTCGAAAGCAAATCAAGGTATCCAGTGACAGGATGAAAACAAGGTACGACGTTCGAGCCAACGCATCCGGATTTAATGCAGGCGATAACGTATGGCTTTATAACCCTCATCGGCAAAAAGGAAGGTCTCCGAAGTTGCAGCAACATTGGGAAGGACCGTATAAGATTCTCACAAGAATTAACGACGTTGTCTATAGGATTCAGCGACGACCGAACGCCAAGATGAAAGTGGTACATCGTGACCGACTGACGACTTTTGTTAACCCAGGAGATCAGTGAACTTAGTTCGGGACGAACTAATCTAGGCGGAGGGTAGTGTGACGCATATGACAATCAGTACTGGAATCTTCGAGAAAGTCCGGAACAAAGTACTAGATTATTTTAGGAAGTACTGGAAAACTGGAATAGAACATTCAAGACTATGGAACGGACGGAAACGATACACCAAATCAGAATGAGGAAAAACGGTATAAATACGTCGCACGCAGAGCGGAAGTTAAGTTAGAGATAAGTAAGACAGTGAAGCAAGCGATACGTCTCGAGTGAGAAGTAAGAAGTAAAATACGCGATAATTACGGAAGCGATAATAAAGAAAACGTTAAGTGTACGGTAAAAGTAACGGTTGTTATTAACGGACTAATAAAGTGTTAGAGTAATTCAAAATCGATTTAACGACTCTTATTTATTTTAAAATAATTAATCCAGCGAACCCTAAGCTCGCTACAATATGATATTATTCGCCAACAACCTAAGCTCGATTTCAACTCAACATTTCTTGTGGCTAAAAACATGTCAATCATTATTGTTTAGTGGATAGTAGTCCGGATCTGAATAGACGTGCATCATTAAGTAAATTCGATTTCTGTCAGACCCTTAAATTAGTATTGAGGGTGATTCCTGGGAGCTTAAGCCTCAATGGACTTATATTTCTGGATCGACATCAATCGTAAAACCGTATGGTTAGGTTTGGTTATAAATGACACATCACACGTACCACATACACGATTTGGTCCCCATCTCCCACTCAGTTATATACATAATAGATTTTTTTTGTACATCTCATGCTACCATTTGGTGTGAGATAAATGTCTACTAACCAACATGCGTAGTAACGAAATCACTTCCAACGGGTACCCTGGTCAAATATAACAAGCTTTATTCCGAATATAAGTCGAATCTAATTCATTGTTCAGTGGAAGAAAACATCATTAATGGATTGAAATCCACGAGAATTATTGGAGAATAATGTGAACGATCATATAAGAGCTATTTACACATTGTTAGTCAGTGGACTTTTCCACTGATTCCGCTAGTTGGTGCTATTAAAAAACGCCTACCATAAGCATAGCATTCGCTATGCTGTATTCCAGAATACTACCCTTATTGGATTTAACACTGAATCTCATTACTTTTCTAACACATCTTTGAAACCTCCTCTTAACATATCTGTTCTCACTTAATACATACCATTAATAAACTTTCACAATATTCTATATCAAGCCAGTTACAGCACATTTCATAACATGCCCCTTTTCATAACATGCACCTTTTTTTTTCATTCAAAACATAGCACTTTGATTTTCGTTCAAAGTTTATTCAATTTAAAAGTCATAGAGACTAAAAGGAATACTTTGATAAAATTAGTTTTGTTCACATTATAATTTCCAACCAATTAGAACAATAAGTAGCATAAGAAGAGAGAAATTTTAATTGTAAAATCTGTTTGAATTCGGAAGCAGTTGAGAAATCAGATAGAGTTTGAGTTTTGAGTTAGAAGTTGAAAAGTTAAGTTTAGAAAAGAAGTTGAGTTGAGTTTTAATAAGTTGAGTTTCAGTTAAGTTTTTGAGAGTTAAGTATTGAGGAAGTATTGTGGATTTGCGAGTTTAAAATAAATATATCGAAGAGTCGGAATAGTTTTTTTCTTTGATAATGGATTATCAATGGCAATAAATTTCCGCTCAAACAATCGGAGCGAATAAACATTGCAACGCGAATTGATGAAATAATATTAAATAAAGAAATAATAAAATGTCCCCGCTCTTCCCTCATCCGAGGAAGCACGGTGCCGGACAGTAACAGCTAACCCGACTACTCCATCCATTCAGACGAGGGACACCGCCGGTTCTCCGTGCCGCGGTACCTTTACCGGTCCACCTAGGTTTTTAGAGTTTTGCGAAATGTTCCTTACCATTGATGGGGGAAAGCTACCCAAACAATTAATTTGACTCGAGGAATGTTCTATAGTGAGTATATTTTTTTTTCTTGCGGGGCTATTTATATATGGTGTCTTACCTTGGGATTGATTATCACGTAAACCAACTTACTTTCGACCCAAACCACCAGCCAATCTCCGAAAAATGGCCAAGAATTTACTCCGACCATTTCACTGAGCCTATAGCTAATGGGGTGGCGGCACGTAAGGCGCTGGGACCACACCTCGCCTTTTACGGCAAGCGGATGGGTATTTTCCAAGGCTCTATGGAGACTTTAACTAAAAACTGAATTTTGTTGCTTCAACACTCTCCGTACTTGTCTGATCTGGCTCCTTGCGATTATCTCCTATTTCGTAAACCTCATGTGACTATAAAAGAAAAACGTGTTGCATCAATTGATTATATTCGCCAGATGACGACCGTCATCCTCAACCATATACAAGCGTCATTCGATATACAGGGTGGGCCATACATTTTTTGCAAATGGCAACACTTGATTTCTTAAAAATCGTTAGCGGGAAGGGCGGGCGAGCAGCGGGGAATTGTGCGCCGCTTCATGCAATTTGCATGACGCACAATTGCCCGCTACTCCCGCGCCACCCCTTCTAACGGTTTTAAGAAATCAAGTGTTGCCATTTGCAAAAAATGTGTGGCCCACCCTATACTTGTCAGTTGGTGTATTTTTAAACATATTTATTTATTTAAGTATAAGATATCAATCTGACTTTCTTTTTTATTTTAGATATTGGTTCATGGCATTTTGAATATAATAATTTTATTTAAATGTTCGCATCTGGATTGTTTTATCCATTCGATTTTGGAACACTAATTTTTGGCCACTTTTCATATTCGCGCTCATTTCAGCTATGAAACGAACAATGTTGTTTTTGAGGTCAGTGAATGTTTATCGTTCATGGAGTAAACCAATGATTTGATATAACCCAGAAAAAAAACGCCCAATTGAGATATATCGCAAGATCCTGGTGGCCAGTTCACGTCAGCATTTCGCTCAGCCGATTTCGTGAATTCCACATACCTATTTATTAACGATAATTCACTACTTATCTATTTACATTATCTCGTGGATCTTCATCCAAATAAGCTTGTGGCGGTTCTTGCAAAACGCCACTACTTACCTGCTCAGCTACCATCAGGTAACCATTTCTACGCGCGTCCTAATTCATAAAAAGCGTCTACTTACCTGCATTGATCATACCAATAACCACGAAAAGCCTGTGAAGCATAATGTCTGCTGATACGAAAAATATATCAGCAACAACAGACATTCCCTACAAGGGCATAGTCGTGCGAATCGCACCATGGTCACCAAAGGCAAATCCGGTTGCACATGTAGCAATCAACACTCCCCAATAGGTACCAAAGAAATGCCTCCTAATTTGTTTACCACATACTACAGGAGATATTTCTTCCTTTTTGCGGACGTATATACCTACATCGATCGACCACCCGTCCGACAAGCGAATTGTTGGCACCCGCCAAATGCCATTGAAAACACGGATCAATACAACATCGCGTGTTCGATATGATTCCCTTACATTTTCCATGCGCATAAGACAAAAGCATTTTCGCACACACGCGCATGGCGATTTATACCAGGGGACGCCGGCAAAGCGCGCCCAAGCAGCGTGAAGCCCACATAATGATGTCGAGGGAACATATCCATTTACGGAAGAGGAAAGTACACGATCGGAAATAATGCGGGTAGGTTGTGCCCTCACGTTAATCATACATCCCTCGTGGGGCGTCCCAAAGGATTAGTCTAGTGAGTCTGAATTATCTGAGGAGTGGTGGTTGTTCGCGTTACGCAGGTTGTATACAAAGCGTCGGTTTTATCTTAACTGAAATGATTATATTTTTGGTGTTAAATGAAATAATCACCATCGACGCAATAAGTTACATTGTACATAATATTGGAAATAGTTAAAGTCGACGCAATTAATTATCTTTTTGGTGTTAACTGAAATAATTATATTTTTGTGTTAAATGAAGTAATCACAGTCAACGCGATAAGTTAAGTGTGTATAGAATAAGTTATACCACAGATAGCACAATTAATTACTTGCCCAATAAAAAATTAATTTGATCCTGGTAAGTTATTCCAGTGTTTAATTTTATTGGAATTTGTACAATAGAGACTGACAACGTGGGGTCCTTGGAGAACCAGTGCACTTGCTTGCACATAGCTAAGAAAGACATTATACCCCATAAGCTCCTTTCCGGAGATGTTTTGTGTCGAAGGTGGTGATGAGAGAGACGAAAACGAATATGCTGAAAACGTTGGCGACGAAGCTGCAGCTGAACCTGAAGTTTATGGTGTTTCTGAATATATATCACTTACGTTAGTTGTCCTTTCCAATGACAGTGTTCGATTGTTCGACGCAAATTTCGGTTGTTGAACGATGACGATGTCAGGTTTGTGTGTCCAGTTGGTCCAGTTAAAATGCACAAATAAACGGTGTCGTCCCGTGCTTGAAACAAATGGCCGCTAACTTGGTTGACAATCCAACTTCTTAATGTAAAATCATCACCACTTGAATCGATGAGTCCTACACCGGTTCTAGCCGTAAGCAATTCTTAAATGATCCAGTGTCCCGCTCCTCTGGATGAGTATATACGCGGGGATGATGGTGCGTAAACGAGCACTCACGACACCGAGAAACTTTGTATATTTCGATTTTTCCCTTCGGCGCTGCGACTAACCGATTCAGCATTATTTTTTTTTTGTTTTGCTGAGGAGGCAGGACACATCCACCAAGTTCAGTTGAGCAACGACTGTGATAACTCCTATAGAAGAGAGATAGACACGATACGTTGCGCCTATGTTCTAACGACGAAATTGATCGACTCACAGCTGGGTCCAAAATAAGTATCACTGGTCGTTTTTGCATCCTATCGAGCACGTGTAGTGCAGTTTTGGATGTGCCTGACCAAATATGGGAGTTGAACTCCATTTTGGGACGAATATACGCCTTGTAAATAGTGACCGGGTTGGATGTAGTGAAGTATTTTTTGCATCTCTTAAGGAACCCCATGCATTTGGCCTGTTGTATATTTATCTAACAACGCTTGCCGGCTTCCGGCCGTGAGACCCCATATCTGTTGGCTTGTGGCTTGTTAGCCGGTAGGTAGGTGGCGTCCAACTCTTTAAGCACGTGGGTATGATTTCTTCCTACTGGTTGTATCCCTGGGTCAGCCCGTGTGGAGGCGGCTTCCGACTCTCTTACTTCGTCCGTCGGCATCCGGCAGCTTTAGCCCGTGGTAGAGTGGTCCCCGACTCCTTGATGGGTCGCCGCTGTGCCAATTGTAATATTGGCCGTATTTAATAAAAAAGCTTTTTAGAGTCTTTGTTATTAGGTGTTTGTTTATTCTTTACTTATCAACCATTTTGTTTATTAGCAAATGCCACACATTGGCTGTCGAATTCTGATTGAATTTACTTCAAACGGAACTCCCTATTTACACCTAAAATCTAAATCAAAATTTTCATTCTTTCCCACCTGTCATTGCTGTCTTCCAGACAGCCGTCCGACGCTAGTCCCAGTCGAGGGCCATGCCAACGACAGTGGGAATTACAACGTCGCACTTTTTGCCGCCAATCATCCTAAGGTGGCAACCTTACGCCAATCGGGCTGTACTTCCACCCCAAGGCCATGGGAAAATTTCGATTAACGGTGACGCGAATCTGATTTGCCCATAGCGAAACAGCATGCGTGTGCCTGGGTGGAATTACCTTGAACGTGATGGGGTGTTGGGTGATCATCAAGGATATGAGCATTTTTTTCTTTGCTTGTAGGGCATAGATGGAACGTGGGAATTACAGAATTGCAATTCTGATTATGAGAACTTGAAATTGCGTTTAGCAACAGGTAGGCATACGATAAGGTTTCAGAATTTTGCGTATAGCATACTTGTAGAGTATAGGAATTCTGCGTGTAACAAATTTATTAGATTATGGGCCACATGCGTATAGTGTACATATTATATGGAATGTATTGGGAATTTGCGTACAGCAAAGTGCAATAAACATGTTATGTGTAAATATATTGTACATTATTGGAGTATTGAATTTCTGCATGTAACAGGCCGCACCTTTCGCAGCTTCAAAAATGTGGTCGCTCCTATTCATTCCTTGGCTTCGTCGATGGAAGTGCCATTTATCGACAATATATTTACTTTGAAGTTCGCCTTTGACGACAAGAGCCACCACTGCGTTTTTAATGCATTGAACTCTACTCGGCTAAATAAAACCCATAGATATATCTTGTTAAGGTCGGAATTCAGTGTATTAAGCATAACCTGCTGATTGGTATTGACGTTCGAAGAGTTTGGGCGGGAATGTTCATATGAGTATGAGACACTCAATGCGCTATCATCGACAAAGGAGTGAATTGGGTTGTGCATAATTGCCAAGAGATCATTTATACAGATCAGAAAGTGAGTAGGTTAGAATACTGAACCCTGGGGAACACCTGCATTAATTTTATGGGAGACAGATTCGACACCATCAAGAACCACTTGGATTGAATGGTCAGAAAAATAATCTCTTATCCATTGGATCAGGGAATTGCCCACTCCATATGAATGTAATTTTGATAAAACGGCTGGGTGCCAAACTCTGTCGAAGGCTTTCGAGATATCCAGTGCAACAACCTTGCTTTCCCCGAAGTAGTGGATGGAATGGCCCCACTTTTCGGTAAGGTACGCCATCAAATCTCCTGTGGACCGGTTACTGCGAAAGCCATATTGACGGTCATTGAGGAGGTCATTTGATTTCAGACGTTTCGAAAGTTGAGGGTTAATCGGCGATTAGATTACCTTCGGAAGAATAGAAGTTAGTGCTATGGGTCGATAACAAGAAAGACATGATTTGTCGCCCTTTTTGGAAATTGGCTGAATGTTTGCAGACTTCGATCTATTTGGGAAACTATTCTTTTGGCATAAGACAAACGGAAGAATTTCCGATTATCGTATGAAGAGGAACTTCTCTTCAAGAGAATTGGGGGAATGCCATCAAGACCAGCGGATTTGTATGCGTTTAGCTCATTGAGCGCCTGGGCATCAGTACGCTTTCGGATGTGAATCTGGCTCATGGTGTCCTGCTCATGCTCAAGTTGAGGCGGAACTGATGTGGTGTCAGGCAGCGTTGAGTTGACTGCAAAATGTGCGGCAAGTAGATTCGCTTACTCTATTGCACTGGTGACTGATCTGTCATCGGCTATAAGCGATGGAATGGATGATGAGACCGGGTTTCGGATGTTTCTCATGAATGCCCAGAAGATTCTACTATCTGTAGGAGAGTGTAGACTTTCTTGTTTCACTTTCTGGTCATGCAGGAACTTGGCACATTGAATTGCACGTTGCACATTGCAGTCATTTCTATCTTTCTTAAATCTTTTCCATTTTCGCTCAGTGCTGTTTGATTTATACGATAGGAAGATCAACTCTTTAGCTTTAATGGCTTCTCTGCATCCGGAATCCACGCACATATTTCTCTTGGTTTTGATACTCTTTACTCTGTGTTGAATAAACGTTCGCATGCCAAGTCGAATCGTGTCTGTCAATGTGTCCGCTATAGAGTCAACATCACTATTGGGGAAAAATAACGACCAATTTAACTTCCTAAAAAAGTCGGTCAGACCATCCCAGCTGGATTTCTAATAGAACCATACTGTTACTTCGGGAGTTTTCTCGTAAACATTGCTGTTGGTTAGAGGAGATTTAGCTGACACGACACAGTGGTCTGAAGTGCCCAAGGGCGAAGAAACTTCAATTGTATATTTGTGCGTGATGGTGAAATGACCATATATATATGGTACCCGTGTGGGCTCATTGACGAGTTGAGTTATATTATTTGATTCAGCAAAGAGCTGAATATACTGACCTTAAGGTGTTGTGGCCCGGACTGGCGTATCCACTGAGATTAATGCACAATGAAATCACCCACAATAACGATTTCAATGTGGGGATATAGGTTCAAGATCTTGTCGATAGAATCAGATATAGCATCAAATTCGTTAAAGGATGCGTTTCTATACAAGTTTGGGCTCCTGTAAACAAAGCAATAATGTATGATATGCCTACGAAGGTGAAAATTTAGCGGCGAGAAATTAAATTGTGGGTTGGAGCAGAGCCCATATTGTGGCAGAAGCTGATAAGCAATATCACTTCGTATGTATGTCGCTATACCACGATGTGGAACGAACAAAGGCACTAGGTTATAACCGAGTGTAGTAAAATCGGAAACATCTGTATTAGTGATTACCTGAGTCTCGCTAAGTGCAAGGATTGTTGGTTTCTGGTTACCGACGTGGGGAGACACAGAGGAGAAATTGCATCTTAGGCCGCAAATGTTACACAGATCGACGTGAAATTCCTGTTCCATTGAAATGGCCTGACACAGAAACCCAATATCGCCTCAGAAAAGGATGCTGGTTGGACCCTGCGATAGATAAACGAAAGCAACAACTACAGGTGTTATGACCTTGTTTTAGGCACCCCACTAGATCCGTGCCGAAATCCAGGTCACATCCCGTTCGTGACAAATATTAAGCCACTCAAAATAACAAAAAGCCTGCAAAGATTATAATTCAACCCAGCCTATCGATGCCTGAGGGACGCAACAGAAGTGCGAAAATGAGGAAAACAGACACAAGAAAAGGAATGGGTATGAGTTTTCCCGCACTGTACACTTCCACACAATTTTCACACTACGGCTCAAGTCCCATATGTATTACTGCACTACACTCGGCCGCGTTTGTGGTGGTCCGTTTGTTTACTTCGGATGCCACAGAAGACTTGACGCGCGAACCGATGGTGCAACGAGGGTATCTCGTGTTTACTTAAGATACCCTTAAGGGATTACACAATTGATCTGATGGTACGGATCACGAGGCAGAAGCACACGTGCTGACTCGTCGGCACGTGATGCATTGTTGTTATTAGATCAGTTACTTTTAGTTCGTTGAACAATCGCTCTTGATGTGTGCTTATTACAGCCAAAAAGCAACGGTAGAGGCCGCACAAATTCACAGTAAAAAAATATCGGCAATCACCTTTATAATAATTTTGTTCGAACGACTTCTTTTTCTTTTCTTTGATCTCGATCTCTATTCGTGTTATTTTTTCGTTCTCACCTTCGCTCCTTTTTTGTCGATCTCTTATCGTCCCATGAGATCAGTTCTTTGTTCTGTCCACAGCGTTATCATCGCTCGTCTTCACTCCAGGGCTTTTTGTTGGGGTTTTCGATCAAGAGGAGTTCTGTTATACTGTTCTCCCATTATTCCCTGTGTCACAGCTCGCCGGAGTCGAAACTGAGCTACTTGATTGTGTCACAAGCTAACACCTCAATTGTAGAGGGTGGAGAGTTATTTCAAAAAACATGTTCTCATAAGCATACTTTTCAACCATCTCGATTTCTCCTTCTCGAAATGCACTTCGTAGTTCTACATTCCGAGAATTACCAAAGCCTCTAAACGAGGACACCTTGTCCACTTTTTGATTTTACGTTTCGTTGCAAACGAAACCAAATCAACCCCCTAATACAAGCTGCTCTCCTTTGCAATTTTCCCATTCTCTCTCGGTTCATAGACTGCTGAGTAAATTCGCTAATTTTTATTCGCATTTAGCGGGCGGAGAAATGGGAAATAGGGGATGAGTGTGTGATTGGGAATGGGCGATCGGTATAAAAGGGCGCTAATAGGTAGTGAACCAGCTGTTCGTCTGGTGAAAACATCCCCTGCATGCAGATTGTCAAAGAATGGTCGATGTAAAGACAAATTGAAAATAAAACGAATTTTGAAACCAAACATTGAATTAAAAGTGGAAATTACAATTTGTAAATGATAAATTAAGTTAATTTTGAAACCAAAAAATGAATTAAAAGTGAAAACTGCATTTTGTATATTAGAAGTAAAGTTACTTTTGAAACCAAATATTGAAATAAACAGCGAATAAAATAAATGCGGTTCAGTTGTGTTGTCCTGGCAAGCAATAAACACTTGGGCAGTGTAAACAGCCACGTAAGTACTTTATTTATATATTATCTTATTATTGTGCAAAAAATACTAGTAACGCTATAGATATTTCCATGGTGATTTGTCAAACGATATTGAACACAAATGTCAATTTGGGTGTGAATCAGACACAAAGCACAGACGATATGATGTTCGTTCATTTTGAAGGATGATACTGTAGCGGTTCCGCCAAACCCTACGGTCTACTTACCTGAAAACCCCCGATAACTACTACCCAACTCCTTTAAATTTGCTAATGCAACAGTATTAGTACCTAAAAATGCTGCACGCATTTAAGAGATCAAATCTATGATCTTTAAGTCCCTGTAAAGAAAACTTATCTTCATGCATTCTCTTCGCATACCATTGCTCCTTAAGACTTCTTTATTAACTTACCAGGAATTTCCAATCAATTTCGGCATCTACGTCGCCAGTCAAATTCCCTCTGATGAATTCCTGTAAACAAAATAATTCGGATTGCATTCAATGTAACCGTCATTACAGGGACCATAAATATCGCGCCGTCTATTTTCTCAGCCGCGTCATATACCTTTTCATACACATGCCTGGCAACCTTTTTGGGTTGTCTTATCAATAAACAACCCAAGCAGCTGCATATAATTAGCGCAATAGACGCCGAAACCAAATTCTCCAGCATTTCCTAATGCAAATATGAACCCGGTTTCTACTGCAGCCAGAGATGCCATAAAAATCCAATTTGCTTTAGCACCTTTTTCTCCTAACGTCGAAAATAGCGGCGAGGCATCGTGTAAACAATGATCCGCATTACCAACGGCGCATTTGGTCATTTTTCCCTATTGTCTTTGCCGCCTGCCTGTTTCGTCGTTCCACTGCACGTGTGAATCGCATCTGTCGGAACGATCCCACACATACCACCATGACCTCTATTACGAGATCTGGTTTTTTTGTTCCCACAAGAGAGACTCTACGTTACACTTGTGGGAGATAAAACATATCCTTGGCAAGGATATATTCACACCCTTAAGAGAAGAGTTTTTCTCTCTCTTCCTTTTTTCTTAGCGAAATCATCTCTCCTTGAGATGACGATCGCTGAGTCCTTTTACATCCGCGGACCAGAAGGGTCACGTTTCGCTCCCGCTCTCCGCCGGCAGCGGAGAAGCGTAAACACTTCCATACCCGAATATATCCGGAGTCGCGTATCAATAGTTTTTTCGTGCTAAGTGCCATATTTATCCGCTCTTCACCTCAAGTGTTATCTTTGTGTTCTTGTGTGTTCGATTGTTTGGTGTGCGGATTTAACGGTGGACGGCGAACTTATTTCAACAAAGGTGAACAGTAAAATAAAATCTTGTCAACTGGAAAACAGATTGTAACCCATCGTGCAACCGCAAGTGTACACTTCATGTTTAATAAATTTTAGTCACTTCGTTTAAAAACCAATAAATAGACCGATTAGTAATATTAAAACAGTGCATTTCATTTACCTTCCTTTCTGGTGTGTCTTGTGGCGGAGTTTTAATCCAGGGGTTGAGAACCATTGGTGAACAGATTTCTTCTAGTGAAGTGAGGACTCGGTTTGACGAAACCTTGATCGGACCGTGAAGTTTTATGATGGAGGAGGAAGTGAACAGAGTGTCCGCGTTAGGCACATTACTTCCTCACCACAATACTCCCAAAACAAAGAAACACTTAGTCAGCTGTAAATAAATAACACTTCTGCAAGGCTGTTCGTTTTGGATTTATATTGTGCAAATATGCTTAGTCCCCACAATTTACCTCCAAAATATTTTGTCACATTTTATCAAGAATAGTGAAATGTTTATATCTTTAAAGCGACTCGATTTCTCATTCAACCATCAACATAACATTTATTGTACTCTATACTCGAGTTACATAAGACACTTATACCATACTCGTATAAGTGTGCTTTTCTTTGTCTGGTAAATTATAAATGAAGATTGCAATGGATATAAAACAAACAAAACCGGAAGCCAACAACACATGACAATAGGCAACTCCTAGTTTAACTTAGAGTATCAGCAGCGGACCAGTAAGTTAGAACATAATTTAAATAAGCTAGAATTTAACCATTTTTTGTCTAGCGAGGAGGATAAATATAATGAAATAAAGAACAAAAAGAAGTACGCTTTTATAACTTATTCCCCATTACACAGTTTCCATCTTTATATTCACATACTTCCTCCGTAATAAGGTAATACATTTATTAACGAGGGTCCGCTTTCAATTGTTTTCTGTATAGTACAAAAATAAATCGAAGGGCCTTTCCACTAAAGCCCGTAAGAAATCCAATGATTTTAAATAACGATAACTTATCCACTTCACTCTAATCCAATGTAAAAATAGAGAAATATTTGTTTCGGGTTTTCTGCTCCCTTTCCCAATAAGATTTCCTTTTTTCTCAAACTATTGCCGATCATAAACTAGGCAAATAATCGCACCGTCATAAAAATCGTCCCAAAAGCAGGCATGGCTGTTCTATCCTTCCCTTCAACAGTCAGTGTAAAGGTTGAACACAATTTATGAGACCACATGATATTTTAAGTTTATTCACAGACGGGCTTTTATTTATTGGATCCTGAATAGTTAATTTGGCTAATGTCGTGAACCTATTAAGTTAAGAATCTGGGAAGGACTTAGGGAAATACGACTAAGTACCATAAAATCAACAATTTGCAAAACCAACCGCGTAGGTAGTGCCTTAAGCTACAACCGCATTTTATGAATTGGAATGTGTGAGGATTTCGAATTGTACTTAAATGTCAAAGCACAAAAAAGAGAAAGGATAAGGAGGGGAGATGTCTGTATGTCGATCGTCTTGAATGTCTGGATATTACGACGAGCAGGAAACACATGGCAAACCACTTTACACTGGTGTGGTTCGGCTAAAAAATTATTCTCTGCGATTAAAGACAATTACGTCTAAAGTTGACCTTCTAAAATTCTTCTGTTTTCGGACAAAAAAACATAGAAAGTTGACTTCCAATGTGAACTAATGCACATTTTCTGATTGACAGACAGACATCCGGCGGAAAGTTTGGAGAGGCGAGATACGTTCACCAACTTTATTTTACGACAGTGGCGATACCCATGAAAAATAGAAAAGATATGTTGTATCTATGTGGTACCAACGAAGACGAAAGCCCTACGTGTGGTGCTCCGATGAGTTTCACTGTTTGTTTTTACATTTTATCAACCATGTGTCAATATTAATGTCCTGGACTAACTATGTGAACAGAGCTTCAGTTTAGGACGAATATATTTACCTTGTAAAATGAGGCCAGGTTACATGGAGCGAAGTATTTTTTGGATCTCCTCAAAAATCTCATACATTTGGCCGGAGGTTGTGCAACTAGTCGACTAGTTTACGGCGTATATTATGGGTTGCAAATTACTTTCAATTAATCTGGGAAGTGAAGCCATGCAAAGTTGGTTTCTCTTGACTTATCTCGATGGATGTGCATTTGAGTCTTGTGTATAGCGCATTAGAATATACTCACAGCTAGGACGGTTTATCGTAAGAGGCGACTAAAGGCCGAGTGGTAGATGGGGTCACAACGCCCTGTCGCCGGGTAAAATACGACCCCATCAAGCTGTAGGCTCCACGAAATGGTCGAGAGAAATCCCTGGCCATCTTTCAGAGCTTGACTGATGGATCGGTTCCGGAAAAGGTTGTGTTGCTGAAACGAAACAACAAAAGGCTAAACCTAATCGCGAACGGCGCTTTCTTCAGCGACGTCCAAAAACAGTTTTGCCTTAGCGGACTGTATTTTTCCGGCACTGGCCGGCCAACGATGATTTCTTCTAATTCGAGGGATTGTACCTCCAGAGCCGGACTCTTCTCTGGATTGGCGGGCGTTTGAGTCTTGCCCAGTACAAAATCCTGAAATTTACTAACAGTGAAAAAACGACCCAATTAGACTAGACTAGCAAAACGCGGTATTACTCGCTTATTTTACTATTTATTTGATATTTTATTATTTGTTTTTCTGTTCGATCCCTTTATACTGCTGGTCTTGAACAAGACCTTTTCATTAGGAGTTCCTTCGACGACTCCCCCTGCTTCAGCGCCGCGCTCGCCTTTTATTGCCAGCAGCTGTCTCCTTGTTCGCTTGGTTTCGATAAATCACTCGTTTCCTGTTGAGCGACTGGTATACAGCTGTCTGCCATGCTCCTCCTTCTTGAGTGCTTGTGCGCCGACGTCGAGTGCTTGTGCGCTGGTGCCCAGTGGTTGTGTGTCGATGCTGAGTGTTTTGTGTGCCGGTGTCGAGTGCTTGTGCGCCGGGAAGTATGCATCGCCAACAGTCTCCCCCGCAGTGCGAAGCACTTCAACGTGTGGCGGCGATGTTGTCGCTGGAACCAGCACTACTACGCGGCGGGTTGGCCTTCGTAGTGTTCCCCATGTCGTCCTCACGTCCAGAACTCTGATCCTTCCATCGGGTCCGGGATATACCGCTTGCACTTCCCCACGGGGCCAGGTATTGCGGGGCAGCGATGAGTCCACTACCAGGACCATATCTCCGACTTGTGGGTCGGTGGTATCTTGGCCGGAGATTTTTCTTGGCCTCAATGTCGGCAGGTATTCTTTTACCCATCTTTGCCAGAAGTGGTCCGTCAGTCGCTGCGCCGTTCTCCAGTTCGTCCTACCGACGAGGTCATGGTCGTCAAACTCATCGGCTGCCATCGCACCACAAGAGCGCCCTAGCAGGAAATGGTTCGGTGTGAGGCTCTCTTCGTCGTTCGGGTCCGTGCCGACGTGGGTCAGTGGGCGTGAGTTGACGACGTGTTCTGCTTCGGTCATCAGGGTGTACAGCACCTCTTCTGGCGGCGTCCTGGAGTGTAGAGTGGCGGTCAAGGCCGTTTTTACCGATCGCACGAGCCTCTCCCATGCTCCCCCCATATTGGGGCATCCTGGTGGTATGAACTTCCACCTGATGATATGCCCGTTATTGGACTTCTCCAGCTCCTTGCTTGCCCCGGTGAAGTTGGTCCCGTTGTCGCTCCAGATGGTCCTCGGAGTCCCTCTTCTTGCGGCCATCCGTCGCAGGGCCATGATCATGGAACTGGCGCTGAGAGAATTGGCCAGCTCCAGGTGTACGGCTCTCGTGGTTAGGCACGTAAACAGCACTCCCCAGCGCTTCTCGATCCTTCTTCCGATAGCGACCTGCATTGGTCCGAAGTAGTCCACCGCGGCGGCAGTGAACGGGTGTTGGTGGTGGTGCAGTCGTTCGATCGGTAGGTCTCCCGTGGGTGGCACTTGAGGGGTGCATTTGTGGACTCTGCACCATTGGCATCGGTGTATCACTCCTTTTGTGGATGCTCGTAGCCCTAAGATCCAGTATCTCTGCCGAAGCTCGTTCATCACGGTTGCGGTGTTGCCGTGGGCGAACCTCTTGTGATAGTGGTCGATCAAGAGGCGGCTCAGATGATGTTTCCCGTCCAGCACAATGGGATTTGTTCTCCAGCCGTCGATCGTTATTTTTCTCGTCCGGGACCTCAGCTTCATCACTCCGTTTTCGTCGAGGTAAACATCTATTTTGCGCAGCCGACTTGAGCTTCCCGGTGGTCTTCCTTCACGCAGGCGGGCCATGTCTCCTACGAAACTGTCCTGTTGGCTCATTTTGATCAGTTGCTCTTCGGCCCTGTCCAGATGTTTTTGACGCAGGGGTGTGAATGTCTTCTTCTCGGCTTTGGAACATGTGGGTGTTTGTTGCCTTCGGGACTTCGGTGTTTTGGCTGATATTCGCCGCTCTCTCTTCTCTTTTAGCGTGTCTATAAATTGAAACACGCGTGCTGTGGTTCTCAGCAGACGCAGCCAGTCGGAAAATCGTTCCGGGTTCGGTGTGGATGGTTCGACCACTCTCGCCGCGGCTACCACTTGGGGGCTCTTTTCTTCTCCAGTGACTGTCGCCGGGCTCGCCTCGAAGTGCCGGTTTGGCCACTTGTCTTCTTCCTCGTACAGAAACGCGGGTCCCTTGAACCACCTCGCTGTGCTGCTGAACTCGTTTGGTATCCCTCGGGTAGCGTCGTCAGCTGGGTTTTCCTTCGTCGGCACCCATCTCCAGTCCCGTGGTCCTGTCAGCTCTTCGATTTCCGCCAATCGATGGGCCACGAAAGTCTTGAACTTGCGTGGCTCCGATTTTATCCACTGCAGTACTGTGCTGGAGTCGGTCCAATACCATTTCTCCGATATTTGGAACCTAAGCTCCTTCTCTATTGTGGCCGCTAATCTGCTTCCCAACAAGGCAGCCTGTAACTCTAGTCGGGGCATGGACACTGGTTTTGTCGGAGTTACCCGGGCTTTACCGGCGATCAGGGTCACGCTCACTCTTCCATCGGGTTCTATCGTCCTCCAATAAACTGCGGCTGCGTATGCCTCTTCGCTGGCATCGCTGAAAGTGTGCAGCTGACCTTCTTCCTGACTGCTCGACAGGCACCGAGGAATCCTCAGACCTTTGAGGATGGACGTCTCTTTTAAGTAGGTGGTCCAAGCGGTCCTCTGTTCCTCTGGGATCTCATCATCCCATCCGATTTTGGCGCGCCAGACGTCTTGGATCAGCTTCTTCCCCTGTATGAGCACTGGCGTTGCGAACCCGAGTGGGTCGAAGGTTGACATCACCGCGCTCGTGACTTCCCTCTTGGTAGGCATTCTTCTCCCGGTGAGGACTTGTGAGGGGGTGTTCCGGAACTCTACGTTGAAAGCCAGGATGTCCTCCGTCATCATCCATCTGAGTCCGAGGGTCTTCTCTTCCTTCGATAATTCCACGGCTTCTGACTGGGGCTGCTCCTGAAAACCTGAGAAAATTTGGGGTTGATTACTACTCCACCCTTTGAGTCGGAATCCCGCCTTAGCATGTATCCTCTCCACCGCCTTTGCCACGTCCCTGGCTTCTTCTACCGTCGCAAAACTCTGTAGGTAGTCGTCCATGTAGTGGTTTTCACGGATGGCTTGCGCCGCTCCCGGATGTTCCTTCTCGAAATCCTTTGCGTTCTTGTTCATCACATAGATCGCGGTTGATGGTGATGAGATGGCTCCAAACACTACGGACGTCATATGATATTCTTCCGGTTTGCTTCTTGTGTCTCCGTTGCGCCATTGAAACCTTAAGCAGTGGCGGTCGGCTTCGCGCATCTGGATTTGGAGGAACATTTCCTTGATGTCAGCGACGACGGCGATTGGTCTTTCTCGAAATCTGACCAGCACCCCCACGATCGATTGGAGGAGGTCCGGTCCGGGGAGTAGAGCGTCGTTAAGGCTCTTGCCGTCGAACTTGGCTGCTGCGTCGAGTACTATCCGCGGTTTTTTCTTCGTCGGGTGTATCACTGCAAAGTGCGGGAGGTAGAAAGTCCTTCCGGTGATGGAGTTCGTCGGCGCCTTTTCTGCATACCCGTTCTCTAGCAAATTGTCCATTTGCTCCAGGTACATCTTCTTCAGGTCCTCGTCTTGGCCCAGTTTCCTCTCGATATTCAGAAGGCGTCGATAGGCCTGGCTATAGTTGTTGGGCAGCATCTCATCGTCGCTTCTCCATAGAAGGCCCGTTTCGTATCTTCCGCTTGGCAGTCGTCTCGTGGTTTTTTCCAGAGCCTCTATGGCCCTTCTGTCGGCGTCGTTCTTGGGGCGTCGTGGTTGCACTCCCAATGTTTCGATTTCGAAATGGCGTCTTACGAGCGATTCTGTCTCGTCTTCCTTAGTCCTGCCATAGTTGACGAATCTCACCGGCGCGCTGCTCCTGGCCTCGCACCCGTGCAGGACCCATCCCAGGCTGGTAAGCGAAGCGACTGGTTCGGTGCGCCTGCCCTTCCTCAGACTCCTTGTGACTATCAGGCCCCAGTTGTCCTGGCCGATGAGCAATTTAGGTTCCTGTTGGGTGTAGGTCAGTTGGTCTCCGAGGTCTCGTAGATGCTCGCATCTCTCAATCCTCTCCTTCTTCACCTCCTGCTTCGAAAGTTTAAAGTTAGGAAGGGTTCTTACCTCGATCGAGTATCCGGTCCGGCCATGGGCTCCTTTGACTCGCACATGGACTCTTTGCGAGTCGTTCCTCCTGATGCCCAGTTCCCCGACTGTCTCCAAAACGAGCGTTTCTCGCCTGCCTTTCGCACCGATCTTCTCGGCGACCGACGAGTCCAGTAATGAAATAGTGGATCCCTCGTCAAGCAGAGCCAATACTCGAGCCGACCCCTTGGGTCCGTAAACGTCCACTGGAACCATCTTCAGATAGGCTTTGGTGCTACTAATTGTGCGCATGGAGGTGACCACCTCTCCTCTAGTTTGCTCGTGGTCGTGGCCTGATGGCGAGGTGTCCTGGTGTGACCTTCTTCCTCTTCTGGGTGCTATTCCTGGTGCAAGTTCGTCCGGGTGGAGGATGACGTGGTGTTCCCTTGAACATCTATCGCACGGTGGTGCCCTGCAGTCTGCCTTTCGGTGTTTGGAGCAAAGGCATTTAAAACAAAGCCTTGCCGTTTTTGCCAGATTCCATTTTTCCCGATTACTGGCCTTCTTGAACGTGGGGCATCTGGGGATGTCGTGGTCCTTCAGACAAACCGGACACTCTGGTTTGATTCCGTTCCCGGGTGCATCATTCTCTCGAACGGCATGGATCGATCTCCTTCCTGGATTGCGTCGTCCTTGGGATGATGCTCGTTGATGGTAGCCTCCTCTCGGCTCCCATGATACTTCTGGTGGGGCGAAATTGGCACACATGTCTGCCTCTACCTTCATGAAGTCGCTGAAAACCCTCAGCTCCGGCTGGTCCTCTCCTCCATGGCTGTTGTAGTACGCGAACCACCTGCACCTCATGGATGACGGGATCTTTGTCGCCAGTTCTCTTACCACCTCGGGTGCGTTTAGAAACTGCTGCTTGCCCAGCGCTCTGATGGTGGCCACGGAGTTCATAACCCGGCTGGCGAAGACTCCAATATCGCTCGGGTCTTCGGTGACCCGAGGCAGGGCTCTCAGCTTTGTCAGCTCTGCTACGGCCAATGCTCCCGGCCTTCCAAAGCGAGCCTCTAGTCCTTCCATTACCTCTTGGGGGTCCTCGGCGATAAACAGGAGGCTTCTGACAGCCTCTCTTGCTCTTCCTTTTAGGGCTCTTCGGAGACGCGCCAAGTTCTGCGCGTGGGTGAATCCGACGGAGGTATCAACAAACGATCTCCTGAAAGCCAGCCACTCTTCGCTGGCACCGTTGAAGTCAGGTAGTTCCACCATTTGCCTCGAGGTACTTGCTCCGGGGGGTGTTCGTAAGAGCCTGGCTATGGTCTGGGTCAGATCCTGGATCTCGCTCCTTCCTTGATCGCGGTGTGGTGACCTGTCTTCTTGGGCTAGCTCCTCCTGCCTTTCTCCGGGCGGTCTCGGCAGTTCGTCCCATTGATTGAAGGGGTTCCGCTGGTACTCGTCCTCGTCTTCATCAGCCTCGCTCTGGCTCGCCTCGTCCTCGGAGTCTATCCTCCGCAATTCGAGCTTCTCTCGGGCCACCTTCGCTTTCGCCTGGGCCACCTTCGCCTTCGCCTCTTCCGCCTTCGCCTTCGCCTCGGCCGCCTCCAGTTCTCGCATGGAGACTTCTAAACTGGCTGCGGCATCAGCTCGCCTCGACGACTTCATCGAGCTTCCTCTTGAGGTAGTGCTTCGCGTTCCGCGCCACGCTTCGACCTTGGCACGGTTGTCTCGGGCCCTGTCCTCTCTGGCTACGCTGGTCTTCTGGGTTAACGCTTCGTACGTTAACTTGGTCCCCCGCCTGGGGGTGTGGGGTTCGGATTGGATCCCCCTTGCTTCGGCCGATCTCGTTATCGGCATCTTCATCGTCTCTTCGGTCACGTGCGCTGATCCCCTTCTTTTGGCGAGCGCTCCGACAGGTCCATCATATTCTCCTCCAAGTCGTGTGGGAGATTCTTCTCCTGTGGCGCTTGCTCCTTGTCCTCCCGTAGGGAACGGCAGCGTCCTCTTCGCCTTAGCCGATCTCGTTATCGGCATCGTCGTCTTATCGCCGAGATCCGGCTCAAAGGACCAAAAATGTTGCTGAAACGAAACAACAAAAGGCTAAACCTAATCGCGAACGGCGCTTTCTTCAGCGACGTCCAAAAACAGTTTTGCCTTAGCGGACTGTATTTTTCCGGCACTGGCCGGCCAACGATGATTTCTTCTAATTCGAGGGATTGTACCTCCAGAGCCGGACTCTTCTCTGGATTGGCGGGCGTTTGAGTCTTGCCCAGTACAAAATCCTGAAATTTACTAACAGTGAAAAAACGACCCAATTAGACTAGACTAGCAAAACGCGGTATTACTCGCTTATTTTACTATTTATTTGATATTTTATTATTTGTTTTTCTGTTCGATCCCTTTATACTGCTGGTCTTGAACAAGACCTTTTCATTAGGAGTTCCTTCGACGACTCCCCCTGCTTCAGCGCCGCGCTCGCCTTTTATTGCCAGCAGCTGTCTCCTTGTTCGCTTGGTTTCGATAAATCACTCGTTTCCTGTTGAGCGACTGGTATACAGCTGTCTGCCATGCTCCTCCTTCTTGAGTGCTTGTGCGCCGACGTCGAGTGCTTGTGCGCTGGTGCCCAGTGGTTGTGTGTCGATGCTGAGTGTTTTGTGTGCCGGTGTCGAGTGCTTGTGCGCCGGGAAGTATGCATCGCCAACAGGTTGGTTTAGGTGGTAAGTCGGCTACAAGCAGCCCGTGCGCTGTACATTCCACGATATCGCCGGGAGAAATCTTCGACTATGTTTCGGATGTATGGCTGATAGCCAGAACTGACACGGAGATATGTCATAATGGTACCATGTGAGATAAAGAATTCCAGAGGTAATCTAGTCTCCCATTCGGATCTCCGGGGGGGACTATGTCAGAGGGAACATCATGCAAATATTCTGATAAATAACCGAATTTTAAGAAATTCGTCATCGCGTAATCAGGCTCGTTCTCGAGGCTCTGTGGACGTTCGACTGATGACGGTATTGTGTAACTTCAGGAGCACTGGTTTCAGCAATTCGAATGTAAACGCCGTCCATCAATATTTGTAAACACCGAACGCTGATATCCTCACCCTGTTATGGTAATTTATTCACAATTTAGTTAATTACACTCAATATATTGTATTAAAGTAATACAATTAAATATGTTACAATGGTAAGTAAACGATTTACTTGTATTGACCGTGGAGCGGTCGTTATAGTTGCTGTTGTCTCTGCTGCTGGCAGGTTGCAGAGGGCGTTGAGCTTTGTGCTCCCCTGTTAAGCTTGTTGTTCTTGTTTCCTAATTCTTCTATCACTGTGGTTTAGCGAGCCCTGTGCGTTTTGTTCGTAGTTACTCTGGTTTAGCGAGTCCTGTGCGTTCTGTTCGTAGTTTTACGTCGAATGTCGAATATCTTTTTTGTTTTCGCCGTTGACGTTTAGTTTTTATTTGGCGCCAACGCCGTTTTTTATTATTTTTCTGCCAAGTAGAATTTGCACAAAGTAGTTTATGCAAATTAGCTACTTGACGATTTGACTTCCCTTTACAGGTAGAGAGGGAAAATTTGCGAAAGGGAATTAGTGGGTGTTAGGCGAGAACATGGACGCGAGGTCCGTAAAACTTGTCTCTAGTCTAATTTATTCGAGATCTTGGGATCCGACAGGGAGCTTAACTTCCTGTCTCGCATTGATGAGACGAATCGGGAAGCCAATTCTGCCCTCGTGAACCGATGGTCTAAGGTATTCTCCGACCTTAACGTTACTCGATCCCTTTACCTTACTTTCATTCGTCCACTGCTTGAATATGCTAGCCAGGTATGGTCTCCTTATCACATGGTACGGTCTCATATCATATCCGAAAAATCGAAAGTATTCATCGTCCCTTCCTTCGGTTCGCTCTTCGAGGGCTAGCCTGGGAAAACATTAACTGCTTCAAATCAAGCAACCTCACCATCCTTGAGGAACGCTGGTTCGTGGCTTACATAATCTTCATTCATCGGCCGATTGCGCTACCTCCTTAACTTAATTCCTCTGAACACAAACCCTCGAAATACGCGTAATCCCCGCCTTCTCTACATTCCTCCCCACCAGACCTTTTACGGTCTCAACGAAGCCTTTTCGCGGATGCTGAGAAATGTCAACTCCAATTCCACCTTATTCGACTTCGACCTCTCTACCCATATCTGAAGCGGAGACTATAACCTCCCCCTACCTCTCGCCCCCTTTCCTGCCTTCTTAATTTGTCCTGGTTACCTTAGATTAAACTTAGCTAAGATAGTTCTTAAGCAATCTAGTGTGTAACTTAGATATACTTTAGATGTAAGTAATCATGTTGCTCGAATTAAGCCAATAAATGGGCTGGTAGCCCCATTAAACTTTATTGCCTCTTTTTCGAGTGATCGTTATACAACAAAGTGGATCATCGGTTCCACAGCTGATTATGAATGGCCAGGCGCTCGAATCTGGGCAAAGCGTGAAATTGCTCGGCGACACAGCTTGTGTGAATGTATCGTGGAATAAACACGTGTCGAACATCGCCAGATCCGCCTCTTGAAAACTGAGTTAACTTTCTAGGGCCAAGAAATATTTTACTCCGGGTCACCTTCTCCTCTTGTATAAATCCCAAATTAGACCCGCGCTCGATTGTTCCTCTCATATTTGGAGCTCTGCTCTTAAGCACACCCTCAATCTACTTGAGAGAGCACAGAGACGAGGACTGCAGTCGCTTTTTGATATCCAAACCGAGTATTTATACCGTAGAGGTTTCTGCGCCACTGGGAAACTCTGATCACTGCTTGGTATCTGTCCCGCAAGCACTTGCATATCAAGCGAATAACCAGCCTAGGCAGCTTCGCCATGTATGGAAGTATGGGGCTGCTAATTGGGACGATATGCGAAATTTCTTCGCATCTTTCCATGGTCCGAGGTTTGCTTCGGAAACTCCGATGTTAACGCTTGCGCGGAGTCGGTATCAGAGATTATTTTCTGGGGATGGAGATGTATATTCCATACATTACATCACACGAAGTTCGTCTGATAAAACTTGGTGTGATACAAAATGCGAGCAGATAACAGCGGCAAAAAGTAGAGCTTTTAAGCAATGGTGCTCCAATCCCACCGATGTTAACAGAACGAGTTTTGTTAGAATCAGAAACGCGTGCAACCAGGCGGTTGATACCGCAAAGAAGGCTCACAACGACAGGGTGATCAATAAGCTCCTTTGATGCCCAACTGGTTCGCGCTCCTTCTGGTCAACGGCAAAAGCTGTCAGCGTAACTTCGCATCCTCCTCTTTCCCTCCGTTGGTGACAGACAGTGGGACGTTAGTCACGAATCCAAAGGATAAAGCTAATGTGTTGGCGAATTTATTTTCGGCGAATTCAAACCTCGAACCCGGTCTTTTGGAGCCACCTGTGATCTCGTCGGTACAGTCTTCCATGTGGGATGTGAGATTTCGTCCGCGCACTATTCAACGCATTCTACGTGAACTGGATTGTAGGAAGGGAACCGGCCCGGACGGAATACCAGCAATAGTCCTTAAGAACTGTGCTCCAGAACTATCGCCGGTTCTTGGCAGACTCTTCCGCTTATCGTATGCACGGAGATCCTTTCCTGCCTGCTAGAAAATCGCTCGAGTTCAGCCAATCCCAAAGACGGGAAAAAAGTGTCTCCCACAAAATTACCGCCCTATAGCATTACTGTCTATTTTATCTAAGGTAATGGAAAATATATGGACATCTGCGATTGAACGGCATGGTGAGTCTAGGGCGGTCGCATTGGATGTCTCCAAAGCTTTTGACCGCGTCTGGCATGGGGCATTGCTGAGTAAACTTCGTTCATATGGACTTCCCCACAACTTTGCGACTGGACGGGAAGCTTCCTCGAGAATCGATCGATCCGGGTTGTTGTGGACGGCGAGTGCTCGGATCTGTATCCTGTTAATTTAGGGATACAACAGGGTTCTATTTTGGCTCCAACCTTGTTTTTGCTTCACATAAAAGATTTGTTGGAGACAACGGATAACAAAGTGTTCAGTTTTGCGGATGATAGTACGCTTGTTTCCTCCTTTTCGAGTGTTCGATCGATTGGTGCAACTACACCGCATCAGCTGAGATGTAGACAGATTGACTCTCTGAATCAGGATCTAGATAGGGTCCTGCAGTGGGGAAGGGCCAATCTCGTCTACTTCAATGCAGCGAAGACACAATATACAACATTCACAAAAAAGTGGATCATCGATTCCACAGCTGATGATGAATGGCCGGGCCCTCGAGGCTGGGGAAAGTTTGAAATTGTTTTCCGGCATGGGCTGTTGGAATGGATCGTGGAATAAACACGTGTCGAAAATCGCCACATCCGCCTCCGGAAAACTGAGTTATCTCTCTAGGGCCAAGACATATTTTACTCCGGCCCACCTTTTTCTCCTCTATGAATCCCAAATTAGACCCGCGCTCGATTGTGGCTCTCATATTTGGAGCTCTGCTCTTAACAATCTTAATCTAGCTGAGAGCACACAGAGACGAGCAATCCGCTTGATCGAGACGTCGGGGCTACAGTCGCTATCACATCGAAGGCGCCTAGCTGACCGCTATCTGTTTTACAGATATTATCACGGGTACTGTTCTTAACAGATTCGTGGTATTGTTCCACTCAATTCAGCTCATATGCGCTCCACGATACAACCCGTCGGATCGCACCACTTTGTGGTTCATCTCCTGACGACGCGAACACCACTACCTCAGAATTCATTCCATCACAAAGCGGGAAAGCTATGCAATACCTTCCCCACGCGAGTGCTTCCGGAGCGTACAACGTTCAAAAAGAGCTGCCATGGTTATGTGGTGGCGTCTCGGAGCTGGAGGTTCGCTTCTCCCGAGAGAAGTGTAATATAAAACAAATTCATCTTTCAAGGGGCTTGTGGCGGTCACTTTTTTTCTGCTAACAGTTTGTCATAGGGTTCCTACCTTTGGTAATACTTTTCCAAAAAAAAATTCAAAGAGCCGCCCTGTTGGGTTACCCATTTGTTTTCTACTCTCGTTTCTTCACGGCGGTAAATTTCGCTGGGGAGAAAAATTTTCTGAGTGGGGAAAACGGAAGAAAATTATTGACTTTTCGTTTTCCAAAAAAAAAAAAAAAAAGAAAGGTTGCGACGAGTGTTCAATTCACAAAAATTTGGTGTTAAAAAAGTAATTGTCATTAAAATTAATTAAAATCTATATTGTTTTCTCTTTCCTCTTCTGATCTGAAATTGTGAAAAACAATTCTGATCAGAATTTCACTGAACATTCAGTGAAATCCGCCAAACTTGGTTCGTCAGCCATTATAAGGGCGCAAACGGCCGGCCCCTCACTTTTAAGTCATTAATTTCCTTTGCATACTGAGTCAAACACCGGCTCCACGATCAACACAGGTGCTGACATCTTCGCCCGTCTACGATCTTTCGTACTTGGAAATAGGTCGCCGGGCACATTAAAACTATTTGTTGCGAACAGCACCCAAATAGAGGTTTGTGAACGTAGAATTGACCTTAAATCTAAGTCACTGACGACTTATACGATGGCATTTTGAGCCATTCATTGGGGCTGATTTATTGAACCATTCAGCGAACAAGACATTACTGGACCCACAATCATTAATCTCCATGCCAGTATATATAAAGGTCGGAGAATTTACACACTGTCGACCCCTAAAGCTCCGGTGGATGGTATTTTGAAAACTAGAAATAAACATCTTTCACATCTAGATAGGAGAATTTATTTATATTACTTTATCCACATATAAACGCAGACTGACCTAACGATCTTACGCCCCTTGTAAGTATGTAAATGTATACAAAAGCGTGTCTTGTATTTGTACATTTTTAAAAACAAATAAAAAGAAAAGAAATAAAGATCGAAATAAAAAATATATGCAACCTTTCGAGACTACTGGATATAAACGTTACCAGACATCAATGATTCAACTAATCTTAACGTATGTCAATAAATAAAAATTCTTTAGGAACAACAATTGCTGGTACACAACCTCCTGAATGTCATTGGCTCTAGAAGCACGTTTTTCTAGAGGGTGGTCTGAAAATAATTGGTCGCAAATCTCCAATTAAAATAATATCCAATCCTTCTAAATTTGTTTTGAAGTTCACACCAACTGTTTTTTGCGCCTGAATTATTTTTTTTATTATTATTATTGGCCTGTAGGAACCCGAAAATTTATGACTTCGTTGACCCGACCATGTCATCGCTCCCTATCTCCTTCCTTTCACGATTCGCCCTCTGATCTGACCTCCTCAAGGTCACGCCTTACATTGTCCTCCTATCTTCGCCGTGGCCTTCCTACCGGTCCGTTTCCCGTTGGTCTTCTCTCACGAATTCTACGTAGAGTTCTATCGTTGCCCACTTTCGCTGTATGCCCCGCACATCTTAAACTTCGCGACCTGATTATTCTCACTATTGTAGGTTTGGGATGCAGTTCTTCCAAATCGAGCTGGAGTTTACCCCATTGTTCTGCGTCTTCATCATATTTACCGCCAAAGACACTCCTTAAACCTTAATTCTCGGATACGCGGAACTTGTTCTCTTCCTTTTTTGTAACAACCATCCGATAGAACAATCTGTATGATTAAGATTCTATAAATACGCAACTTTATATTACGTGACAGCAGTTTTGATTTTAGCACTTTGTTGGCTGTGTACCAACTACCATTAAAGGAATGCAGTCTTTTGTTAATTTCCTTTCACATCTCGTTACGGGGCATCAGGATTGTTCCCAGATATTTAAATTCTTTTATTATTATTATTATTATTTATTGGCCTGTAGGAACCCGGAAGTTCATGAGCTCACCGACTCGGCTTCGCCATCGTTCCCTGTCCTGGGCACTCTCCTTCCACACTTGACCATTCGATCCGGTCTCCTCAAGGTCAAACCTAACATTGTTCTCCCATCTCCGTCGCGGCCTTCCTACGGTCTCTTTCCCGTTGGTCTACCGTCAAGAATTCTATGCACGGTCCTGTGGCGGTTCCGCCAGATCCCACGGTACGCTTTCCTTAAACACCCCATAACACCCATCTTCCCATATAATTTCGCCAATGCAAATCGCATTAGGCACCTGAAAACGCTACACGCATTAATTGGAGCAAAGCTATAGTCGTAAAGCTTCTGCAAGAGAATTCTTACCTTTTCAAGCATTCCTTCGCTTACAAATCCCCTGTTTTATTCATGTGTACAATAAATTTCTTTATGTACACATAGGCTGGCGTCCTTCTCTCCAAGCAATAACATTCCCCGACTAACACAACGTGCAAACCAAAGCAAATACGCATCTCGCGTCTTTAACCTATTAGCACCATGTGTATCGGCATTGCGGCTATCGTAACAGCTGCAATGCATACCATAGACAATTCATATCGCTTAGGTATCCGAATCACAGTTTCTATTTAATGAGCGGCTGCTATTTAACTAGTCGACCCTCATTACCGACATATGCATTTGGTCATATTTCCCTTGTCCTTTGATTCGCCGAATCTTGTCCCTTACGAACTAGATGCATAAACAAATACAAAGCCATTAGCATCCGACGAGATGCGATTCGTTTGTTTCAACAAACACACATCTCTTGGATGCCCATTATGCCCTGTCCTTGAGTTTCAGGTTTATTCCTATGGCCTTGTTTATGAAAAATAAACCAATGTGATCTTCACTCACACATACCACCATGATCAAGATTAGCGAGTGATCTCTGCATGAAATAATTATCCTGGAGTCAAATTCCATCCTTCGACCAGAGCGGGTCGCGGCTCCATCGCTACCCTGGTGCGCACAGGGAAGCGATAATGGAGAATAATCGTTTGTGTCGAGTCCTAAAAATTGTATTAACAGTGCGGTGCAGTAAACCCGATGTTTAAATAATAAACTACCATTTGTTTGTTTTAATGTGCTGTTGTTTTCCTTGTGCACATTCGTGCTGCGGCGGAACTTTTGTTTGATGGAGGAGGAAGTGAACTAAGTACCCATGCTGGTACATACTTCCTCCCCACAGTCCTATCGTTCACCATTCGTGCCACGTGTCCGGCCCATCTTAATCTTCGCGACTTGATTTCTCTCATTATTGTAAGTTTACGATATAGCCGTTCCAATTCGTGGTTGTGGAGTTTCCTCTATTGTCCTGCCTCCTCGTCAAATTTACCACCAAAGATGCTTCTCAAAACTTTATTCTCGAATACGCGGAATTTGTTTTCTTCCCGTTTTGTGAGAGCCCATGTTTCGCATCCATATAGAACAATCGGCATGATTATGGTTCTATAGACACGGAGATTTATGTTACGTGATAGCAGTCTGGATTTCAGCAGTTTACAGACTGCGTGCCAACTAGCGTTGCCGGAATGCAGTCTCTTGTTAATTTCCTTCGACATTTCGTTACTGGCCGTCAGTATCGTTCCCAGATATTTAAATTCTTTAACTTCTTCAAATATCTTACCTCTGACGTTTATATGTGTTCTCTGAGGTCCACCTGCTCTCGCCGTAATCATGTATTTTATTTTGTCTTCATTTATTTCTAGGCCCACCTCTTCTGCCGCTTGCATGATGATTTCACTGTTTTTACTTACAAATTCTATATTATCGCCCAGGACGACGATGTCATCTGTATATGCGAGCACTTCTCTGACTCCGTTCAGGGATAATCCGGGCATCATGTCGTTTTGTACCTTTCTGATGACATACTCGCGCACAAGGTTAAAAAGACATGATGAAAGGCCATCCACCTGTTTTATACCATCGCGGATCTCAAATGTTTCTGGGAGGTGGTTTTCTATTTTAATTCGCCCTTTATTTTCGTTCTTGCAGATCTGAATGAGGGCGGCATATTATTTTCTTTTCCAACAATTGCCTTACTGTGAATATTTGATTACGTGTTTGATAACGTCTCTGATTAATGCTCATTCAGTGTCCACATTATTGGATTCCTCTTCATCACTACTCCCCTTCTCGGGGGTGATAAAATTATTCGTAAAATCACCTTAATGTTCAGTCCTTGTGCGCAAGTCTTTTAGTTTTACAATGTTGAACTTTTTTTAACACCAGATGATGGAATTCCATCAAAACTTACTCCATGGGCTCATAGAACGTATCCTTCGTTTCTTTGACGGTATATTCTGTTGGTGCGTATACTTTTATAAGTACATAATTCTACCGCGGCACCTGTATTTTTACCATCGACGTTCGGTGATTAATGAACTTGACTTCTTTTACATGGGACATAATCTTATTGCTTATGATGAAGCCAGTTCCGAGATTATGTTTGTTTCCAGTATTTGGTATGGGAGTCGGATCTCCCGACAGTCGGGTTACCACGACCGTCTGTATCGCGCATGGTTTATACAAAGTTCAGACATTCTACGTGACGAAGCTTTTTCCCTTTTTTTCTCCGGCTTCTTTTTTTTGCCAAGGCGGTGTTTTCTTGATGAATTTTTCCCTTATGATCGTGTCGGCTCATCACACCATTCTGTGTATATAGTTGTCATTCATTAAATTGTTTTAATAGACCGCCATATCAGAGCCCCGTTTTGATGTGGTAAGCTTTACTTACTGCTCTGATTTGGTCCGGTGTCAGAGAAGCGCCCTTTTAATACAGCCGTTATACCCCTGGCTACGAACCATCTAATGGGCATGGTGACGTGCTATACCCCGTATAAGGGCGGCAGATATTCATATGTTGCTCCTCGCTAACCTATGTGACCTTCCATCGGCATAGCCTTAATGATTCATTGTAACTTATGGCCTCGAACTCCGTCGAAGGTTTCTAGCACGCGAGGGCCCAAATCCAAATGCCCAAATAATTCAGCACTAATGACTTCGTCAATGATTATGACTTTGGGAATTTTGAAAAGTCCTCGGTACCAGGGCAGGTCAATAAGTCGTAAGGAACTCGTCGCATGCGCTCCCAACTGTCTCAGCTGAGAGCAAATGCGGCACCCATCTCGCAGATATTTTGTTCATACAAACATTTTATCATACAAAATTAAAACATGAAAAAAAATTGAAAATACCTAGAGAGGAATAATGCTTACTAAAAACAGACCATTAGCGATGCTACGAGCGCCATCGCAGGCGTTTCTAAGGGCTTATTAACCTACCCTCGTATTATTTCTTTCGGCCTTGACGATCCAGAATGCCTCCATAGGGCCGATTGAGCCAGAGCTGAGACGTCATACTCATAAGCTGATGCTTAATCACCTGTTATGACAGGTTTCAGTAGGTCAGCTTCGCTGCTCACTTCAGTGTATTAAAACACTACCACACTCACCGTTTATTAAATAAAACACACTTTTGGATTTAAAATAATATTAGAGCACAGCACACTTTCTGCTCTATTATTTTTTATTTTTATTAATCCTTAAAACGGAGCTTCTTTGACTAACGTGAATTACATCATCACCATCATCGGTGCTACAACCGGTATCCAGTCTTGGCCTTATTTAGCAAGTCTCTCCACTGATCCCGATTTCGAACCGATGTCATCCAGTTTGGCACTCGCAGGCTCTGGGCGTCCCGGTTTACACCATCCTTTCATCACAGATAAGGTCTACCGCGCTTTTGCCTTCCATACGTGAATTACACTTATGTTTGTATTGTTAACAAGTTGTCATTTTCCAAACACATACTCAGTTCACCTCATTCGATCTTATATGGGCATTCATTAATTTTGTAATTTAAAATATGACTCCACGTCTGATGACCGTCTTCCTTGACGGTTTGAATCGAACTTTATTTAAACAACGCGACAATCCTCAAATGTTAATAGTACTTACTTTCGGTAATAAGATGAAGGGACAAAGAAAATGAGCAACAGGAAAAATTCCGGCACCCGTCGGAAAGTCATACCATTGGAAACCTGTCACAGTTTAGGGTACACTGCTTCTCGTCACCTGGACTGATCAATCACGTATCCGAAGTTTGCCACTACAAAGCCTGAGCGCATCGCTGTGACGCGTCCAGGATTTGCTGCTTCTCGCCACTTGGGCGCATCGCTGTCACGCGTCCAGGATTTGCCGCTTCTCGCCACTTGGGCCCATCGCTGTCGCGTGTCTGGGTTCATCGATTCTCGCTGCCTGGACGAAATGCTCTGGGGGCACTCTCTTAACACCGCCCAGGCACATTGCTGCCACGGGGGCACCACTCCAACAGAGTCGGCGTCTAAGATGGACTTTCGGTACCAAGATTAGGGAGCATAGAAGACGAGGAACAGGAAAGATGACGGCACCCTTCGGGAAACCATATCAACGGAAAACGAATTATGAACACATGGTCCAGCCACCAGTCAAAGAAGAAAGTACCTGGCTTTGGGACTATTTCATCCTGCGGCACAATGGAACGAAGGCTTCTTTTGATCAGCAGATTATTATTCCTAATAGCAACCTGGATGCGCAACCTATCTGGCTCAATCAAGTGCCAGTTCTAATTCAATAAAATATGCCGCAAGGTGTTCAACCACGAACTACCATTAAGGGAAGAATACAACCCCTTCTGATCTTATGGGAAGTGCGGCGAATTCACTCAATTCAAGGAACATATCAACACAATCACTCAACCAGTCGATCAAATACTCCGCCAGGCAATGTGGCCAACGTCAATCTCAGCCCCCATCGAGAAACTCGCCCACCATCAAACAGTGGTATTAGCGGCATAGATGGGACAAATCCCAAACTGCAACTGCATCACCCACATTCGAGACGAAGATTAGCCTATGCAGTTGGCGGCTACTCTAACACTTCTAATATCGGCACAGGCTGGCCATATTTAGAAGATGGTGAAAACACAACGAAGTGGGTTTTATGCTGAATCATCGGTTTCATCTAATACACCTCGATCTCAGGAATTTCTAAACGGCCACATTCCAAACCAAGGTGTGGTTGCACAATTACCACTTGAATATATTGACGACCACATCGCTCAATTACACAAGCCGATTGTCTCACAACTGCCAACGCAGTTACAGCGGAGTTTAACAGGAGTTAATCAATTCAACCAGAATATTAAACTCAACTAATTGAATAACTCAAATACTCACCAAATCGTTGCCGCGATTGAGGCCGCAAATATCGCATTTCAGGCACCTCTTCCACAACATGTCGGAGAGTTGCAAATATCAATAACTGCACCTGTTATGCCAGCCCAGAACATCCAATTGTCTGGCATAGCTTCACCAGCAGTCTTCCTTCAACCGCAAATGGTTCAGTCAGAAACCCCTGAACCGGCTAGAATTTCTAGGCCAGTTAGTCTGGGAAATGTGATGTCAAGCTCACAATATACCAGCAATGATAAGCCAGCGAAGGTGGTCCACCATCGCAAACAAGGACGCACGAGAACCCCATACACGAGGTTAGCACGCGGGAATCTAAGCCGTGTAAGAGGAAGAGAAACCCCAATTCTCTTTCTGTAGCAGTATCACCGATTGCTTCTACCTTACACACAAGCCAATAACCGTACACACACACCTACACACACGCTGATAACAATTATATCACTGTAAAATAACTAATTATATTTCATTACTTAACCCAATTAATATAATCAGGTCTAACCAATATAATTAATTATTGCCACCCTACCAATCGATTGGTACAAATATCGGAAAATAAATCTTGTCAATCGCAAGTATACCCGTATTAACCCCGACTAAACCACGGCGCTGACAGGCCTCACATTGACAGCACCATGCACTACTGGTGCATCGTCGTCGGCCCGGGAAGATGTTGCAGTACAGCAACAAACATAAGGGCTAATCAGCTTGGAAGTTGTGAATTTTATAACGGGTCTGCTATCAGCCAGCTGAATCTTCTCCATAGCTTGCGAGAGCACTTCGAATGCATTCAGTGGCATGACCGAGTTTCGAATACAACTTCCAGTTGCATACCCCGAGGCGCTTGATTCATTGATGGGCTTGTTTTCAAAGTCTGTGATATTTCAGATCGCAAACGAGTTCGTTGGATCTTATAACGAGTGGCAAGATCACCTACTGGAACTGTGTCGGTCATGTTATGTGGGAGCTCGGTATAGTTCGCCACATTCGTAGTGAAACTATTTGCAGTGGGGGTATCCGAATCAATCATAATGACACAATGTGATCGTTTTCACCCGAATTTAAAATATATGTCTTATTGCACGCTCCTTACTTATTGACCTTCATTCTGCAACGAGATCGTTCGCGGTACCGTTTGTAGTTTATTCAGCCTTTACATGTCACTCTAGCAAACTTTAATAATAAATTAACCTTGTCTGTAGCAATAAACCGTACGATCGCCACTAACAATAAATTGGAACACTCTCTCCACGGGTCGGCCGTATTATGTTGGGCATGAAGATGTCATAGAAGAAAACGCTGTAGTCTTTCAGGCCCAATGCCCAGGATGAAGCTTTATCTCTGTACCATAAACAACAACTAGTATCACGAATTAATTTATCTAGATCTCTGATCGGAATGAATTACGATCGGCTTCGGTGTGACTGTGTATCACATGGTACTCATCGAGCAAATAATCGCTTCACATCGGCTATCTGCGGCATTCGGCTAAGCAAATCCCCACTTTATCTCCTCCAGTTTATCTTCGACCTGCAAGCAGACAAAAAACATCGTTAATAATTAGTTTAAATTGTTTGTTGTGGTTAGAAGAAAAAATAAAATTAAGTGTATCACAAATGGCTTACTTTGTTTTCCCTTGCATACGCAATTAATAGACAACGCATGTAGCTTTATACGAAGATGAAGGTCACGGGTTTTATCCCGTAAATATCCGTGGATACGATTTCTCTAAGCTTTTTCACCATATACAACTATGCGCAGTCCACGTTCGAGCATGATTTACTTCTCGCGCCCTTAGATAAAATCACACGCACTTCTCGTTGTTCACATTCGACGCTCGTATGAATATGACCGCCTCGGTTGAAGGTTTAGTTCGAACCCTCCTTACCCTCGACGGAGAGGCCAATGAGAGGTTTTTCAATTTTTATTCACCCTTGATTTACATCTCGTCCCAGTCAGTGTGCACAGCTTACGGATGCACTCCAGCGAGTTCTTTGTTTTTTTTTTTATTTTACTTGTCGAAGGAAAAATGAACATGTAGTCCTGAGATGCTATTTTATCTCGACCGGATCCATCAGCCAAGCTCCGAGAGATGGTCAAGCATTTTTCCACACCATTTTATGGAGCCAATAGCTTAATCGGGTGGTACTTCGCATTTAATTGAAATGGTCTTATATAGACCACCGCCTCGGGAAAGGATTCAAATCAAGAATAGTGATTGATAAGCGGAAGCAACCACTACAGGTGTTATGCCCTTGTAGTAGATCCCCCACTAAATCCGTACCGAAATCCAGGTCACATCCAATCCATGACGAACATTAAGCCACTCAGGCACTAAAGCCTCTCCAAAGATTATAAATCAATCTAGAGTTTCGATGCTTGAGGAACGCAAACAGAGGTGTAAAAAGAGCCCCAGTATCCACAGTTGCGAGGTGTGGATGCGAGGAGCGACCGTTTTTGCGGCTTGCGTAGGCGGGGACAAATGGCGCTTGGCGTCGGAGGTGCAACCTTTGGGCGAGTGAATCTGAAATAAATGTGGCGCTGGGGCAGGGGTCCAGCAGAGCACGGACTTCAATCCTCCGTTGGCGCTCCGACTTCACGATGACTCGAGCGGTTATGAGCCGCGCGGACTGCCTTGAACGGGTGCTGACTGTGCGTGCGCAGGCCCCTTCATGGCAGTCGATCCGGGGAGCGGGTCCTCCACTTACCCCTAGAGGTGGTAAGGTTGTCCCGTCGATGGCGGTTGTCCGGACATGCAGCATGGTGTGATGCCTCGGCTGGCATTGCCGGCACGCCCTGCTGAAGTGGCAGTCGTGTAATCGGTGGCGACCCAAACAACTGTATCACAGGCTTCGTTTGAGTGCGAAGGACTTCCGACGGAGAGGTGCGAGTGATCGGAAGCCCTCGCGAGCGTAAATATGATGTGACGCCCCGCAGAATGTGCATGGGGCCTGTTGCCTTAGCGGCTCCGACGATGGTCTGTGCATCGAGACACGGGTCTGGTGGATCATTGGGCGGCGGCATTCTGGTCAGTTGCTTGGTGGTGACTCACTGGTCTAGGGTGCGCTTCCTTTTCCGCTGGCTTGGTGGCGACCGTTGGCAGCTGCACTGGAGGAAGCTTGCTAGGGCGGAGGCGATTGACGTTGTTCCCGGTGTTGGGAAGGCTGGGTCGAGCGCGTACTGGGCCTCGAGGAGCCTCGTTAGTTCCTCGAGGTACACTTGCCCGGTCTGGCCGATTAAGCCCTCCGGGAAGTATTCGTGGCGTTAGTATTCAGGGGTGCAATGTAAATGGTTTGGTTATGCCGCCTGAGGATGGTTTCCCATTCGGCGCGGAGGTCTTGTTTTGTGGCTTCTATGCTTGCGCTTGTTAGTTGACCCTGGTCCTGGAGTTTGAGGGAGGTGCGCAAGAGGGTACCCCGTGCCGCGAACTGGGCGGCGAGGACTTCCTCAAACATGGTTACTTGTTCAATGGTAATTTGTTTGGTCTCATTGATTTTCTGGGATGGTTTTGCAGTGGTTGTTGTTACGCCCGTGGTGTCCTTACGGGGGATTTTCCGGGTGTATCATCCGTCTGGCAATCCGCGTGGGGGGCCGGGCGGCATACGAGCTCCCAATCGCGGAGGCATGCCGCCAAGGCCGGGACGTACCAGTGGTGGGCCGGGTGGCACTCGCATGACAGGTGTTTGTGGAGTTCCCGTTCACCATGGTGATGACCGAGACATCATTGGCGGCGAACGACCTGCTGGTGGATGATGGCTGGTGCACCAGTCCGAGGAGCATCGTTCTCGGATTTCGAGGCCGAACCACTTTCCCCGTCACTTGTCTCACTGGATGTATCACTTTCTTCCTGGTTGTCACTTTCACTGTGATTAGGCTCAGGGTCTGGTTCCTTTCCCCCGTTTCTTGTAAGCACTCTCCATTTCCTTCAGGGATTCACCAGCATTTCGTCCGTATATCGCCAGCATTCGCTGCCGCACTGGGCTTGGCTTCGGTAGATTGTCGTCTTCCTATGCCGGTGGTTTCTTTTCAGCCTTTTGTTGAGGATCCTTTGACTTTCACACTGGTCCGGGAGCAAATGGAGGCAATGGCAATGTTGCAGGGGGCGGCGGTAATTGGTTCGATGGTCCGGCAGAGGGACCACGGTTCCAGTGGTCGTTTGAGTAGGTAAAGGAGTTTCCTCAATCTGGACACTTTGTGCATGTGTTACACCTTCAGAGCGTGGGGGTTCTCTATATCACACGGAGAACTAACCCACAATTCCTACCTAATTTCGACCGCTAACAGCGCGTCACCATAGCCCAACGCACCATTCAACTCTCAAGAATACATTTCCCAATTTGCAACAGTATCCATTCCCAAATCTGCAATAGCATACATTCCCAAACTTGCAGAGAATCAATTTCCCAATCTGCAATAGCATATATTTCCAAAACTGTAATAGAATGCATTTTTAAAACCTACAATATAATACACCCCAAATCCTGCAACAGAATACATTTTAGATCATCTCCCTCATCTACACCAACCCGCATTTAGCTTCCCCCGAAAACCATTCCGGCCAACTTCTTACTTAAACCATTTTTCTCGCTTGCCACCAAGCAGCATTTAGTTTTCCCAAAAAACCATTTCAGTTCCCATTCTACTTAAACCATTTTTCTCACTTGTAACCAAACAGCATTTGATTTCCTCCGAAAACCATTCCGGCTCACTTCCTACTTAAACCGTTCTCCTCGCTTGTAGCCAAGCAGCATTCAGTTTCCCCAAAAACCATCTCGGCTCCCATCCTACCTAGACCATTTAAAATAATACCCATTCTCCTTAGTGGTAAGTCACCAGCACGATGCGTTGCATTTCCACGAAACAACCATCGCAACGATCAAGACCCATGTTCCTTTGTCTAACCGACAACCCATGCCCATACTTGGATATGCCTTTGAGACCGATTTACCCGTATACACAGCAACAGAGGAATCGAACTCAGCCTGTACGGCAGAAATTCCCTGAAACAAAATTTTCTATGTACGCGTGGCAACTCTTCTTCATGTTCCTAGTCAGTGGCAGTGAGTTCACTTAGCGGTGACTGCACTGCCGCGACACCCTGAACAGATTCTTGCATTCATTCATGGAGTCGCATCACAACCTCCAAAGCATGCACACGTCACAGGGGGTGCCTAGTAACCAAGCCGCGTGTACCCGGGGGTGCGCACACCTCCGAGTTATAGAGAGTCGAGTTTTGTGGGTTTTCAATGTAGTCGAGTGATAATCGTGTAGACATGAAGTGTATCCATTTCTTAACAAATAAAACATAAGTAAATTATAATATATAACATCGCTTGCACACCCCTCTTTCAAACACTGAAATACGTACCTTCTTATAACAAATGTATAAAGACCAAATTGTAAAATCTTGTGAAATGTTTGTGAAAAGGTTCACGAGCACATACTAGAAATATTTCTCCTAAAGACGCTATGATATGGGAAATGCATTGCAATTTGTAAGGGCCGACAAAGTAAAACGAACAATGTACCAACTACATCCTTATAATCTATTCATGAAATAGTATTCAAAATGGAACTGAACTACTAAATGTTACTAATTTTATTGTTATGAATATTTTAACGTGTGCGTCTATAATGGTGCTTCTACAATTAGTCTATATGTGTATTCTAAAAAGATGATAAATATATATAAAGTTTAACAGAACTAGAAATGCGTGTTTCAATTTGGTGGAGTTGGCGGTTGGCTCAGACAACTACGGATCAGTGGAACCTATTAGTGATGATGGGGAGAGGAGTGAACCCGTGCCGTGGCACAATACTTCTACCCCACAATAGTACTGCTCTTTCTTCAGCCGCTTCCTTTTGTGTTCGAAATCCTTACGTTTAGGCCTTGCTCTTTCTTTGCGCGTGTTTGCTTCCTCAATGGCTTCACGTAAACCGTCCTTTTTTTTTTTTAAATGAAAAAAAAACCAATCATGTTTCCCCAAATGTATAAAATATTTTGAAGGAAAGATTATAATGATATTCGATCTCTACGAGTCTCACGGACTCCCGAATATTGTTGAGCACTGCTGAACGCAATACTTACCGTGGAGCATATAAACTCGGCTACTTAAAAAGAACAATGAAAAGAGCCCGTGCCTAGTTAAGATACTACACATATTGTATCAATTTCTCTGATCCTTAAATTAACCATCCGACGCATCTAGAGTTATAAGACTTCACTCAGACGATAGTTAACGTATATTGTAATCTCTACTAAACCAAAGAAAATATTTTAAAAAAAAATTAAAAAAAATAGCGAACGGTTAGAAACCCTAGAATCCCTTTACTATGTTTCGACTCCCATACAATCTGTCAATATCACTCATAATAGTTAGCATGGTTTTGTTTTCCTTGATTGGGTTTTTAATATCCCCTTTACCATTGCCATTCTACTCCTCTGGTTTCATCTGTTATTTAGGAAAGATCGTTTCGCCGTTCAATATGGTTTAATAGACCTGTTGTAGGTAAATATATTTAAGATTTATATCCACCTTCTGTAATTAGCCACAACAAATAGGAATACGAGTACATTACTTATTACAAAACCAAAACTGTTGCATAATTATATCTATAAAATTTCCGTCATTTGGACGGATTATATGACCACAGTAGTCAGTGAAAATTGTGTACAGAAAAGGTCCGCAGAAAACTTGATAAATCGACCCATAATTTCATTTTTATACTGAAAACCTGACGTTCAATAAATCACACAATTCGCAAGGTCATGCTACCCAATCAGTCAAGGTTAGGTACAAAGCTCATGACATTGACACGGTATGTGTCCCAAATCGAACACAAATTCATTAATAGAATTCACCATGATAATGACGAGAGTATTCCAATAAACGAAAGAATCAATTACCCCGACTGCTGTAGACACCACAAAGTCAATATGATTGAATAATTATTTCATCTATCTGTTGGCATAATTTTACCAGAACTCTCCTTCCCAAATCAGCATACTAGAATAGCTTACAAATTCTCATTAAACTCAAATTCGACTTTCCGAGGAATCAGTTCCACGATACCATGTGAATACAAAAACACGATATAATTTAACTTTTCAGTGATTTAATATTTGACCGTTTAATTTCAACGCTCTTCGATTCCGTAATTGTAAAACGTAATTCCGCTGACGTCTAACATAGTAGTCGCAATAGCAGGAGCGACTGCAACATAAACATGTAGACATGATATACAAGTTACCAAGCACTGCTTCTGAACAGAAAAGTCTTTTCCTACTTTACTTTATAGGGGCTTAGAAAAACGACCGTAAACGTGGTTTTGCATTGACTGCAAAGCCAAGTACAGGACTTGCATCGGCTTTAAATCATCAACCGACACATTGTATGAATTTCCAAATTGAACACTCCGACCGGTTGATTAATTAGTCCACGCAGATAAAATCTACTCCAAGGGCAACTGATAGCAGTGAAACTTAGCAAGACTACGCGATCATTATGTAGCTTTCTTCGTTAGCTCAGTTTCGAATGACAAATCAAATGTATTTACCTTCAAATCCGCCATGACTATATAGTATATTTGGATCGCATTTGCCTTTAATGTCGTCCCTTCAACTGTTCTCCTATTCAGTTAATTTGTACTCATGGACTTCGGGCAACAAGGCGGACGTGAATATAATGCAGTGATTCAAGAATTCATTCTACGAGGGTTGCCTCTTATGTTTCGGGATTTGGCAACCCTAGTGTTGCAATCCGGCAATTGACAGCTCTGTCGTAAAGTTGGACATTTTTGAGGTTATACCCACTCAGAACGTTTTGACATACGAGCGCTATTTGTGTTGTTTACAGTAACTTAAAAGATTCATCTCGGCCCAAAAATGGAATTAAATCATCAACATTTTCGTGCGATTATTTTTTACAACTTTCGGCGTAGATTAACTCAGCAACAGTGCATGGATGAACTTAATTCAATTTTTGGCGATGAAGCTCCATCAAGGACCAGTGTTTATCGATGGTATGGTGAATTCAATCGTGGTCGTAGTTCACTCCAAGATGAATTTCGTGAAGGTCGTCCAAAATCAGCTGTTGTTCCGAAAACCATTGATGCTGTGCGCGAACTGATATTGGAAGATCGTCATGTGACCTATCGTGAGATTGAGACAACCTTAGTTGTTAGTGGGACTGTGGGGGTTCTCTACATCACACAGAACCAACCCACAACCCTCACCTGCAAACATGCAAAAATCGAATCTGCAATAGCATATATTCCCAAATATGCAATAAAATATTTTTCAAACCTCCAAGAGAATATAATTCAACCGAATATATTCTAATCACCACCACGTGCATTTTCCCAAAATTGCGTTACTCAATTATCCATATTTCCTCAACGCAACCTAACAATCCACATTTCCCCGAAACTCGTATGCCATAGCAAACGCATATTCAATCCTCAACGGAACATCAGCAAGCATACCCAGCCGCACACATTTCTCCGAAGTTCATATGCCTTAACAAAGCGTATACCCAATCCTCAACGGAACACTACCAACCAAATAAACCGCGCACACTTCCCCGAAATTATTTCGGTTAACATTTCTATCTAAACGATACCCCTTGCTTGCACCCAAGCCATTCCAATTTCCCCCGAAAATGCATGCCCATACTCGCTCGCGTCGCCAAACCGATTCCCGGTACACCCAACCAACGAAGTCAACCCAGCCTGTGCGGCCAGAATTCGTTGGAACTGAATTCCTATGCGAGCATAGCAACTCGTCCACAATTCCCCGTAATTGGCAGCGAGCCTAACTCTGCCATGACGCACCGCCACGACGCAATGAACGAATTATATTCATCCATGAATCAGTCGAGTAATAGCCACCACTGAGGACACACGTCCCTTCGTACCCTCCAGCGCGCATCACCGAATAATCGGGTCATTGAACCTAACGAATCGTCGTCACCAATTAACGGGCGCGTGTTTAGGATAGCGTGTGCGAGTGCAGCCTTTACACTACTCACCGGCGGTATTAATTCAAACGGCCGTGCCGTCCCCACGTCCCCCGGTTCAGAATCCCTACGCGTGACGCGTGTGCGCGACGTTTAAGCGGCTAGGCGTTCGACTAACTGCGCTCCCCGTGATGTGAGATTGTGACACTGTGAGCTTGAAGTAGCAACCACGTCAAATTCACGGACTTGATTGAATCAGAATTTGTTCCGAGTACGACGGGTTCACACACTTTGTAAAGTTTTTGTAAAGTTGATACACGATATAAGTTACCGTTAAGTTATACACGACAAATAAATGAACATTAATTCGAACAACATCCCAGTGCCTGACTTCTGTTACTTTTCTAAAGCCTGTCGGTGAACTTGGTGCCTTTCGCTCTAGGTGGAACAAGTAGGTGGGAATACCGATGAATCCGAGTCCTTGCCGACTCCCAACGAAGCCCCCACACTGGTGACCCCGTAAAAACGCGCAACCCTCGAACATTAGCGACCGGAGAGCAAACACGCACCATTAAACACCGACTTACCCTTTACCAAACCAAAAAAAAAACTAGAACAGTGACAGTGCTAGCAACCAAGTCCCTCAAAAAAACAATTAACATTCAGTGACGAACAGTGCCAGCGGAAACCGCGAAAAATAAAAACAGACCAATTCCAGTGAATCAACAAGCAAAGGAAGAAATAAAAAGTTTGCCATATTTTCTAATAAAATTAAAAAGCTTTCATTTATAGTATTATAGTAAATTATATAGACTATTACAGTAAATTAATAAGTTTACATTTTGTACATGCCGTCTCGGGGAAAATAATTGTGTGTAATCATCAGATCGTTCTATTAACTAACAACCGCAACATCCCGTGAAATCATTCCAACTTCGTCATCTAAACGCCGAACATGTTCCTGTTGACCTTTTAGAAATACAACCATTGAATTCACATGCTTCCATGTTGTACTATACATTCAATTCTATAGTTATACGGGACATTACCACTTGGATCAATAATATTTCACAAAAAGTTGCAGCCTAATAGTGAAGATTGCCTTATAATAGAAAAGTGTTAGGATTTTATGAACATTTTATATTAATTTCGCAGTGAGTCCATCTCCATGTTTGGGTGAAACTCGAGGCAAAACCTTGGCACAAAGAAAAGTATCTCAACTAAACGTTCGTGAATGCAGTACCCGTCAATAGCACATCGACGCGAGTGCCAAGTGGGCGACCACGTTTCGCTATCCATTAAACCTTGTTAAGATCTACGCCTAAAGACAACACTTTACTTACGAAAAGTGCTCGAAGCTGTGAAGAATTCCGCGAACGGATCTACCGGTCGTATACTGATGAATAGTCATCCAAGTCGATCCACACGATATTTGCACCGGTATTTGTACCTGGCTACCTGAGACTGGAGTTCAAAATACTCGATTGTACCTTGTTACAGTGACGCTGCATTGCAACACAATCACCGTTACACCAATTAAAGACGAAGTACCCGAACCCATAGAATCATCAGGTTCCTCATCCAGCACTGATCGACATAAATTTACGAAAGGAGTGCAGCCTTCACCTGGCAGCTTACCCCCACCTGCAACACCACAGCGAAGCCATAACACCTCATCAAGGGATCTGAAGCTGCAGCACCGGCATCGACACAACAGCCCCGGATAATCAGGTCTTCCTTTCTTTTATTATACCAAGTGTCATTTCTCCTTGCGACGAGCTCCTTCTGAGCCACCAAAAATAAATTTTTAAATAATATTCCAAAATTTAATGAAATTGTGAACTTTAAACTAAAATTTAAAAATAAGTTAAAATTGTCAAAAGAAACGCAAACTAAAGTTTTATGCTAAAGACAGCAGTAAGAAACCAAATTATTCCCAGTCTCCTACTTTTTCTGGCACATATTTCTTATATTCCGTTTTTAATTTATAATGACCTCAGTGCCCAAGTAATCACACGTTTTGGCGTGCCCGCTACCATTACCTCCGACCGAGGACCGCAATTCGAAGCAACAATCTTCAGACAGCTGACAGACCTCCTCGGCTGCCAACGAAGCCGTACGACGGCCTACCATCCCCAATCCAACGGCATGATCGAACGCTGGCACAGGTCCCTCAAGGCCTCCCTCATGTGTCATAACGACACCCAATGGTTCGACGCCCTTCCCACCGTCCTCCTCGGCCTGAGGACAAGCCCCAAGGAGGACCTAGGCTCTTCCGCGGCGGAACTCACCTACGGCACCAACCTCCTACTGCCAGGCGAACTCTTCATGGACGACGAAACCCCACGCACCCAGCTGCCGGATGTGGGCCACCTCCGCGGCCTCCTTCGCAAGGTCAGGGCAACACCCGTGACCAGACACGGCTCTAAAAAACTCTTCGTCCACCCCGAACTGCACAGCTGTACGCACGTCTTTGTCAGGGTGGATAAGGTCAAAAAACCCTTGGACCCCCCATACGACGGCCCCTTCAGAGTCTCCAACCGCATGAGCGACCGTGTCTTCGAGATCGACATCCGAGGCAAACGATCCACGGTCAGTGTCGAGAGACTCAAACCTTGTTTCCTGGAGGCTTCAGCCCCAGACCCTCAACCCGCACCAATACCCGATCCCACCAGCAACCACCAGCCGCCCCAACCACCACGTACCCGTAGCCAAGCGCGCCCCCCTGCACAAACCAAACCCACCGGACCCCTAGCTACCTAACACCCCTCCCACCACACACCAACCTACTCCCTTCGCCCTACCCTTATTTCGTGACTGCGTCACTGGGCGGGGAGTACTGTGGGGGTTCTCTACATCACACAGAACCAACCCACAACCCTCACCTGCAAACATGCAAAAATCGAATCTGCAATAGCATATATTCCCAAATATGCAATAAAATATTTCCCAAACCTCCAAGAGAATATAATTCAACCGAATATATTCTAATCACCACCACATGCATTTTCCCAAAATTGCGTTACTCAATTATCCATATTTCCTCAACGCAACCTAACAATCCACATTTCCCCGAAACTCATATGCCATAGCAAACGCATATTCTATCCTCAACGGAACATCAGCAAGCATACCCAGCCGCACACATTTCTCCGAAGTTCATATGCCTTAACAAAGCGTATACCCAATCCTCAACGGAACACTACCAACCAAATAAACCGCGCACACTTCCCCGAAATTATTTCGGTTAACATTTCTATCTAAACGATACCCCTTGCTTGCACCCAAGCCATTCCAATTTCCCCCGAAAATGCATGCCCATACTCGCTCGCGTCGCCAAACCGATTCCCGGTACACCCAACCAACGAAGTCAACCCAGCCTGTACGGCCAGAATTCGTTGGAACTGAATTCCTATGCGAGCATAGCAACTCGTCCACAATTCCCCGTAATTGGCAGCGAGCCTAACTCTGCCATGACGCACCGCCACGACGCAATGAACGAATTATATTCATCCATGAATCAGTCGAGTAATAGCCACCACTGAGGACACACGTCCCTTCGTACCCTCCAGCGCGCATCACCGAATAATCGGGTCATTGAACCTAACGAATCGTTGTCACCAATTAACGGGCGCGTGTTTAGGATAGCGTGTGCGAGTGCAGCCTTTACACTACTCACCGGCGGTATTAATTCAAACGGCCGTGCCGTCCCCACGTCCCCCGGTTCAGAATCCCTACGCGTGACGCGTGTGCGCGACGTTTAAGCGGCTAGGCGTTCGACTAACTGCGCTCCCCGTGATGTGAGATTGTGACACTGTGAGCTTGAAGTAGCAACCACGTAAAATTCACGGACTTGATTGAATCAGAATTTGTTCCGAGTACGACGGGTTCACACACTTTGTAAAGTTTTTGTAAAGTTGATACACGATATAAGTTAAGTTAAGTTATACACGACAAATAAATGAACATTAATTCGAACAACATCCCAGTGCCTGACTTCTGTTACTTTTCTAAAGCCTGTCGGTGAACTTGGTGCCTTTCGCTCTAGGTGGAACAAGTAGGTGGGAATACCGATGAATCCGAGTCCTTGCCGACTCCCAACGAAGCCCCCACACTGGTGACCCCGTAAAAACGCGCAACCCTCGAACATTAGCGACCGGAGAGCAAACACGCACCATTAAACACCGACTTACCCTTTACCAAACCAAAAAAAAACTAGAACAGTGACAGTGCTAGCAACCAAGTCCCTCAAAAAAACAATTAACATTCAGTGACGAACAGTGCCAGCGGAAACCGCGAAAAATAAAAACAGACCAATTCCAGTGAATCAACAAGCAAAGGAAGAAATAAAAAGTTTGCCATATTTTCTAATAAAATTAAAAAGCTTTCATTTATAGTATTATAGTAAATTATATAGACTATTACAGTAAATTAATAAGTTTACATTTTGTACATGCCGTCTCGGGGAAAATAATTGTGTGTAATCATCAGATCGTTCTATTAACTAACAACCGCAACATCCCGTGAAATCATTCCAACTTCGTCATCTAAACGCCGAACATGTTCCTGTTGACCTTTTAGAAATACAACCATTGAATTCACATGCTTCCATGTTGTACTATACATTCAATTCTATAGTTATACGGGACATTACCACTTGGATCAATAATATTTCACAAAAAGTTGCAGCCTAATAGTGAAGATTGCCTTATAATAGAAAAGTGTTAGGATTTTATGAACATTTTATATTAATTTCGCAGTGAGTCCATCTCCATGTTTGGGTGAAACTCGAGGCAAAACCTTGGCACAAAGAAAAGTATCTCAACTAAACGTTCGTGAATGCAGTACCCGTCAATAGCACATCGACGCGAGTGCCAAGTGGGCGACCACGTTTCGCTATCCATTAAACCTTGTTAAGATCTACGCCTAAAGACAACACTTTACTTACGAAAAGTGCTCGAAGCTGTGAAGAATTCCGCGAACGGATCTACCGGTCGTATACTGATGAATAGTCATCCAAGTCGATCCACACGATATTTGCACCGGTATTTGTACCTGGCTACCTGAGACTGGAGTTCAAAATACTCGATTGTACCTTGTTACAGTGACGCTGCATTGCAACACAATCACCGTTACACCAATTAAAGACGAAGTACCCGAACCCATAGAATCATCAGGTTCCTCATCCAGCACTGATCGACATAAATTTACGAAAGGAGTGCAGCCTTCACCTGGCAGCTTACCCCCACCTGCAACACCACAGCGAAGCCATAACACCTCATCAAGGGATCTGAAGCTGCAGCACCGGCATCGACACAACAGCCCCGGATAATCAGGTCTTCCTTTCTTTTATTATACCAAGTGTCATTTCTCCTTGCGACGAGCTCCTTCTGAGCCACCAAAAATAAATTTTTAAATAATATTCCAAAATTTAATGAAATTGTGAACTTTAAACTAAAATTTAAAAATAAGTTAAAATTGTCAAAAGAAACGCAAACTAAAGTTTTATGCTAAAGACAGCAGTAAGAAACCAAATTATTCCCAGTCTCCTACTTTTTCTGGCACATATTTCTTATATTCCGTTTTTAATTTATAATGACCTCAGTGCCCAAGTAATCACGCGTTTTGGCGTGCCCGCTACCATTACCTCCGACCGAGGACCGCAATTCGAAGCAACAATCTTCAGACAGCTGACAGACCTCCTCGGCTGCCAACGAAGCCGTACGACGGCCTACCATCCCCAATCCAACGGCATGATCGAACGCTGGCACAGGTCCCTCAAGGCCTCCCTCATGTGGCATAACGACACCCAATGGTTCGACGCCCTTCCCACCGTCCTCCTCGGCCTGAGGACAAGCCCCAAGGAGGACCTAGGCTCTTCCGCGGCGGAACTCACCTACGGCACCAACCTCCTACTGCCAGGCGAACTCTTCATGGACGACGAAACCCCACGCACCCAGCTGCCGGATGTGGGCCACCTCCGCGGCCTCCTTCGCAAGGTCAGGGCAACACCCGTGACCAGACACGGCTCTAAAAAACTCTTCGTCCACCCCGAACTGCACAGCTGTACGCACGTCTTTGTCAGGGTGGATAAGGTCGAAAAACCCTTGGACCCCCCATACGACGGCCCCTTCAGAGTCTCCAACCGCATGAGCGACCGTGTCTTCGAGATCGACATCCGAGGCAAACGATCCACGGTCAGTGTCGAGAGACTCAAACCTTGTTTCCTGGAGGCTTCAGCCCCAGACCCTCAACCCGCACCAATACCCGATCCCACCAGCAACCACCAGCCGCCCCAACCACCACGTACCCGTAGCCAAGCGCGCCCCCCTGCACAAACCAAACCCACCGGACCCCTAGCTACCTAACACCCCTCCCACCACACACCAACCTACTCCCTTCGCCCTACCCTTATTTCGTGACTGCGTCACTGGGCGGGGAGTACTGTGGGGGTTCTCTACATCACACAGAACCAACCCACAACCCTCACCTGCAAACATGCAAAAATCGAATCTGCAATAGCATATATTCCCAAATATGCAATAAAATATTTCCCAAACCTCCAAGAGAATATAATTCAACCGAATATATTCTAATCACCACCACATGCATTTTCCCAAAATTGCGTTACTCAATTATCCATATTTCCTCAACGCAACCTAACAATCCACATTTCCCCGAAACTCGTATGCCATAGCAAACGCATATTCAATCCTCAACGGAACATCAGCAAGCATACCCAGCCGCACACATTTCTCCGAAGTTCATATGCCTTAACAAAGCGTATACCCAATCCTCAACGGAACACTACCAACCAAATAAACCGCGCACACTTCCCCGAAATTATTTCGGTTAACATTTCTATCTAAACGATACCCCTTGCTTGCACCCAAGCCATTCCAATTTCCCCCGAAAATGCATGCCCATACTCGCTCGCGTCGCCAAACCGATTCCCGGTACACCCAACCAACGAAGTCAACCCAGCCTGTACGGCCAGAATTCGTTGGAACTGAATTCCTATGCGAGCATAGCAACTCGTCCACAATTCCCCGTAATTGGCAGCGAGCCTAACTCTGCCATGACGCACCGCCACGACGCAATGAACGAATTATATTCATCCATGAATCAGTCGAGTAATAGCCACCACTGAGGACACACGTCCCTTCGTACCCTCCAGCGCGCATCACCGAATAATCGGGTCATTGAACCTAACGAATCGTTGTCACCAATTAACGGGCGCGTGTTTAGGATAGCGTGTGCGAGTGCAGCCTTTACACTACTCACCGGCGGTATTAATTCAAACGGCCGTGCCGTCCCCACGTCCCCCGGTTCAGAATCCCTACGCGTGACGCGTGTGCGCGACGTTTAAGCGGCTAGGCGTTCGACTAACTGCGCTCCCCGTGATGTGAGATTGTGACACTGTGAGCTTGAAGTAGCAACCACGTAAAATTCACGGACTTGATTGAATCAGAATTTGTTCCGAGTACGACGGGTTCACACACTTTGTAAAGTTTTTGTAAAGTTGATACACGATATAAGTTACCGTTAAGTTATACACGACAAATAAATGAACATTAATTCGAACAACATCCCAGTGCCTGACTTCTGTTACTTTTCTAAAGCCTGTCGGTGAACTTGGTGCCTTTCGCTCTAGGTGGAACAAGTAGGTGGGAATACCGATGAATCCGAGTCCTTGCCGACTCCCAACGAAGCCCCCACACTGGTGACCCCGTAAAAACGCGCAACCCTCGAACATTAGCGACCGGAGAGCAAACACGCACCATTAAACACCGACTTACCCTTTACCAAACCAAAAAAAAACTAGAACAGTGACAGTGCTAGCAACCAAGTCCCTTAAAAAAACAATTAACATTCAGTGACGAACAGTGCCAGCGGAAACCGCGAAAAATAAAAACAGACCAATTCCAGTGAATCAACAAGCAAAGGAAGAAATAAAAAGTTTGCCATATTTTCTAATAAAATTAAAAAGCTTTCATTTATAGTATTATAGTAAATTATATAGACTATTACAGTAAATTAATAAGTTTACATTTTGTACATGCCGTCTCGGGGAAAATAATTGTGTGTAATCATCAGATCGTTCTATTAACTAACAACCGCAACATCCCGTGAAATCATTCCAACTTCGTCATCTAAACGCCGAACATGTTCCTGTTGACCTTTTAGAAATACAACCATTGAATTCACATGCTTCCATGTTGTACTATACATTCAATTCTATAGTTATACGGGACATTACCACTTGGATCAATAATATTTCACAAAAAGTTGCAGCCTAATAGTGAAGATTGCCTTATAATAGAAAAGTGTTAGGATTTTATGAACATTTTATATTAATTTCGCAGTGAGTCCATCTCCATGTTTGGGTGAAACTCGAGGCAAAACCTTGGCACAAAGAAAAGTATCTCAACTAAACGTTCGTGAATGCAGTACCCGTCAATAGCACATCGACGCGAGTGCCAAGTGGGCGACCACGTTTCGCTATCCATTAAACCTTGTTAAGATCTACGCCTAAAGACAACACTTTACTTACGAAAAGTGCTCGAAGCTGTGAAGAATTCCGCGAACGGATCTACCGGTCGTATACTGATGAATAGTCATCCAAGTCGATCCACACGATATTTGCACCGGTATTTGTACCTGGCTACCTGAGACTGGAGTTCAAAATACTCGATTGTACCTTGTTACAGTGACGCTGCATTGCAACACAATCACCGTTACACCAATTAAAGACGAAGTACCCGAACCCATAGAATCATCAGGTTCCTCATCCAGCACTGATCGACATAAATTTACGAAAGGAGTGCAGCCTTCACCTGGCAGCTTACCCCCACCTGCAACACCACAGCGAAGCCATAACACCTCATCAAGGGATCTGAAGCTGCAGCACCGGCATCGACACAACAGCCCCGGATAATCAGGTCTTCCTTTCTTTTATTATACCAAGTGTCATTTCTCCTTGCGACGAGCTCCTTCTGAGCCACCAAAAATAAATTTTTAAATAATATTCCAAAATTTAATGAAATTGTGAACTTTAAACTAAAATTTAAAAATAAGTTAAAATTGTCAAAAGAAACGCAAACTAAAGTTTTATGCTAAAGACAGCAGTAAGAAACCAAATTATTCCCAGTCTCCTACTTTTTCTGGCACATATTTCTTATATTCCGTTTTTAATTTATAATGACCTCAGTGCCCAAGTAATCACACGTTTTGGCGTGCCCGCTACCATTACCTCCGACCGACGACCGCAATTCGAAGCAACAATCTTCAGACAGCTGACAGACCTCCTCGGCTGCCAACGAAGCCGTACGACGGCCTACCATCCCCAATCCAACGGCATGATCGAACGCTGGCACAGGTCCCTCAAGGCCTCCCTCATGTGTCATAACGACACCCAATGGTTCGACGCCCTTCCCACCGTCCTCCTCGGCCTGAGGACAAGCCTCAAGGAGGACCTAGGCTCTTCCGCGGCGGAACTCACCTACGGCACCAACCTCCTACTGCCAGGCGAACTCTTCATGGACGACGAAACCCCACGCACCCAGCTGCCGGATGTGGGCCACCTCCGCGGCCTCCTTCGCAAGGTCAGGGCAACACCCGTGACCAGACACGGCTCTAAAAAACTCTTCGTCCACCCCGAACTGCACAGCTGTACGCACGTCTTTGTCAGGGTGGATAAGGTCAAAAAACCCTTGGACCCCCCATACGACGGCCCCTTCAGAGTCTCCAACCGCATGAGCGACCGTGTCTTCGAGATCGACATCCGAGGCAAACGATCCACGGTCAGTGTCGAGAGACTCAAACCTTGTTTCCTGGAGGCTTCAGCCCCAGACCCTCAACCCGCACCAATACCCGATCCCAGCAGCAACCACCAGCCGCCCCAACCACCACGTACCCGTAGCCAAGCGCGCCCCCCTGGACAAACCAAACCCACCGGACCCCTAGCTACCTAACACCCCTCCCACCACACACCAACCTACTCCCTTCGTCCTACCCTTATTTCGTGACTGCGTCACTGGGCGGGGAGTACTGTGGGGGTTCTCTACATCACACAGAACCAACCCACAACCCTCACCTGCAAACATGCAAAAATCGAATCTGCAATAGCATATATTCCCAAATATGCAATAAAATATTTCCCAAACCTCCAAGAGAATATAATTCAACCGAATATATTCTAATCACCACCACATGCATTTTCCCAAAATTGCGTTACTCAATTATCCATATTTCCTCAACGCAACCTAACAATCCACATTTCCCCGAAACTCGTATGCCATAGCAAACGCATATTCAATCCTCAACGGAACATCAGCAAGCATACCCAGCCGCACACATTTCTCCGAAGTTCATATGCCTTAACAAAGCGTATACCCAATCCTCAACGGAACACTACCAACCAAATAAACCGCGCACACTTCCCCGAAATTATTTCGGTTAACATTTCTATCTAAACGATACCCCTTGCTTGCACCCAAGCCATTCCAATTTCCCCCGAAAATGCATGCCCATACTCGCTCGCGTCGCCAAACCGATTCCCGGTACACCCAACCAACGAAGTCAACCCAGCCTGTACGGCCAGAATTCGTTGGAACTGAATTCCTATGCGAGCATAGCAACTCGTCCACAATTCCCCGTAATTGGCAGCGAGCCTAACTCTGCCATGACGCACCGCCACGACGCAATGAACGAATTATATTCATCCATGAATCAGTCGAGTAATAGCCACCACTGAGGACACACGTCCCTTCGTACCCTCCAGCGCGCATCACCGAATAATCGGGTCATTGAACCTAACGAATCGTCGTCACCAATTAACGGGCGCGTGTTTAGGATAGCGTGTGCGAGTGCAGCCTTTACACTACTCACCGGCGGTATTAATTCAAACGGCCGTGCCGTCCCCACGTCCCCCGGTTCAGAATCCCTACGCGTGACGCGTGTGCGCGACGTTTAAGCGGCTAGGCGTTCGACTAACTGCGCTCCCGTGATGTGAGATTGTGACACTGTGAGCTTGAAGTAGCAACCACGTAAAATTCACGGACTTGATTGAATCAGAATTTGTTCCGAGTGCGACGGGTTCACACACTTTGTAAAGTTTTTGTAAAGTTGATACACGATATAAGTTACCGTTAAGTTATACACGACAAATAAATGAACATTAATTCGAACAACATCCCAGTGCCTGACTTCTGTTACTTTTCTAAAGCCTGTCGGTGAACTTGGTGCCTTTCGCTCTAGGTGGAACAAGTAGGTGGGAATACCGATGAATCCGAGTCCTTGCCGACTCCCAACGAAGCCCCCACAGGACCAGCATACATTCAATATTGCATAAACATTTGATTGTCAAAAAAATTTGTTCGCGTTGGATCCCACACAATTTGTCAAGGGCCAAAAAAAGGCTCGTGTCAATTGGTCGAAAGAAATGCTCAAAAAATACGGTCGCGGTGCTTCGAAACACGTCTATGACATCGTGACAGGTGATGAATCGTGGATTTACGCGTATGAGCCCGAAGGTAAACAGCAGTCGACTGTCTGGGTGTTTCAAGATGAGCCAAATCCAACAAAAGTTGTTCGCGCACGAAGCACTTCCAAGCAAATGGTCGCCTGTTTTTTCGGAAAAACTGGACATGTCGCAACCGTACCACTAGAACAACGCAGAACAGTCAATTCTGAGTGGTACACAACCATTTGTTTGCCAGTTGTCTTCCAAGAAATCAGGAAAACCAACCGCCGAAGACGGATCACTCTTCACCACGACAATGCGAGCTCTCACACATCGGCTGCGACAACTGCATTTTTGAGCACCCAAAACATCGATTTGATGGGTCATCCGTCGTATAGTCCTGACTTAGCACCGAATGACTTCTTTTTATTCCCGCACGTAAAAAACAAACTGAGAGGTCAACGTTTTTCGACACCTGAAGAAGCGGTTGCTGCATTCAGAATGCATGTGTTGGAGATACCTCAATAAAGTGATTTTCGATGATCAATATTTGTTTTTGTTCTCTAATCCCGAAATATAAAAGGCAAACCTCGTATTCATACCTTTGGTATATTTGATTCATTCTTCGGTAGGAGATTCTCACAGCAGAGCCCTTGCATTCCATTGTCAATTAACCCTTTTTTGCAAATGCAAGAAATTAGTAATCAACGAATGTACTGCAAGCCCAACACTCCTGCTCCGGATTCAGTCGTCCCATCAATGTAGTCCATACGGGGACTATGGAATTAAATTAACGAGGAAATGAAACAATTTATTGGCTAACGGAAGGAAAATTGTGTCATTATTATGTTGAAATTCCAGGAGAATGGATTAAATGAGGATGCAGAAATGGCATTGGTTTTTTAAAACAATACCATGCTGTCAGGGGACAAGCCATGGAGTCAACCATACTCTCAAATTGCAGGCGCATAACCAAGTGAAAAAGGAGAGGAATTCTGTAGATAGTTTGCAAAATAATTCTAGCATTTCTTTCATTCCTGGATTAAAAGAACAGTAGTTTCAACAATCCACCGAAGGTCGAAATCTGCATAGTTTCAAGGTCCGTAAGATGAACTTCTGTTAGACTTACCCTGTATGTATTTGGCAACGGGTTGGCTTTTACAATTTCAAGTACGAGCAGACGCCTTACTGTGGGGAGTTTTTATTGAAGCGGAATATATATTAAGTGGGCAAAAAATAAATTTCGGCTTTGTATTGAGAAATAATTGCTTGCCTTACGTTATATAAAAACTGCTATAAGTGGTTACATAGACTGCGAAGGAAAAATGCATATTTTCTCTTTTTTTCATTATTACATCATCATCATCATCATCACTACAACCGGGATCAAGTCTTGGTCTTATTTAGCAAGTCTCTTCACCGGTATCCGGCCCTTATCCGAGACTTGTTAAATTGTCCATAATAATTAGTTTTTCCGGACAAGGTTATTAGGCTTGCGCCAATTTCATTATTACAGGAACAGGATTATTACAGCAATATTCAAATAATATTTTATAAGATATCGTTACACAATTTAAAAATTTCAATCCTCAAGACTTGATTTCTGTAGAGCTGATCAGTCCCCGCTTAAAATAGCTTTAAATGCATTCCAAACATCTGTTACGGCCACAACAACCCATCCCATAAAACTTACCGCTTTGGAGCCAGTCTCCACCACTAATGGCGATACACACCAAAAACATCCACTTAAAGGATGATGCACTACCCAAGCCAGAGCATTATCCCATACAGCAAATGGTCCCACATAAATTGATACCAAACAAATCGAACTAAACGTTCAAGTTGCGCTAATCAGTTCATTTTCAATCAAATTGGACTAAACGTTTAATTTGCTCACATTAAAAAACTGTGGGGATTTTCTATACTGCATCGAGAACCAACCCACAATTCCAACTTAATTTCGTCACATTATCCTCTATCCCACCGTTCACCTATTTTACCTGTAAAAGAAAGCATAGCTGAATTCATTATTCTATGCAGATAATGCAGAATTGAATTCAGCTACCTTTTTGCCATACGGCAACAGTATTTTTGCTAGCCCATCAGATTTCCATAGGAAATTGCATCATGTCGGTTAACAACAACAAGTCGAAGCAGACGACACTGTTGCATACTCATGCAATCGCTGGGGAATTTATCGAAATATCTAATTAGTTCTCACTATAATTTAGCCTAGCCAATTTGGCGCCACTTCGGCTTTTCCGCAGATCATCCATTCGCTTGGGATCAATGATCTCTTCTTACAGGTGAATAGCACAAACTACATTTCCCTCTCCTTCACCATTCTGTCTTTCCATAGTGCAATGCACTCTCAGATCACCACAATCACCCCACTAGGTCAGTGGATCATTCTCAGGTGCTGCATTAATATACACACACTAAGCCAGATCAACCCTGGGTTATTGTGCTTTCCTTTTGATATCTTCATCCTTTCTACGCCCATCGACGTCGAACGAGTACGCGAGTACTTATCCACCTCGACGAGCATGGGGACTTGAAGGATGCACAAGAGAGCGCGATTACCATTGGCTGATCGTTGTGCAAAAGCAGAAATCTCAAATTCCATCCCGAATTTGAGTCAGTCGCTTGTCGTTTATAGCCGCGATAAGGTTACACCGCCACTCGGGGAAACAATTTAAAAAACGTGTCTGTTTAATGGAGTCGAATATTGTTGTTGCGCGAGTTACAATTCAACACCAGTTGTTAATTATCGTGGTCGCAGTGTTGAGAAAGGAGTGTTTCAACTTGGATTATAATATATATAAAAAAACTATTTAATAGGCTTATATTAATAAGTGAAATAAAAAACAGATTAATATCAAAACAACATTCCTGTGTCCCAGCGTTTCATTTACTCTTCCCGTGACATTGGGATATATTTTTGTGGACAATTTAATTGGCGACTTGGATTTTAGCGGAACTACAAGTGGGAAGGAAGTGAACCAAGCGCCCGTGTTTAGGCATAAGACTTCTCGAACACCCACAAAACTTAGACAGGATAATCGAACCAAAGGTTCATCACAAGAATCCCCTAGGAGCCAAATGTGCGGACCAGATGCCTTTCTTCAAACGAAATCGTTGAGAATCATTAAATGCACGTCAGCAATTTTATGATCCCTTAGGAAAATGGTTACCTAAAACCATTAACACCACCAGCGTCGGTTTCCGTTTTAACCAAACCAAGTTAAAACAAACAACAGGCAATAAAACGAACTGTACGTTCGCCTAGGCGTTGTCGATTTTTTCTTTGTGATTTCTATCGATTTTCCATAGAAGAGATCCCTGCCCATTCGGCTAAAATAAACAACATAGAGAATCGTAAATGTACATTAGCACAATTCTCTATTTGATCTTTCCGTTGTATCGATTTCCCACGGAAGAGATCCGTGCCCATTCGGCTAAAGAAAACAGCAGGCGGAGAAAGGGAGATATCCTTTTATCTGCAGGCGGAAACAAAAGATTCCCATCCAATGAAAAAAAAAATAGAGACAAGAGAGTTGGTTTTTGAAAGTTGACCAGGAAGGTGAGGAGTTGGTTTGATAATTTTGAAGGAGTCCGTCGTAAAGTGGTGCAGAACGCGCGTGAGGGTGAGCAGTGCGAATGAAGTTGGTGAAGATACTCTGAAAAGTTCTTAAAAGGAAAATCGTCGTGTTAAATTGTATATGAATATATGTGGACCTAACGTCCAAGTTAAGTGACTTATGTCTGTTTGATAAAAGAATATATGTGTAGCCACAAACTAATTTTAATGACTTATGTGTACCCTGTAAATGAATATATTTGGGCCTAACGTCTAAGTTAAGTGACTTATGTGTGTTTGTTAGGAATAAAGATTAAATTAAATGCAAAAATCAAAGCGTGTATTATTTTGAAATGTGTTAAGGGTGAACTGGGGTTTAGAGACTTACGCACTTGTCAAACAAAGAAAATATAACATTATAAATATATTGTTTAAAAAATAAAAGCATACAGAGTGTTTTATTTAAAGTGTGTGTGGTGTACAAAAGGTGGAAATAAAGATCATTACACATCCGATATCGTAGAAGAATAGCCTACATAGAGTGATTGTATTTATGAGATGTAGTGCTTTGCAAGGCCGTTTTTTTTTTAAATACATTTCTCCCAGAAGAGCCGAACTTATAGTCTGTAGCCCCCCCCCCCCCCCCCACACCCACTGCTAACTGTAAGGGAACGAGTTCTTATGCAGGTATGTTCACCCCGCCGAGAGCTGAACCCAAAAATTGGTGTGATCCATCGTATTGTCTTGTGGAGCACATATGAACCAAATTCTACGGAACAACACCACGAATCTCCGAAGAACAGTACCCGTGATAATACCACAGAGAGACAGAGACCTTCGATGTGATAGCGAATATAATCCCGACGTAAACGCCACGTCCCCGATCAGGCAGATCGCTCGTCTCTGTATGCTCGCAAGTAGGTGGAAGGTATATTTAGGAGCAGAGCCAACGAAACACATCGTTCCACGCCAGGAGCTGCTCATTTCGGTCCTGGGGTCATTCCCCGGCCCACCAACGAGATACATTTGTTGGTGGACGCTTGCAGTTCGCAAATAATAATACATTCCCACAAACCGTGACGCCAAGCAATTTCATGCTCTCCCCAGATTCTAGGGCCTGGCCGTTCATCATCGGCTGTGGAACCGATGATCCACTTTTCCTTGTGAATGTTGTATATTGTGTCTTCACTGCATTGAAGTCGGCGAGATCGGGCTTTTCCAATCCCGATTCAGTGAGCCTATCTGGTTACATCTCTGCTGGTGCGACGTTGTAGCACTAATCGGCCTATCACTCGAAATAGAGAAAACAAGCGTACTATTCTCCGCAAAATTGAACAGTTTGTTATACGTAGACTTCAACAAATCACTCATGTGAAGTTAAAACCAGGTTGGAACCGTGAGGCACCCCGGTATTAACAGAATACAGATCCGAAGACTCCCCGTCCAGAACAACCCGACTCGAACGATTTTCGAGGAAAATTATGGTGCAGAGTCCCCATTCACAGAGTCCAACTCGCCTTTGATGTGCGTAGGCGTCCATTTCCACAAAAACACACATTCAAACGATTGTCAAATGAAAACTAGGTTTCAAAAATAGCTGAAATTTTGGTGAGTAACTATCCAAAGATGCACAACTACATTCACTACCTTTATTGACGAGTGCTGCTATCTTCACGCTGAGGTCGGAAACATTTCAGCACAATAACATTAACGGAATTAACAGACTACAGATCCTTAGACTCTCCGCCCAGAACAACCCGAATCGATCGATTTTCGACGAAGCTCTTCGTTCAGCGCAAAGCTGCTGGGAAATTCCGCATGAACGAAGTTTGCTCAGCAATGCCCCGTACGAGACGCAGTCAAAAGCATTGGAGATATCCAATGCGACCGCCCTTGACTCACCATGCCCCTCACTCGCAGATGTCCATATATCGGCTGCAGGGGTCAAAAGGTCTCCCGTGGACCGTCTGCCAGGGAATTCGTATTGACGATCATTCAGAAGTCCGTTGCATTCCAAATACTTAATAAAGTCGGCCTTGATGGCCTTTTCCATCACCTTGGATAACATAGACAGTAATGCTATCGTCCGGTAGTTTTGTGACGACACTTTTTCCCCTTCTTTGGAATGGCCTGAATTCGGGCGATTTTCTAGGGAATGTCTTTCGAGCATGAGATAAGCGCAAGAGCCTGCCTAGAACCAGCGACAGTTCTGGAGTACAGTTCTTAAGGACTTCTGTCTGTATTCCGTCTGGACCGATTGCCTTCGTACAGTCCAGTCAACATACGATGCATTGAGTACTGTGGAACTTCACAACCCACATCGAATACTGTACCAGCGCGATCACAGGTGGCTCCAAAAGACCAGCATCGAAATTTGAAAATACGTTTGCGAACACATTAGCTTTATGTTTTAAAATTTAGATCTGGATTTTGCCTTCTCCATTTGATTACGTCCATATTAGGGACCACATGTTTTCACTTGTTTTTTATCTTTGTTTTTATTTATTGGCGAGTGACAGATAGGAAATCACGTTCAAGAATTTATTTATTATATTGTGCACATACACAAACAAGAACACTTCGTATGACGCGTATCGCCAATAATTGTTTTTTAATTATTTTGGGTGCAGAGAAGTCCCAATCAAACCCATACTCATTAAGGTGTGCAACGCAGTTTAATTTAATAATAATAATTTAATTATAATTTTACATACATTAAGAAATGCCATTTTGTCTGTAGTGAAAGACAAAATTCAATTCAAAGCATTATCTAATAATGATATAAAAATAACATGCGAAACAGAAAATGCATACAGAGCAGTTAAAGAGAAATTACAATCCCTTAAGACGGATGTAGGAACCCAAGACTTAGAGTATCATACCTACCAACTAAAAAGTGAGAGACTATTCAGATTCGTAATCAGAGGACTTCCAGCTTCAATGTCCATATATATGATTGCAAACGAATTATGCTCACTAATTCATAAAGTGGTAAAGGTAACAAACATCCGAAAAAACACCACGTCAAATAATGGAGAAAAAATCGTTAAAGCCTTTCCATTGTTTTATGTCGATATAGTTCAAAAAAAGAATAACAAATCACTTTATGAAATCCAAGAATTATTATGGTGCAAAGTGTCGATTGAACCGCCCCAAAAAGGTCAGATCGATACCTCAATGTAATAATTGCCAACAGCTTGGTCATACAAAAAATTTCTGCAACTATAATTCAAGATGTGTTAAGTGTGCTGGGCTTCACCACACAACCCAATGCTCGAAGCAACGCAACAGCATAGCAACATGTGCGCTCTGCCACGAGAATGGCCATCCAGCTAGTTACAAGAGATGCTCAGTGTATCAAAAAAAAACCAAAAGCACAGCATCCAAAGAAAACTACAGTCACTCAAAGACTGCAATAAAAAAATACAGAACGAGCGGGGCCAACCATAACTGGTACTAACAACACACAAATGAACAACAAACCAAATGAGAAAGCAGATAATAAAGGCAGACAACAACGTGTCAATAACGAGCCTACCATTGTGGATATGATGAAGATGCTCAGTGTATTCCAGGACGACATCATAAAAAGCATCAACCAGCTAACAGAAAGGGTAGGTAAACTTGAAAAATTTCAAAAACTGCCGATCAAGAAATCCAAGAAAAAAAGACAATGAGTAATCGGCTCCTACGAATAATCACTTGGAAAGCAAATGGGCTCAACAAAGGGGTCAAGAATTAGAAATATTTATAAGAGAGCACAACATAGATATTGCGTTGATATCAGAAACACACTTTTCTCATATGAGCTTCATAAAAATCAGGGGTTATGTGGCCTATTGGACTACGCACCCCAGCGATCGTGCCCGTGGAGGTACAGCTCTGATAATAAAACAAAATATACACCACTTCCAACAGGAAGAAATAAAAGAAACTTTTATTCAAGCCTCCATTGTCACTATCAACCTTAATGGAGCTGATTTAAATGTAGGTGCTGTATATTGCCCACCTTGACACACAATCTCAAAACAACAATTCACGGATATCTTCAAGAAGCTCGGACCAAGGTTTATAATTGATGGAGATTTCAATGTCAAGCACACTGCTTGGGGGTCAAGGTTGATTACTCCAGGCAAGGGAAAAGAATTGCTTACAGCTCAAAGAAGCAATGTGCGAATTTTATTCGTCTTGTTCACCAACATACTGGCCTACTGATAGCAACAAAACTCCTGACCTGATCGATTTCTTTATTTCGAAAGGAGTGTCATCGAATTATATTGAAACGGATAGTTTAGTTGATTTAACGTCTGACCACACTCCAGTACTACTAAAACTGAATGCAGCTGTTCCCAGAAAGAACAGAAAACTAAATCTTACAAACAAATATACAGATTGGGAAAAATTCCGAAAAGTGCTCCACAATCAGATTGAATTAAACGTTAAACTTCAAGATTGTGAAGAATTGGAACAACAAGTACAACAATTTATCGAAACATTGAAACGCGCAGCCACAACAGCAACTCCGGTGCCAAGTGATAAATCAGAACCAGCAACCACATACCCTATTGAGATTAGAGGTCAAATCAAAGACAGGCACAAAGCTAGTCGAACCTGGCACAGATCCAGACACCCTAACGATAAAAAAATACTCAACAAGGTGAGCAACCTTGTTAACAAATTAATTAAAGACCATAAAAAGAGTTGTATAAATGGATATCTAAGTGGACTACTCTCTCTGGAAGGCAACACATAAATTTAAACGTTCCCTTATCCAAGTGCCACCTATAAAAGATACGCGGGGACTGTGGGTACGCAGAACTGAAGATAAAGTTGAAATATGTGCACAACACCTGGCTTCAGTGTTCAAACCACACAACATCCACAGTAGTATTGATCCTTCACCCAGGTATCAAACTGAGCACACAATCAAGCCAGTGAAGATTGCGCAAGAAATCGACAAAAGTTTGAACCACAAAAAAGCACCGGGCATCGATGAAATATCACCTGGCGTGTACAGGGAATTACCTCGAAAAGCTCTCATTATGCTAACATATCTCTTTAATGCTTGCTTTCGACTAAGATACATTCCAAATTCATTCAAATAGCCCAGATAATAATGCTCAAGAAACCAGCGGAAGAAGTAACATGTTATAGACCGATATCGCGATTGCCATCCATTTCAAAACTGTTTGAGAAAATACTCCTCAAGCGACTCAAGCCACACATCAATATTCCAGACTTTCAATTTGGCTTTAGAAATAAAGACTCAACTATTAAACTGGTTCGCCGCGTGACCACATCGATAGAAAAGGCTTTCGAAGAAAAGAAATATAGCCCAGCTGTCTTTCTTGATGTCTCCCAAGCATTCGACAGAGTATGGCATGAAGGTCTTATATATAAAATTAGTAAACTGTTTCCAGCAAACTATTGCCATCTACTCGAATCATACTTGTCTGATAGAACGTTCAAAGTAACACACGAAGCAGCTCACTCTAGTTTCTATGCAATAGAAGCAGGCGTACCACAAGGAAGTGTCCTGGAACCTTTCGTCTACTTACTATACACAGCAGACATCCCAACAACCAAGAACACATTCATAGGCACCTTTGCAGATGATACAGTTATAATATCAGCTGACGATAATCAAAAAAAGCTACACAACAATTGCAACAGGCACTCAACGAAATTAGTCAATGGACCACTGATTGGAAAATGAAACTCAACGAGATGAAATCTATTCACGTAATATTTACATTGCAACGATCATATAACAATATTTCTACATATCTCAACGGAATTCCAGTTCCCAAAGCAGATTTAGCGAAATATCTCGGTATACATTTGGATAGCAGACTAAATTGGAAACACCATGTGAAACAAAAAGCTGAAACGTAAACAGATGTATTGGTTAATCGGGAATCACTCTCAACTCAATTTCTATTGTAAAAGGTTGATCTATCAATCAATCATCAAGCCGATCTGGATATATGGAATCCAATTATGGGGCTGTACAAAGCAATCCAATAGAGATATAATTCAACGAAGCCTGAATAAATTCCTTCTCATTATCACGAATGCCTACCGTTTTGTGACAAATCAGGAAATTCATGATGACCTAGAGATGAAATGGATTTATGAAGTTATCCAAGAATATGCTGTCAAACACGAAAGACGCCTACATAAACATACCAACGTAGAAGCCATTCAGCTCTTGGATATTACCCATGAGTTGAGACGACTAAAACGGGCGAAACCTCATGAATTAATATGCTAAAATCGAACATGTTAAAACCGAGTTGGGAGCTGAACACTGGTCACGTAACCCCTTACATGTTTTACTTAATTAAACTAAATTAAGTACAATTTAAACCTAGTATTAAATTAAATTGTTAACATTGTACTATTCATATCCAATAAAGGATGTTATTTATAAAAAAAACAAAAAAAAAAAACAAAAAAAAAAAAAAAGTCCTATACTTGCAGGTTCATGACCTGTGTCCCTGGGTACCGCAGCAATAATTAACCGGTGTTGAATTTTGATGAATATGGTGTTGATGATTTTGATTGACTGCTTCTAGTTTGTAAAGCTGTCCAGTTTTACAAATCAATTGTTGTTCACGATCTGCATCCCTCGCTGCTTCCGTCTCGAGTGCTAACTGCACTGCTTTGTCGAAAGTGAGATCACTCCCTTGGGTAATCAACTTCTCTCTGATGCGCCTGTTTGTAATTCCTAATACGAATCTGTTCAAGAGAGCGCCAGTGAGATCAGTGCTTAAATTGCGCGTTATGGAAAGTGTCTTGATTCTCCTTGCCCAGTTTTGGATTTTCTCATTGGTCCCCATTTGTGCTGCATAAAACTTCTCCTTCTCAATGTAAATTGATGTAATCGGCTTAAAATATTTATACAATATTTTCACGACTTGTTCAAATGATTTTCTGTCGGCTTCATCCGGGTAACACAAATGATTAAGTAAGGAGTATGATTCTTCCGATAACATTGTGAGAAGAATTGCTTTTTTCTGGTCTATTACTATTTACTGGCTTGTCGTAATCCAGAAGTTCATGATCTCACTGACTCGGATACGTCATTGTTCTCTGTCCTGTGCATTCGCCTTCCACGCTTGACAATCTGATCCAATCTCTTGAAGGTCAAACCTTACATTGTCCTCCTATCTCCGTCGTGCCTTTTTTTTTCAATCGTTGTGTCCTTTGGAGCTTCTGCAATATCTTGAATATGTTCTGTTGTAAGGCGGTTTTCATTAACTATAGCACTGATGTGGGTTCTATCAATTTCAATACGCAAATCACAGAAATTGTCAATTTTCAGTAAAAAAACGAAACATTTTAAATCAAATACCTCTCTCCCAAAGTCAAATCACTTATCTACAAACAAATACTCAGACCCACTCTCACATATGGATGCCCGATATGGCACCATACCACACCCGCCCAAATGGAGAAGGTACGCATTTTCGAAAGGAAATGCTTCAGACTTATCACTGGCCTCAACCGACATCCCAACTCCCACAAATATTACAACAGTAGTTCGCTCTACTATGCCGCTAATATTGAACGTATAGATCGACGCTTCCTCGAGCTGTCCATCAAATTTATCAAAAATCTTCCCAATAATCCCAATCCGATAATAAATGCGCTCACATCGACTCCGTCAGATAACCGAACTGCATACCCGAACTGTCTCCACACCAGAACCCTCTTCACCTCTGGCAGGTTGGTCAACGACTCCAATGAGATTGTATACCACAATACTGAACTCTCACCTCACCAGTTTAAATATTGTAATATACAACCCTTCTCTAATATGTTGCGTTTCAACGACCAATCGGAAAGTGTTCCCCCAACCCATATCCCCGACTGATAGTAACCACCCTAAACCAAATCCTACCCATCGACCACTATACCTCACGCCCCACCCTACTCTAACTTATTGTAATAATAATAGATTTAATAATTAGATAAGCTAGGCTAAGCTAAGTTAACTTAAGCTAAGCAAATTAGTTATAGGTTAAGTAAATAATTATATCCTGGTTTTCTGACCTTTTCCAGGAAGCCCCACCTACTCCTATCTTGTCCACCCATTAAATATGTAACTTTATAATAATGCTTGAAAAATGTACTAGCAAGTATGTGCAAACGATTAAAGCTAAGCTAATTATAAGTTATCTGTATTACTTATTGTAACAAATCATTTATGGTCAATAAATACAGAAATGTAAAAAAAAAAAAAAAATTAAATCAAATCCGACACGTGTGTTCTGTTATGCAATCAAACATGTATATCGCATATCTTTTCATTGGTATCACCAACTTTTTTCTTTATGGAAATATAAGAGTAAAATATGCTGAAAATTAACTGCTTGTAATAATTTCACCCCAAAGTAAAATGCACAAAGAAAAGTTCCCACAATTTCCTTTTAAGATATCCGAAATGTGAGTGCTGTCATATATCAGAAGGGAGAGGGACCATGCTGACGAAAGTTTTTCAAAATAAATGAAGCGCTCATTCTGTGTGGCAACAAAACAGAACGACAGAAGGATTTATTGGCAGACGTTTTGCGAAAAGTCATCCAAAGTACTGCGGGCTTGAACTCAAATGTTCATAAACTGAAGTGAATTAAAAAATACACATCTAAATAAACATTTTCGAAAATGGGAACTCAAACACGAGTTTATCTTCTTGAGCAATCGAGTGAAAGCTTTCGTACCATCAATTATCTAATATTATTTCCGGCATTGTGTGAAAAAAAGGTATCATCATCTGGGAGCAATGTCTAGTATTTTGTAATGACGGCAATTTCGTATTCGGGAGACTGCCGTTCATTTAACGACTCTTCAAAAATTAGTTAAAAGCCTAAACTTTTACACAATAGAAATAAAATTGGCCCTGCTTCAATTATTGCCAAAGTTGTTAACATGAAAGGGCCATAAGAAAACCGAAATTTATAATAGATAAGAATCAATATCGCGGCTTTAATGGGACGTTTCTGTAGAGTTGGGTTGCTGTTAGGGATACAACTTGAACATAAAAAATCCGAGACAGTAGAAGAAAGAAGATTGCAATAAAGGGCAGAAAAGGAAATGGATCACGAGATAGTCCATTATTCCAGGGTAAAGAATGAAATTACTAGCCCCCTAATTGTTGGCTCTTAAACTTTTCACATTTAACTTAGAGTCATGAAATAACTTCTGAATTTAGAGGATGCTGGTCTTTATATGGTTTCCAAAATGAAGTTGTGGGGTTTCTCTATATTACATGGAAAACCAAGCCACAATTCCAACCCCAATGTCCGCTTTATTTCGACCGCTAACAGCGCGTCAACCCAATCCCAATTCCTACCGTCGGCTATTTCACCTGCAATAGACGAATCCGTAAAAGAAGACTGGCCGGAAGCCATTAATATATTCCGTTAATGCACTACTTTCTACCCCCACAAAGTAATGCTGAGATAAAATGAAAAAATACACCGTCCTCAACACTTATCGTTATTACTTTGTAAAGTAGACAGTTTCCATGGCGACCGGCAGGATGGATATTGGGGTAAAGTTTTTAATATCCTTCAAAGATGATCAAAACTATCTACGATATGTGGGTTAAAATGTTTGACTCAATTTCTGATCGTGTAAACGTACCACCGATTTTTTACATATTATTGTATTTATAGGTACTTTGGTGGTAGTATTTTGGTCTATTAGTTGTAAGTGTTCCGCCGAACACTGTCCACACACGAAAGAACAACCTGGAACACGGGGACACTGTCAAACAATCAAACATGGAGAGAATAGTGTGGTGTTTATGTGGTTTTCAGGATCGCCGTGTAAGGGTTAAGCCGGAGTTGTCTCAGTTAAAGTCAACCTAACATCTATCAATTTCCCTAATTTTTCCGCTGTACAAAGTGCAGCTCGCTGAAACTTTATGGCGAAATCGCCGCAGTGTTATGAATCAATAAACGATTGCTTAATGATTGATTCATTTTTGAAATTGTTGGGGTATTTATACTCCCAATCATTCGTTCAATTATCTACAATTTCCATATAAATATTGCTTAATATGCAATTATTTTCTTAACGGTAACTTCACGTATACAAATATTGATTACTTAAGCTATTTTATTCTTTACAATCAATTAAGAGTGCAATGCAAAAACCACGCTACGAGTTGACCCAATTAATTCATTAATTGCTTGCCAATGATAAACTCAGAAACGGTTCTTCGTAACCGGAGCTATTCGTTTGTTTACGAAAATGAAATGAGTTGACCTTGGATTAATGGTCAACAACGAATGCTGGTTATTCGATATTTGGAAAATGTGGCACGTGCAATTAATGTATTTGATATTATTGTCTGTGGTCATGTCGTGCGTATGTTGTTACACTACAATAGTTTTGAATCTTTCTTTTTATTTTTATTGTTTAATGAATTCAGTTTTATTGTTACATGAAATACTGATTTACAACACTTGATCACCCGTGGCGATCCTATGAGAACTCCTTCAATGTCAATACACAATACGAGCTAAACTCCACCGAGCGTTTTCGGGAGGCTGATGGCACAGTACCAATCAGGGAACTTTTGCATATTAAACTTTGTCAATACTACGGATCACCTGGCTGAGATACACGTTATTTTGTCACTCGACGTTACTTTTTGCACGACAACGAATTTGCAACGGCGCGATATCGAATACTTTTCGGAAAAAGATCTCACACCAACGTACATGAAAATTAATACCTCTTCCTCCGGATTCTCTAGGTCGACTCTCTATTCAACGGATGCTCTAAGTAGACTCAAAATTCTCCTCCCCATTTCGAATTATTTTCATCCCCCATCCGAAAAAGAAAATTTACTATCCAATCTGCAAAGAAAATTTTCCATCATAATGATCATTCTCCTTTCCGTCTTCTTATCGGAATCTTCTTCCTTTGTTTGGATGATCGAGCATACCGCCACTTATTTTCCGATCTTTTGGGATTTGTGGGATTTGTTTTGTGCTACCCATCTGGGTTAAGACAAGACGGGTCTTGTGCGGGATACAGATGGGTAACAAAGGAACCGTGGGATTGCTATAGATTTTTGTTCCAACTCATAAACATCTAGTGTGCGATCTACGTTAAGATGTTTATGATTGCATGACTGTTGGTCGGCGCGAATCGCTATCCTTTGTTTGCACAAGTGTGCCTTTTAGGTTTTGGGTCATGCTAGGAATTTAGGTGCTAATTGCTATTAGCTACCAGAGGAGATATTCGTTGTTCGGTTTGTTTACCGAAAATTGCGTTTAATGGGTGCAATGCATTGATGCCTTGAATGGGAGCGTTGGCTTGGATGCGTTGAATTGGCGCGTCAAATTGGATGCGTTGGATTGGATGCCTTGCATGGATGCGTTGAATTCAATATTAGAGACTTTTGAACGTTTAGTTCGATTGATTTCTGCTATTGAATTCAATGTTGGTGTCTGAAATGTTACCTATTGTTCCAGGTGGGAGTAAGGACTTTTGGGACACGTGTCTGTGGGCACGTGTAATGGATAACGGTGAGTATGCTCTTTGGCGGAAAGGACATCTCAACCTATAGTGGGTTGTGTGGTTCGTAGAACCGCCACAGTACAACAGAAAGCTTATCGCATTTTATCAAAAAGACTCTCTGTATCAAGGCACGTATTCATGGTTTTATTACTTTTTACTCTGTACAGAATAAACGAACGAGTCGCCTATAATGTCAATATCGTTGCTGAGGAGGAATGACGACCAATTTTAAAGCCAAAGAAGGTCGATTAAACACATCTGTAGAGTATTTAGTATGTCAGCCTTAGCTTATCCAAGTTTGCCGCATTTGAATTTGACGTATGGCATAAAGATTTGAACTTGACATAACAGTAAACCATTCTTCCTCATTCGCCGTCTTTGACCCATCATGACCTCTTATACTTTAATTTTGTTATCTCAATAAATCTAAGCAATCAATTCAAAAAAGTGTGTTTATAATAAAAGGAGTGAGTGCAAACTCAACATTGGCGACGAGGAAAAAAGGAGAAAACAAAAATTAAAATCGTCGAAGGTGACTGAGCAAAACGTGGCCGTAGGGTCTTTTAGAGACTTTCATTATTCATATCTGGATAGTATATTCACAGCGATTAAAACGATATATACACTTTAAACATCTGGGAACAGAAATGTAGAAGGAAATTAACAAAAGACTACATTCCGGCAACGCTAGTTGGCAAGCAGTCAGTAAACTGCTGAGATCCAACCTGCTATTACGTAATATAAAGGTCCGTGTTTATAGAACCATAATCATGCCGATTGTTCTATACCGATGCGAAACATGGCGTCTCAAAAAACGGGAAGAAAACAAATTCCGCGTATTTGAGAAAAAATGTTTAAAGTGTATCTCTGGCGGTAAATATGATGAAGAGGCAGGGCAATAGAGGAAACTCCATAATAACGAATTGGAATAACTACACCGCAAACCTACAATAGTGAGAGTAATCAGGGCGCGAAGATTAAGATGGACCGGACATGTGGCGAGAATGGGCAATGATACTACCGTACGTAGAATTGTTGATGGAAGACCAACCGGAAAGAGACCGCTAGGAGGGCACGACGGAGATAGGAGGACAATGTAAAGTTTGACCTTGAAGAGATCAGATCAGGTAGTCAAGCGTAGAAAGGGGAGTGCACAGGACAGAGAACAATGACGTATCCGAGTCAGCGAGATCATGAACTTCTGGGTTACTCCAGGCTAGTAAATAGTAATAGACCAGCAAAAAGCAATTCTTCTCACAATGCTATCAGAAGAATCATTCTCCCTACTTAATAATTTGTGTTACCCGGATGAAGCTGACAGAAATTAATTTTAGCCAGTCGTGGAGATATTGTATAAACATTTCCAGCCGATTACATCAATTTAAATTGATAAGGAGAAGTTTTATGCAGCACAAATGGGGACCAATGAGGAAATCCAAAACTGGGCAAGGAGAATCAAGAAACTTTCCATAACGTGTTATTTAGGCACTAATCTCACTGGCGCTCTTTTGGAGAGATTCGTATTAGGAATTACATACAGGCGCATCAAAGAGAAGTTGTTTACCCAAGGGAGTGATCTCACTTTCGACATAGCGGCGCAGTTGGCACTCGAGACGGAAGCAGCGAGGGATGCAGATCGTGAACAACAATTGATTTGTAAAACTGGACCGCTTTACAAACTAGAAGCAGTCAATCAAAATCATCAAAACCATATTCATCAAAATTCAACACCGGTTTATTATTGCTGCGGTACCCAGAGTCACAAGTCATCAACCTGTAAGTATAAGACTTTTAAGTATAATAAATGTGGACAGATAGTCCACTTTTAAAAAAATTGTAAAAGCAATGTTAGGGTTAAAGCAAAAAACCATTTTGTAAACAAAGCTTCATTGATATGCCATAAATGCAATAAATAGTATTGATAGATTATTTGAAATCCAGTACCAAATTGACCACCATCAGGTGTAGACGTCTCGACAATCGACAAACGATAGTTGATGAACCGTTCAACAGAACGGCCATAAAAGTGAAGTGTATGTAAAATTTTCGTTAAATTATTATTATTAAATTAAACTGCGTTGAACACCTTAAATGGGTATGAGTTTGCTTGGGACTTCTCTGCACCCAAAATAATTAAAAAACAATTATTGGCGATACGCGACGTACAAAGTGTTCCTGTTTGTGTATGTGCACAATATAATAAATAAACTCTTGAACGTGATTTCCTATCTGTCACTTGATCAATAAATAAAAAAAAAAATTAAAAAAATTAAGTGAAAACTTCTCCTGAATTGTATGTGGTATTTTCCGTGTTTGTATCGCTACCAATTGATTGGAAAATTGTGAAGGTGTTAATTCACTAAATTCAGTTCTATGACTTCAGCTTCTACGTGAAAGTGTAATTCGGTGATGTTTGTCAGCCACAACGGAGTAGAATAAAAAGGTGTCTATAATTTTTGAATTACTCAGAAGCTGTATTGAGTTAAATTCTTAATTAGTAGCTTCTACCAAAGGGAATCAAGCTGAGGCTCTCTGGCCAGTTAGCGAACAACGCGTACTTCAATGCACTCGACCTCAGTGTTGTTTCCATTTTCCACGTGAAAAGTAAATTGGATGGTAAGTCGCGTCACTATGAGCATTTTTAAACATTTTAATAATGACAAGAAGTTTTGTAAAGGTGAAATTACATAGAGGAAAGCTTCCAAAACTCTAAAGGTTTGTGGCGTTTCTAACAGATGCACACACAAGCAAATAGTGAAGAATACTACCGAAAAGAGAAAATCGAATAATCAAAGCATCAAACCTTTGTGCCATAACAGTTCCACCTCAGTTAAGTGTACTTAGGAATAACGATCACCAATGGTCTGATGTGTTGAGGCTTTGGTTCCGTTGTGGCGTTTCTAACAGACACACACACAGTACAGACGCCAATAGTGAAGAACATCGAAAGAGATTGGAATCGGCGAAAAGCATCTGAGCTGTCCCTAATATGGACGTAATCAAATGGATGCCAATATGGTGCTTCGGAGAAGGCAAAATCCAGACCTAAATCTAAAGGCTAACCATCATAAAGCCAATAAAAAGAAGTATACAGACACGTTGAGTGGTAACAGTGACGACGAAGACAGCGCCCATGATGCCCAGTGCTCAGGGGCTGGAAAGCAATTCCAAGAATTAGCTGTTAACGACACAAATGCAGACGCCACCAATCGGGTCGAGGTCCTCAACAGACTTATCCATGAGATTCGTTTTAAAAAACAAGAACTGGGCAAACAAATGGACGAAATTCATAAACTAAAATACAATTTGAGCCAGAATGAGCGGAAAATGAAAATGGTATAATAACAACTGCGTGAACAAAGACAACAGCAACCCGCAGAGACAAAGGAAACGCGACAAACTAAGGAAACTCAAGAGTAGGAATCACATCAACAGCAAGAACAAAGACAACAGCAACCCACGAAGACAAAGAAAACACGACAAGATAAGGAAACTCAACAACAGGAATCACACCACCAACAACAGGAGGAACTGTGAAGGTTCTCTGTATATCCCGGAGAACCAACCCACAAATTTAACCCAATTTCGCCCGCTAAGCGCGCAGCACCTCAACCCCAATCCTTTCCGTCGGCCAATTTCACCTGCTCAAGGTATACCCCAAAGGACGCATAACCTGAATTCATTATTCCATGCAGATAATGCATAATTGAATTCAGCCCTTTATTGCCATACGGCAAAATCATATCATATACCACATGAGAATTCCATCGGAAATTACAATTTCATGTTTGGTTAGCAACAGCAAAGTCTGGGCAAACGATGCTGTTGCATCATCGCAAAACCGCCTGGGTAATATCGACCACTTTTAGTTATATTTCTCTCACCAGATATTATCCCAAGCCATCGCAGCGCCCTTTGACCTCCCCCAGACACGGCTATTCGCTGGGGATCAATAAACTCAATGGCCAGGTGAATAGCACAAAAATACTTTTTATCCCATTCCATTTCCCCTTCTCAGAGTGCATAACGGAATTCGAATTATTAAGTTCGCAGGGTCAAAAGATCTGTTAGTGAAAAGCCCGATGTTCAACCCCAAGCAAATCCATAAAGCCGCATGGATATCATACCACTTGACTCAGCTAATATCAGGACATGGATGCTTTCGGCAATACTTGCTTGTATTGCGAAGGCAAAATAGAAAATGCGGAACACTTACTCACAGAGCGCGTGATATTCGAGACCGCACGAACGATTTTGGAGAGACATATGCGACGGACAGTTACTTCGGCAGGAGTAATAGAATACATGCTGAGTTCAAAACAGGCATGGTCCGTAACAAATGGTATTCTCTGTGAAGTGATGTAGCAGTTGTGTCGCGACGATCGGAGTAACAGGCAAACTCCGTCCCACCCCGCGATGGAATATCTAAAAGAAAGTTCCGCGGGGATCAACGGGAATATGAGGCTGGCGGGAGGTGGTTTTAGTCGGTAAAAACCCGGCATGCCTCTGCATCGCTCCAGAGGTATCTTTTGCAGATTTCCACCTTCCTACCGAAATGAAAAAACCGAAGAACAGTCGACGACGTAACACGTAACCAAATAGACCACTTCCTCGTAGACAAAAGACACCACTCGAATATCCTTGACGTAAAATCATATAGAGGAGCAGATTGCGACTCCGATCATTTTCTAGTGATGGACAAAATTAGGAATCGGCTCGCCGCAAACCCACATGGGCGATCATCGATAAGCTCAAAAACCTGCACAAAACGGCTGAATATCAAGACAAACTAACGAATAGATTTAGCATCCTGAAGAATGGGAGTGGTGAGGAAGAAGAAGCCAATAGTGTGGACACTAAATGGACATCGATCAGAGACACAATCAAACAAACCGACAACAAGGTATTAGGATTTACGAAAACAATTAGGTTCAAATCTTGGTTTGACGATGAGTGCAGGACCAAGATCGAAGAACGTAAACGCCTCAGAGTGAGCCACTTAGAAAGATATGATGCAGTCAACGCAGAAAGATACGCGTCAATTCGGAAGGAGACAATGGGACTCTTCAAACGCAAAAAACGCGAATGGGAAAAGACCCGGAACGAAAAAATCCTACGAAAGTCCAGAGCAAAGAACATCAGAGGTATGTATGCCGACATAAATTCAATTAGAAATGGCCACCGAGGGAGAGCCAAAATAATTCGAGACGCAAACGGCTGTCTGCCCACAGAAACAAACAATATTGTGTCAAGATGGAAGCAGTACTTTGAAAACCTGCTCAATGTACGTACCCATCAACCACAAATAAACGCACCGGACGTACATACAGCCGAAGCTTAGCTCCCTGAGCCCTCTTTCAGTGAAGTTGTAGACGCAATAAATCGATTGAAAAACAACAAGGCTCCCGGAGTCGACTGCATACCGGCAGAGCTTGTGAAGCATGGAGGAGTGGCAACCGCTCGAAAGATCCACAAACTGATTAAAACAATATGGGATAAGAAAGTTTTGGCGGATAAAGTCAATACTTTGGCGTATGTTTAGTCTTTCGCTATGTGTGGATACAATGTACCGCCGAACACTGTTCTCACCGGAGAAAATAATACAACCTGAACACGGAGTGATTCGGCCGCAAAAGAAACACTGTGAGAATTGTTTTATTTTACTCTTTGTTTGTCAAGTGTTACAATTACTTGTTTGTACATTTATTTTTGTTAATTGTATGTTGCAGAAAAGGAAACAACAACATTTTTACCACACATCGAATCGTCTTAATTTGAAAATGTTCTTATTTCTTCCTGTTAACACGTTTAGCCTTACACTTAATGTTTTCAGCACAATTACAAACGAAGTGAATTAGAACCGCACACTTTACGAGTACCACGAAAGGGTCGCGATGAGAATAATCGTCCCAGTCTCCGAATCTACTGTTCTCATTTCATTGAATTATTTTTGGGAACAATGAGATTAACCGATACACTTTTCCGGATGTTCTAGTGAGGATCAGTGAGGATCACGGGCCTGCGCGCGTTGAATTGCTGAGCGTTGAGCGTCGGATATATACGTTTCTTCGGGTTTTAATACGTTGCGCGGATCGACCCCTTCGGCGAGGTTCTCTAACTAGACTGTCTGTCTGCACACACAGACATCCAGATTCCATTACTCCAGCTGCATCTACAAAAGGGAATTTCTCATCCTGTCTGCTAACAGATTTTCCCATCGTATGTGTTAGCAGCGTAAAATTTCCCTTTGCATCTCAAAGGGAGAATTTTCGATTGGATCTGGAAAAGGAGAATTCTTACAAATGATCATTATCATTATAATCTTCATCATCACCCTTGTTGTGGTGATCGAATTTCAGATCGACGGTTGTCGATTTCGTGCCACCTTTATTTGCACAAAACATCTGGCGCGCAGAACGAAGATGATTGTTCGGGCGTACAGCCCGTGGTTGTTTACTTTTTGTAAACATAACCGAAATCCATTAGATCCTTCTAATGGGTGTGAAATTCTACAAAGGAATCGTGGGACTGGAGTATTTCCTTTGTTGGCTTTACTCTCGTAAATATTCCGAATTATCTTGTTGAGATAATCACGGCTGTTTACAATTTGGTAGCGGATAGGCGATATGCTTTATTGCATTTAGCTACCAGCGTATGCATCCGTTGTTCGGTCTATTTACCGAAAATGGTAATTCATTGGAAACATCGTCCAGATGTTTAGGATGGGAGATCTATATGCGATGCTTGCTGCATTTGACGCATTGCTTAGAAGCGATGCTTTAGCTGCCCTTTTGAATTGTGTAGAATATCATGTATGGGTGCGTTGAACTCGATCTTGGAAGCTTTTGAACGTTAAGTTCCCTGGTTGTTGCTATCGGGTTCAACGTTGTTGCACTTTCATATAGCCTTTATTACAGGTATTGTAATGACTATTGGCCGTGTGTCTGTGGGCACGTGTGCTGCGAACGGTGATTAGGGTTCCTTGGCGGAAAGGATAACTCACCTGTAAGGAGTTGTATGGTTCGTAGAACCGCTACAAAGTCACTCCGGAAGAATAGAAAACGTCAATAGTCGTCCCCATTTTCAAAAAAGGCGACAGATCTGAGTGCGAAAACTACAGACAAATATCATTGCTCCCAGCCACATACAAAATATTAACAAATGTCATACTGGAAAGAATCACACCGTAATCAGAAGAAAGACTGGGAAACTACCAATGCGGATTCCGTAGGAACCGGTCAACAAGCGACCAAATGTTCACAATGAGGCAACTGCTCGAAAAGAAGTGGGGATACGGAGAGACGGTTCGCCAACTGTTCGTTGACTTCAAAAAAGCCTACGACTCTGTCGAAAGGCAAAGACTGTAGTTGAGCTGGGAGTCCCAAAAAAAGATGCTGCCCTCATTCAAATTTGCATGAACGAAAACAAAGGGCGAGTTAGAATAGAAAACCACCTCTCAGAAAAGTTTGAAATCCCCGGCGGGCTAAAACAGGGGGATGCCCCTCACCGTGTCCTTTTAACCATGTGCTCGAGTATGTCATTAGAAATGTACAAGATGACAACATGGCCGGATCATCCCTGAACGGGGTCACACAAGTGCTCGCATATGCGGATGACATAGCCGTTCTGGGCGATAATCTAGAAACTGTGAATAAAAACTGTGAAATCATCGTGCAAGTGCGAAAGGGGGTGGGCCTAGAAATAAATGAAGACAAAACAAAATACATGATTACGGCGAGAGCAGGTGGAACTCAGTGAACACATATAAACGTCGGAGGGAGGATATTTGGAAAAGTGTAAGAATTTAAATATCAGGGAACGATACTGACGGCCAGTAACGAAATGTCGAACGAAATTAATAAAAGACTCGAGAATAAAGTTTTAAGGGGTATCTTTGGTGATAAATGTGACAAGGAAGCAGGACAATGGAGGAAACTCCACAACCACGAATTGGAAGAGCTATACGGCAAACCAACAACAGTGAGAGTAATTAGGTCACGAAGACTAAGATGAGCCGGACATGCGGCGCGAATGGGCAACGATAGGACCGTGCGTAGAATTCTTGACGGTAGACCAACGGAAAAGAGACCAATGGGACGGCCACGACGGAGATGGGAGGACAATGTTAGGTTTGACCCTGAGGAGATCGGATGAGGCGGTCAAGCGTGGAAGAAGAGTGCACAATACAGGGAACGATGACGGAGTCGAGTCGGTGAGGTCATGAACTTCCGGGTTCCGACAGGCCAATAAATAGTAATAAAACAAATTATAATACGAGGGTTGCCTTTTATATTTCGTGATTAGAGAACAAAAACAAATATTGATCATCGAAAATCACTTTATTGTTTTTCAAAATATTCCCCATGAAAATCTATACACTTTCGCATGCGGTTGAACCAATTGTCGAAGCACTTTTGCCACTCTGATTGATGTATCTCCAACACATGCATTCTGAATGCAGCAACCGCTTCTTCAGGTGTCGAAAAACGTTGACCTCTTAGTTTGTTTTTTACGTACGGGAATAAAAAGAAGTCATTCGGTGCTAAGTCAGGACTATACGGCGGATGACCCATCAAATCGATGTTTTTGGTGCTCAAAAATGCAGTTGTCGCAGCCGATGTGTGAGAGCTCGCACTGTCGTGGTGAAGAGTGATCCGTCTTCGGCGGTTGGTTTTCCTGATTTCTTGGAAGACAACTGGCAAACAAATGGTTGTGTACCACTCAGAATTGACTGTTCTGCGTTGTTCTAGTGGTACGGTTGCGACATATCTAGTTTTTCCGAAAAAACAGGCGACCATTTGCTTGGAAGTGCTTCGTGCGCGAACAACCTTTGTCGGATTTGGCTCATCTTGAAACACCCAGACAGTCGACTGCTGTTTACCTTCGGGCTCATACGCGTAAATCCACGATTCATCACCTGTCACGATGTCATAGACGTGTTTCGAAGCACCGCGACCGTATTTTTTGAGCATTTCTTTCGACCAATTGACACGAGCGTTTTTTTTTTTGGCGATTGACAAATTGTGCGGGATCCAACGCGAACAAATTTTTTTACAGTCACATGTTTATGCAATATTGAATGTATGCTGGTCCCACTAACGCCCAAGGCTGTCTCAATCTCACGATAGGTCACATGACGATCTTCCAATATCAGTTCGCGCACAGCATCAATGGTTTGAGTGTGAACTACGACCACCATTGAATTAACCATACCATCGATAAACACTGGTCCTTGATGGGGCTTCATCGCCAAAAATTGAATTAAGTTCATCCATGCACTGTTGCTGAGTTAATCCACGCCGAAAGTTGTAAAAAATAATCGCACGAAAATGTTGACGATATAATTCCATTTTTTGGGCCGATATGAATCTTTTAAGTTACTCTAAACAACACAAATAGCGCTCGTATGGCAAAACGTTCTGAGTGCGTATAACCTCAAAAATGTCCAACTTTACGACAGAGCTGTCAATTGCCGGATTGCAATACTAGGTTTGCCAAATCTCGAAACATAAGGGGCAACCCTCGTATGATGAGCTACTTAAGAAAAAAAAAAGGAAAATGCGACAAAAAAAGCATTTTTTGGTTGAGCTGGTTAAGAACTTTCTCTTAAGTAACGAGCTAAACTATCTTCGTCTGCACGCGGCCGTGGTTTGGCATGTTGATGCAATGATTCTCAATTTTTTAAAACGCGGGTTCAAATCACGTTCTCTCACGTTTGCAAAACTAATCTCGATTCAACCACCGGCCAAAGGCAATTGATAATTTCGCCGTCAAGCCAATTTTCGCCAACACTCAACCGTTGTGAATTTGAAATTCACTCGTCAGTTCGAAGCTGCACAGTCTAAGTTCTAAAATTGTTGATCAGTGGCGAATATTTTAGCAAAATGTTCGTATGAAAACAGAAAAAAAATTACAAAAAAAACTTCAGAAACTGGCTGAAGTGACCATATTGGGAAATATGATCACATTGCCCATCTAGTTGTCATAGACTAACAAAAAATAAGAAACAAAAAAATTCAAAACAAAGAAAATAAGTGCCTTACTTCGATTTTAAATATGCTTAAATACATTCCAGCACTCCGTATTTGACGCGAATTTCGATTATTATTCTGACACTAAACTTTTGTATGCAGGCAATTTAATTTTTTCCACAACCGTGACATTTTAATGACAGCCCTATGCCTGGGGAAAACATTAAGTCCTTTTAAACATATACGTATGTAGGGTATTCCAAACAGCTAGTAATTATTCTTATCCCAGCCAGAGACAATTTATTATACTCGTTTCATTTTTTATACAGATTATCGGATTAATTGATTATATTTAGACCATGCCAAAGACACTTGTCCTACAGTGCCATTGTCGAGTATCTAACAAATTCTCTGTGAGTTGTTTTTATTACCCAAGCGTCACGAAAGTTATTGAAAACCATCAATCAGGACCGGAAATGTGTAGTTGAGTACTGTTATTGTTTGTTAGGATATGTCGTTAAAGGAAGCAAACAATGTTTATATGTGTTTGCGAGTAGACCCATGTTGTGCGACCGGCAAAAAAGTAGTAAATTGGGATGGTGTAGTTTTTGATGCACTCTAAACTATAGTTTAAAAAAAAAATAACGACTATAAATTGATTCAACTGAATCGTTCCCGAAAATGTCAGTGAGCTTCAAATGAACACTTGTGATGTGTAAAGTGCATAAACGCCTGTCTGTAAGTATGTGAAAAAAACAAAAGTACCGGCCAATCAACAAGGTCTACATTGATTGTAAACTTTTGGTAAGTTGATGCCGTAGGAAATGAATCTTAATTAAATTACTAGTATGGGCGGTACAGGCACACCATACAGTTGTGCACGGTCAATGACTATGAAACAGAAAAAGGCATTTTAGAAAGAGCCCCACGGAATATTTTTCCTACACACCGGGAGTAGTATCGAATATAAATCCCATATTCAAGGCCGTTAATTCTGAAATGGAGACAGATATTCTACTTCAAAGATTATTTAAGACGACTTTGAGTTTATCGGGGTAAGATCTGACATAAATTCTGTTTCGTTTAATTTTTCCATCAACTAGCGAGGATATATTTGGTACGCCTCCTTTTTGGGCAATTCTTATGGGGATGGGGTTATTTAGTTTATGATCGATAATAGTTTGCGATAAAGTAAAAGCAAATATATTTTTCCACAAGGCATTCAATACATCTTAACCTAGCAAAGTAGTGTAAGGACACATGACGACGGCTCCCATAAAATTAACCACAAAGTGTGATTTCGTGATTACGTGTTGATACACAAAAATAATATCCCCCAACAGGCGATTTTCACAGAAAAAGAGCAAATAAATTATGGACAAACGATGACTTTTTCATCCATTCAGGCAGTTAATCACCGTCCTACATTTGAGACGCCATAAGAGGGTAATTTATTTGGGATCTAATAGCTGTAATGGAAGTAGAAACTCGGTTTTTTTTTTGTTTAATTCAACTTTATTGGACAACAATGATTAATATGCTTCGTGACAAACTCCTAACTGTTCTGCAAGTTCTTCCTGAGTTTGACACGGATTTCCATCCAGAAAAGCCAGTCGTCAAATTTTTTACTGCACCTGGACGTGGTGCATTCTCAAGACTAAAGTTTCCTTGTTATAATACAAGATATTATAACAAGTCCGAAGGAGGAGCGAGAATGCGGAGAGTTGAAAGCGTTTTTCTTTTGTTTATTAAAATGTTTATAGGTTTAATATTTTTATTTATTGTTTTATCTTAAAGCAAAGGGCCCGCTGTTCCGTTGCAAGGCTGCTTTTTACTCCGATTATCTGTCAGCAATTTCCTTTGCAACCACTCCTTTTATACCCAAATTATTGGGGCAGAATCGCAAACGATGCAACTAACTCTTTTGACCCTGTTATTGTTTATAACTAACAAATAAATAGATAGTAAGAGAGAGTGTATATCGTCGAACCGCTTGTCGGTTGACGTTTCTCCGCTATTCTAGTTGCACGGGGGTGTTGGGGTCTTGAACCCCCTGTTTATTTCTCTTCTATATTCTTTACACACGCATTTGGTGAATTAATAACGCGTTTCTGTACGTTATTTTGCGATCACTGGGATTAACTTTTACATATTTCACTCGCGGCGAATATTAATCTTTTATGTGGCTGTGAAAAATTGCTCGGCCCTAGTTACTCCAACATCAAGGCAACATCCCAAAAGCCGAAAGATGACAAGAAGGGGGGAGCCTTGGTAGTACAGTGGAGGTTCTATATACCACATGGAGAACCAACCCACAATTTCATACCTTATTTCGACCGGTTTCAGCGCGTCATTTTTACCCTTATTCCCCTTATAAGCTATTTTACCTGTAAATCATGTTAAACGAACGCATAGCTAAACTCATTATCCTATGCAGATAATGCATAATTGAGTTTAGCTATCCTTTCGCCATACGGCAACCCCATTTCGCTAACCCATGAGATTTCTCCTGGAAATCGCATCATGTCGGTTAGCAACGGCATAGTCTGAACAAACGAAGCGGTTGCATAATCATGCAACCGCTGGGGAAATTATCAAAGCATTTCATTTAGTTCACATGGTCAGATTTCCCTAGCCAATTCGGGGTCCTATTCACTTTCTCCAGACACTCCATTCGCTGGGGATCAACGCTCTGTTTTCGCGGGTGTATAGCGCCAGCTTAATTTTCCTCTCCTTCACAGTTCTGTCTCCCTACAGGCCAATGCACGCTGAGGTCACCACATTCACCGAATTGGCTCAGTGGGCTAGTCTCAGAGCTGCATTGATTCATGCACACCCAACCAAACCCACCCCGAGATCACAGTATTTTGTGTTCTGTTCTCTCATTCTCCCATGTTCGTCGACTATCGAATTAACCGGTGTTTTCACCACACATCGACGGGCGTGGCAATGAGAGAGCAGAAGTATTATCTATATTGGTTGTCCTGTGGGGAGATCTTACGGAATCTGTGGGGTTCTTTAAGTTCACAATATCTTGTCGTCGTCGACATGGCAGCAGGTCGACTTGTGCAATGTACTGCCGTGGATCTCGTTCTATGGTGAGCAATACACTTCCCGATGTTAGCCAATTCCAGGGAGTGGAACGAGATCAAAAAATACACTCATTCCTTTTACACAGCACTTCGTTGCTATAAAAAAATAGTTCGCAAAGATGTACACGGTCTTTCAATCAAGGCCGTCTCTGCTAAATTAAATGTTGATTTTCAATTTCCTTATTTTTTACCTAAAACTGCTACTAATACGTTGCCACTGATAGTCATTTACTTAAAACTGATATTAATATGTTGCCATTTAATTAAAACGGATATCAATATATTTACATAATAGTCACTATCACTAAGTATAGCGGTTCGCTTGAACTGACTTTAATTAAAACGGATATTAATATGTTGCCACTAATAGTCACTTAATTAAAACGGATATTTATATGTTGACACTAATAGTCATTTAATCAAAACGGATATTAATATGTTGACACTAATAGTCATTTAATTAAAACGGATATTGACGTGTTTGCACTGAGACTATCCACCGAACAATGATCCTCTCTATCCCAATTCACCAGCTCGCATCCGTTAGATAACTAATTACGACCAGAGGCATACATATACGCGCGCGTATTTAGTCATCCAAGCCAACATCTCTCGGCCGGCGAACCGAGGAACACGATGCTGGTGTTTTACTTCTTCACGCTAACTCCGCCGCCCGGGTAAATGCACAACACGCTGGTGTCCATGTCCTCGAGCACCATTCTCATTGAGGCTCTAAGACCGGACAACCCATGGACCAACAATATGAACACACAGCGAATGATCGCTAGGGGTTGTTGCTGCGCCAGTCTCATAAATGGACATCAAATGTTTATATGATGGCGCAGCGTACAGCGTATGTGCTGAACGTACATCCCTCCTAGCGTATGGTGTGTATTTCCGCTGGAGTTGGTGTTGTTCTTGCTTCTCTCTGATGATTGACTTGGTTTATACTTTGCCTGTGGTTTGCTTTGGTGACTGCGATGTTCGCTGTATGGCCAAATCGAGAACGCAGTCTACACGTGAGTCATGGTTTTTAGATGTCTATGTCGAAATAACCATCAAGATACCAAAAGAATAGAAAAACAGTGAAAAGTTAAATGACGAATTCCTTTTATTATTGTTGATCTCTGTAATTACACCACTCTGTCTTCACACTATTGTAACATTCTTTCTTTACATTGACTTCTTGTGGAGTTTGTATTCTTCAAACACAATTGGCATTTATCTCTAAAATTACAGCACTCTGTCTTTACACTATTGGAACATTATCGCTATACATTAACTTCTTGTGGAGTTTATATTCTTCAGACACAATTGGTATTTAACTCTAAAATTACAGCACTCTTTCCGCGGCCAACACCCGACTTTTCCGATCAAATTTTCTTATTTCTCCTATATCCACGACCACCCATCAACTCACGACTCTGACCAACCACCGACTGCCCCTTAATTACTTCCTAAACGTTTCACAACACTTCGGGGTCAATACCTCCCGATGACGACAATGCAATTCAATTTTAATTGCCCCAATTTTCGTTTCTTGGCTTTAGTTCGCAATCACGGTATTTCGCTGAACCGGTCAATATTTCCTTATTGGCTTGAACTCGGTTCACCTTCTACGGTTGCGAACTGGCCCAATTAATTGCATTTCTGTCGATTGTGCTGGAACATGCAGTTTTGACGTTTCTGCAATTTAATTGTTCCGCAATATGCCGTTAGTTGCTTTTGCATTATTAGGCAATCGTTTTTGCATATGCAATTGATGCATTATCGTACCGTGGGGTCATTCGAGTTGACAATTGGAAAGGTTTTCTTTTTGTTTGAGTGTGTCAATGATTGCTGTATGCCATCTTTGGCTATGGCGTCATCGACACACTTAACACGCGCGTGATGACACAGGCAGGATAGATGCGCGTGTTAGGTGTGTCGATGATGTCGTAGATAAAGATGACATACAAGAGATCATTGACACACCTAAACCTAAAAACGCCATCCGATTTTAATAATTAATCACAGCAGCAAAAGAAAACCTTTCCAATTGTCAACTCGAATGACCCCCCCGGTACGATAATGCATCAATTGCAAATGCCAGAACGATTGCCTAATAATGCAAAAGCAATTAACGGCATATTGCGGAACAATTAAATTGCAGAAACGTTTAAACTGCATGTTCCAGCACAATCAAGTACGAAATAATTAATTGGGTCAATTCGCAACTGCGAATACGGAACTGTGACGCAAGTCAATGAAGAAATACTGACCAACACAGCAGTTTGAAGCAATTGCGAATCAAAAGCCAATAATCGGAAATTGGGGCAATTAAAATTGAATTGCATTGTCGTCATCGGGAAGTATTGACCCCGAGGTATCAAGAAGATACAGGAAGCAATTAGGAAGGCATTCGGTGGTTGGTCAGAGTCGAGGGTTGATCGTTGGAGTCGGTGATTAAAATCTTCTTTGGGAGTCGGAGAAAAAGTCTTTTTAATCGTAGAATATAAATGAAAGTGTTTCGGTAGTAATATTCGAGAAGCGTAAAGTGGAATAATATTGACGAGTCTAAGAAGTGATTGACCAGTAGGGAATACAGTGAAAGGAATAGAGACTTGATAAAGAGAGGAGAAATAACTTAATGACTTTTGTGACTGGTGCTGGAAACAAACCTGTAAAGATGGACCTACATAATTTGTGGAAGTAGTGCTTAATTTTTTTTTTTTCTAACGAAATAAAGTAAAGTAGTGCCGTACAATACTAAGTTAAAGTGCACAGATTAAAGAAGAAGTAGTGGAGAGTTAAGAAAGAAAAGAAGAAGTGCTTATTAACCTTGTACATTAATTATAGAAATGTGTGGACTAGAATAAGTGTACGTACTTAATGATTAAGAAACTGTGAGCTATAAGTATAAAGTGACTCTCATAAACTGGTTTTTCATTTAATTCTGGAAGGACCCTTAGATAACATAACTCGCGTTACATGCATTTCAAATAGAATTGGGGTATTATGATGCGACCGTTTCCTCGAGGGTGAGAGGATAGTGCCTGTGAAAGGTCGTTGGCTGTTGGCACCGATTGAACTTCTTTGGCGCGCGTCGCATGTTGAGTAATCTTTATTTAGCTTTGATGTTATGCATCGCACACTCGAGCAATTCGTCTGGTAACATGGAAATTTTGATGTTGTTTCCCAGAGAGCAATTGCCGCGCCAAAAACAGACTTTTGGTTGCTTCTTGGTGCATTGGGAACGCCCGTTGAGTTTGGCCAATGCCCATTACCTTAGTTATGCCTTTTATATTGGGGGTATCTGGTTATAGGCGACCCGGAGCAGTGGCGTTACATGAAACCGCCGCAATCCTGTGTGCAAGAATTAAATTACCCATCTTCATCACATTTTCAGTCAGTGGTTATTCAACTACCGCAGCGTGTGTACGCTGGTGCACACGCTCGGGTCAGAACGCAAGAGATGTGTTGTCAGACGAACATAGTGTCCCGTTAGTCAATCGAGAAAGAGAAACGCGTTGCGCTCGTAAAATAGACAGTTTACAATTACAAAATTTTTTCAACAGAGTAATTAAAGTCAAAACCAAAAATAGATAAGCCCTAAGTTAAGTGAAAATAAGGAAAAGAATATATTAACAAATAAAGAACGATAAAAACTCAGTAAAACTACACCAGTGCATTTCGTTCCTCTCCTTTTTTTTGGGATATTGTTGAGAGGTGTGTTCGGAGAAACAAGTGTCGGGGATTAAAGTGAATCCGTGCCCATGTTCGGCATCCATATTTACATCCCCACATTGGTTGCCGTATGGCGAAAAGATAGCTAAACTCAATTATGTATTATCTGCATAGGATAATGAGTTTACCTGTCAGTCCCTTTAACATGATTTACAGGTGGAATAGCTAATAAGGGGAATAAGGGTAGAAATAACGCGCTGAAAGCGGTCGAAATAAGGTATGAAATTGTGGGTTGGTTCTCCATGTGGTATAAAGAACCCCCACAGTACGCCTACCATCAAACCCTTCGGAGGTAGACATTTTTCTAAACAGACCGGTTATAGTACCAGGACGTTCACGAGAGATGATTAGACTTCCCATAGCAATCGGGAAGAGATAATTCTGGTGCCTAAACAAGTACAATCAGGGATATTTCTACCCAAATAGAGGCACTCAATATCATAAATTATCCTCAAACCATCGATCGAATCTAGGTGGAGTTGCTTCCAACATGTGATTTTTCCCTCTTTCCGTTGAAAAACCGGGAAAGTATTCAAACCGGTGGGCGAGTAAATACGTCAACGGGAATTAATTCTAGTAAAGAACTTTGGGAAGGAGAACATCGCCAAAAGTTTCGATATCTATTCCTGGAGGACGCGTCACCTCTTGAAGCACCAAAAGATTCAAGATTGACACAATTACATGAGGAACTTCACTTAGGAGAAAACCTAAGTCCTCAAAAGTGTCAATCGATAGTGGAAATACGTGAGGACTTCAACGACTTCAGCGACCTCCTGACGTATACCAGTGCACTAACATTCGAAATACCTTTGGTACAGAACCAAACGCCCATACACCAAAGAATGTACCGTCTGCCTGAGTGCAAGAAACAGGTGATAAATGAGCAAGTACGGGATATGCTAGAGAATGATATTATTCAACCAAGCAAGAGTCCGTGGAACCCACCCCTCCTGGTAGTTCCTAAGAAAGCGGGCCCCGATGGAAAAGCCCAATGGAGAGTTATGGTCAACTTCAGGAAACTGAACGACAAAACCATTGACGATGCGTATCCTCTCTCTCGAATAGAGGATATTGTGGACCAGCTCGATGAATCACGCTATTTTTCCACGCTTGATTTAGCCAGCGGCTACTACCAAGCCTTAGCCGATCAGAAAGATCGCGTTAAGACTGCTTTCAGCACTAATTACGGGCATTATGAGTTGAGACATATGCCATTCGAACTAAAAGGAGCACCGGCTACGTTTCAGAGACTCATGAACCATGTCCTAACCGGGTTGCAAGGTATCGAATGCTTTGTTTATTTGGACGACGTTGACACTTATGGGAAGAACCTCGCGAACCATAATGACAAACTCCGGAAAGTATTCCAACAATTGAGATACCACAACCGCAAACTGGAACCAGAATAAAGCAAGTTCCTACGAAAGGAAGTAGTATATTTCGGGCATGTTTGTTGCGAAAAAGGGGCAATGCCAAATCCCGATACGACTGCTATTGTCAAGGATTTCCCCATTCCCAAGACCGTAAAGAACGTCCAATCGTTTCTAGGCTTGGCGAGCTACTATCGGGAATTTCATTCAAATTTTTCGAAGATAGTACGCCCCTTAACAAACTTGTTAAGGAAGAACGTTAAGTTCACTCAGTCAGACAAATATCAACAGGCATTTGAAAAAATAAAGGGGTTGTTGGTCTCACCGCCACTATTAATCTATCCTGATTTTACCAATCCCTTTAATCTGACCACGGATGCGAATAACGAAGCAGTGGGAGCGGTACTGTCACAAGGCGAAATCGGTAAAGACCAGCCAGTCGCACATGCCAGTCCTACCTTGAATAAGGCGGAAAAGAATTACTCGACCATTGAGCAAAAGTTACTAACCATTGTGTGGCTGACTACAAATTTGCGTTGTTATTTACAAGAGAGGAATTGTTAGTTAATAAATACCAATAACTTGTCAAACAGTCAGATTGTTGTTTCAACAGACGTTCTTTTATTTACAATTTTATAAAAGTACTTCTCCCTTCTGTAATCACAGTCTTACAATAATTTTTATTTCTGTCATTTCGTGTACGTCAAAAGGCGCCAAATTGCTTGCACTTATAACAGAGTTTTGACAGTTCTAAAATGTTAGATTAATAGAAAATAATTAATCACAGCATTCCTCCTTAATTATTTTACAACGCTGAGTTTCAAATAATTTTCGTGACAATGGTTTCGTGAATATGTCTGCAAGCTGGCTGGCACTTTCAACGTGTTCGAGTGCAACCGTCATGTTGACATGTTCTTGTATGAACCTTCTCGAAATTTCTATATGTTTCTTTCCCTTTGTAGTTTTACCTTCATGTGCGTTTAGCATCATCTGAATTGCAGCCTGGTTGTCGATCAGTAGTTTCACAGGTTCATCTTTCTTCAAGATTTTCAACTCGAGTCGAATTCTCTTGATCCAACAGACTTCATCAATTGTCGCAACAGCAGCGCCATACTCTGCCTCAGCTGTTGATGTTGGCACTAGTCATTTCTTCTGGGTGTACCAAACTATCGGCCGTCCTCTCATCACAAGTACTCCAGTGGTTGAGTGTTTCGTCTCAGGATCTCCGCCATAGGCAGAATCCGAATAAGCGACGAGCTGATCTCCTCCATCAAAGTAAATGCCAAGGCTTAGTGTTCCCTTCAGATACTGAAAAATTCTTCTCACCATTTTTCAGTGACTCATTTTTGCTCTTCCGTTGAAGCGACTCAAAAAATTGACTGCAAAACAGATATCTGGTCGATAGATGGTGGCCAAATAAAGCAAACTTCCAATTGCTTCTCTGTACGGGATAGTTGGCGGTATCGGCTGATCGTTCTGCTTGTCCTCTCCATCTTTCACCATACCTTTCTCGATGGGCGTGAAACTTGGGTTGCAACTGACTGACTTGAATCGTTTGATGGTCCTGTTTGTGTACTTTGATTGGGCGACAAAGATACCTGCTTCTCCGACCTGAACTTCCATTCCAAGGTATCCAATTTTCTTCTGGATTTCTTTGCTGTAGGTGCTTTCAAACTTCCTACGAGGGTTGCCTTTTATATTTCGGGATTAGAAAACAAAAACAAATATTGATCATCGAAAATCACTTTATTGTTTTTCAAAATAATCCCCATGAAGATCTATACACTTTTGCATGCGAATGCAGCAACCGCTTTTTCAGGCGTCGAAAAACGTTGACCTCTTAGTTTGTTTTTTACGTACGGGAATAAAAAGAAGTCATTCGCTGCCAAGTCAGTTGTCGCAGCTGATGTGTGAGAGCTCGCACTGTCGTGGTGAAGAGTGATCCGTCTTCGGCGGTTGGTTTTCCTGATTTCTTGGAAGACAACTGGCAAACAAATGGTTGTGTATCACTCAGAATTGACTGTTCTGTGTTGTTCTAGTGGTACGGTTGCGATATGCCCAGTTTTTCGAAAAAACAGGCGACCATTTGTTTGGAAGTACTTCGTGCGCGAACAACTTTTGTTGGATTTGGCTCATCTTGAAACACGCAGACAGTCGACTCCTGTTTACTTTCAGGCTCATACGCGTAAATCCACGATTCATCACCTGTCACGATGTCATAGACGTGTTTCGAAGCACCGCGATCGTATTTTTTGAGCATTTCTTTCGACCAATTGACACGAGCCTTTTTTTGGGCGATTGACAAATTGTGTGGTATCCAACGCGAACAATTTTTTTTGATAGTCAAATGTTTATGCAATATTGAATGTATGCTGGTCCCACTTACGCGTAAGGTTGTCTCAATCTCACGATAGGTCACATGACGATCTTCCAATATCAGTTCGCGCACAGCATCAATGGTTTTCGGAACAACAACTGATTTTGGAGTACCTTCACGAAATTTATCTTGGAGTGAACTACGACCACGATTGAATTCACCATACCATCGATAAACACTGGTCCTTCATGGAGCTTCATCGCCAAAAAATGAATTAAGTTCATCCATGCACTGTTGCTGAGTTAATCCACGCCGAAAGTTGTAAAAAATAATCGCACGAAAATGTTGACGATTTAATTCCATTTTTGGGCCGAGATGAATCTTTTAAGTTACTGTAAACAACACAAATAGCGCTCGTATGTCAAAACGTTCTGAGTGCGTATAACCTCAAAAATGTCCAACTTTACGACACAGCTATCAATTGCCGGATTGCAACACTAGGGTTGCCAAATCCCGAAACATAAGAGGCAACCCTCGTATTTATGATGTTCAATGTTCGATATATTTCAACTTCATCACAGCTTGCAATGAGTCCGTCATCCACGAATAAGGTCATCATAATAGTCTTGTCTTTGTTGTAGTATAAGCAGGGATCATCATCACAGCACATCAGTCCAAGTTTCTCCTCAAAGAACGTTGACACAGTGTCGTGCCAATTTCTCGGTGCCTGTTTCAGTCAGTAAAGACTCTTGTTGAGTTCATAAACATCATCAGTGCCATCATCGAATGCTTCCGGTTGACGCATGTAAATTATCTCTTCCAGTTTTCCATGTAAGAAAGCTGTCTTGACACCAAAGACTACCAGCTTCATCCTCTCGGTGGCTGTATGACTCAGCATCAAACGGATTGAAGAATGACGAGCGACTAAACTGAACGTTTCGGTGTAGTTGATTCCTTCTTCCAGTTCAAAACCTCTTGCCACCAGACGTGCTTATAATCTTCCATCGGCCTTTTCACTTAACACCCATCTGCATGTCAAAAGTTTGACATTTTCAGGACATTTCACAATTTTCCAAGCTTTCATCCCCATCAAGGAATCAAACTCTTCTTACATTGTACGCTTCCATCCTTCATCCATCAGAGCTTCAGAAATTGGAATATCTTCTACTTCTCCGATCATTGCGACGTTGGCTGACTTGTTGTCGTAGTTAAGAACGTAGTTCTTGAGTCTTCCAGACTTCAGTATTTGGCTACGATCTCGCAGACCTTCCCTCTTCTGACATTGTTCATTCTCGTTTTTTTGCTTTGGAACTTCTTCATCTTCATGTTCAGTTATTTGACTCTCAAAATTACTTTCAGTCTGATCTTCTGTCGTTTGAGTCTCATCAACCTCTTCAGTCTCCTCTCCAACTTCATTTTCTTCTTCATTCAGGTTTGCTTCTGACTCTTGAATTGAATTCACTGGCTTTCCTCTGACTGGCTTTTCGTTCCACCTTCATCGAAGATAACATTGTCCGAACAAATCACCTCTCTGCTTCCAGGAATGTAAACTCTGTAACTTGACGATTGAAGATCATATCCAACGAAGATTGCCTTTCTTGATTTCTTATACAACTTCTTTCTAGTCTGACTTGTGATTAATACATAACAATCGCATCCGAAGATTTTCAGTTTGTTAATATCAATGCGAAGACCATACCACAAATTAGCTGGACGTTTCCCGACGACTGAGCTTGTCCCAGTTTGATTGATTGTAAACACACCATAATTTACAGCTTCTGCCCATAAAGTTTCCTTCAAGTTCTTCGCATGCAGTTCTCATTTCTCGTTAGATTGTGCCATTTTGTTCTGGAGTGTGAACATTGGAGAAGGTGTGCCTGATTCCCAACTCCTCCAGAAGCTTGCGAGTAGTGAAATTGTCTATTTCCTTCCCATGTTCAGATCTCGGGTCCTTTACTCTTCTCTCGAATTGATTTTCGACTTCCTTCAAATAAATCTTCAAATTTTCTGCTGCTTGATCCTTAGGCTTCAAATAATAGACTATTCGAAAGTGCGAGTAGTCATCTTTGAACATAAAAAAATACTTCGCTCCTCCGATTGACCTGTCGTTCATTTCTCCAAGATCTACATGAACTAAATCCAGTGGTTGTTTGGCTACTTTCTCATTCCTGGGATGTGATACTCGTTGCTGCTTTCCATCGATACATCCTGTACATACTCGGTTGTTCCAGTCATCTACAAACTTGATGTTGTTTTTCTTCAAAATGTCCCTCACGTCCTTCAGATCCTGATGTACGAGCCTCTCATGACAACCGAAGTTGCAATCAGACTGCTGTTCCGGGTTGGTTTGCGTAACATGACCTTGTACAAGTTTCCCTTATTTATTTTTTTTTTCTTCTCATTTTTGATTTGCCATAGTATCTTAAGTTCTCTACATTCACATACTTTCCAATTTAATTTGAATTTCCTAATCTTTAATCATTAATTTCCTAATTTTTACTTTTACAATTTATAATTACTTCCTCTACTTTCTTTGTTACCCCTAACCACACCCCCAACCTCCCCGATCATTGTTGGTTTCTAAACCACTGGTGTTTGTTAATATTTCATCACACACTAACAGGAATACACCTGTAAACATCTGACTCCCCCATCACTTTTTTCCCCTTTCCAAGCCTCACGTTCTTTTCTCTCTCCACTCTTTCTCCCCCTAGAACCGCTATCCCAATATGTCGTGTGGCAACCCAACTTGTGGAATTAGCAACTCCAATGCCGATTTCGTTCGCTGCAAAGGCATCTGCGGTAAAAATTTCCACGCCACCTCCGTGGGCCTGAACAAGCGTAACACGCACTTCGCAAAAGAATTTCCCAACAACCTCTTGTCCTTTTGCGATGAATGCACCGATCTTTCGCTTTCCCATGTCCTTTTGGCTATCAAGTGCCTCGGTGATTAAATTGACGGCTCCCTTGGCACTAATCTCAAAACGATCTCTGATAAAATTTCACCCCTCGAGAGTAGCCTTACGTGTATTGACGACATTGCCTCTCTCCACCATAAGTCGCTCTCCGAGATCACCTCTCTCATCAGAGGCAACAATAAAACAATCGTCAACCAACTAATTCAACGAATGCCTTAATACTGCAACTCTTGAATTAATCCACGCCTTTCGTTCTGATCTGGATAAAATCCACCAATCGACATCCAAAAATCCGCCTGTTCACTGTTCCAGTCCCCTTTTGGATGACATTCTCGGCAAGCTTAACAGCCTAGGTGAGGAGCTCACATTATCGCAATCCTCCACTCATAGCCACCTTACCTCGGCTGAACCTAACCCGTTACTGGGGCTTGTTCTCCATAAACTTGATTCGGTCGCTGATGAACTTTCGACTTTCCGCTCTGTACTTGGCCAACTCGATTCCGCGTTTGCCTCCATGCATTCAAAGAATACTAACCCCCACCCACCCCCTCGTTGCATTTCATCTCTTTACGACGAACTCCAGAATGTAACCCCACCTCCGCCTCTTCCCACTACACCCACTCCTCCTCCATCCCCTACTTCAATCGACTGTCAATGCCATTGCCGCCTTCGCCTATACCCACTCATGGATATAACAATAGTTCTGTCCATCCCAAATCGACACGCGCTCTTCCTCCAAAATCCCCCAGAGGGCCCCACGTTCCAGGTACAACTCGTCCTAAAAAATTGCCTGCCCAAGCCAAATACCATACACACTCCGCTCCCCATTCCCAGAAGCACGCGCATTCGCGTCCACGACCCTACCCAAAGTCGACCCACCAAACCCTCTCCCAAGCCTAGGTTCAAACGATCTTCCCTCCCTTTACCTCGCCGTGACCGCATTCCTTATCCCAAACCCACCCCCTCACATTCCCGTCATGTCATCCCGCCCAACACCAACCAAACCACCCCCTCCCTCAACCCCAGCCCCTTTCCGCTCTTTGACCTTAAAACAGGCGCTAAATATACCAATTTCCACAGATCGCACACTCTCAATCCCTTAGGCCCCGCCCACGAAAGCTCAGCCCATTTGTCCTCCGAACCATGCTTAAGATCGAATCTCTTACCCGCTCGCCCCTCTTACCCACCCCCCCCCCCCGCGCCACGTTTTTGATCCCCTTCTGCCGCCCCCCGTCAAGATTACCCAACAATCCCTTAAGACATCTGATTGCCGCTATGCCCTCTCAAAGCTTCGAAATAATTGGACCTACGACAACGTCCGCATTTATCTAGCTTATCTTCATGGTAAATCTGATGCAGTTTGCTATGAAGGCAAAACGAAAACGAGCGTTAAGATCTCCATTCAACAAGAAGGCCTCCCCACCGATTTCCCCAGCCTTCGTAACCTGTTCATAAAGTTCCACGAAAATTTTAATATTCCCCCTCTTAAAGTAACTAGAGACCTCTCGGCTCCCCGACAATACATTTGCTCGAAAATGGCATCTGGCTCACCACGCAGCGAACCGACTAATAATAAACTTTTTCGGCCCTAATCGGCTGCCCACCCCACTCTCCATGGGGTCTCCCAATTCTTGTTCCCTAACCATATACTACCAGAATGTCAGAGGACTTCGCTCCAAAACCCAGTCGATCTTACACAATGCCCACTCCTTTCCCTTTGATATATACGCCCTGACCGAAACCAACCTCATCCCCAGTATCAGCAGCCTAGAACTGCCCCCCCCCCCCCCCCCCTCCCTAACAGTTTTTCGTGACGACGATGTCCATCATTCCTTGCCTGACACCCCGTGCCGAGGCGTGTTGCTCGCCGTCCAAAACGGACTAACACCTTCTCTTATCACCTTCTCCTCTTCACCCCACCTCGACTATGTCGCTATAAAAGTTGAACACCGCTCAAACTCCTTGTATATCATTTGCTTCTACATCCCACCTTCGCAAGCTACCGAGGCATACGAACTCGCTATTGCTGCAATCGACTGCTTAACGGAACTGAGTTCTTCCCAAGACGACATTGTAGTCCTGGGCGATTTCAATCTCCCCCATCTCCAATGGTCGTTGTCTGACGATGAGTCCCACTATATCTCTAGCCTCTCCACTACCTAGGAGTGTCTCTTAATAGACAACCTCACTGACTCTAGCCTTTACCAAGTCAGCGATATCCTAAATCATCTGGGCAGACAACTCGACCTAGTGTTCACGACAGACCCCTGCAACTCTTCAGTTACCCCTAGCCCCCACATCCTCTCAACCATTGACAACCACCACTTCTCTTATCCGTATTCCGCGACCACCCAGCCCACAGCACACCCACTCCCCTCCCCTACCAATATTCTTTCAATTTCCGAAAAGCCAATTTCCGGCGCATAAATGAGTACCTCAGCAATACCTTACCCGCTTAAATGATATTAGTGTTGCGGTCGCTACAGCCTCACTCTACACAGTAATCTTCAACGCCATATCCCTATTTGTCCCTTATTCCCGAAACAGGTTATTATTCTCATCGCCCCGTTGGTATAACCGCAGACTCCGCACACTCCGTAACAAGAGAAATAAGTTGTGGAACATTTTCTTAAATACGCGTTCTCCTCTGGACTATTCCAACAATCTCGGTTACTTTATCAACTATAAACGGAAATCAGATGCCTATCCCAACTCCCTTTTCTACGACTCAACTACTTCATCTGACTCCCAAACCATAGCCAATCGTTTCGCGTCCTTCTTCAAACTATTCTTCACGGACGACTCGTTCGAGCCTAACCCCTCCTACTTTACTGGCATGTTTCAATTCTCCCTTGGCACACTCATCCCTCTGCACATACAACAACACCAAGTTAAAGAAAAACTTGAACAACTTAAAGACGATTTCAGTCCCGCCCCAGACGGACTCCCTGCTATCTTCTTAACAAAAATGCTCCTCTTCTCTTTCTCTCCCGCTCGCGTCAGTCTTCAATCTATCCCTTGCACAAGGTCTATTTCCCGACTTTTGGAAATCCTCCTACATAACCCCCATACATAAAAAGGGGCCTAAAATCGATATATCCAATTATCGTCCCATTGCTAAGCTTTCGCACATTCCTAAACTGTTCGAAGGCCTTCTATACGAAGCGTTATGTTTTCGCTGCACCCCCATCATCTCCCCTAACCAGCACGGCTTCCTCTTCGGCAGGTCCACTACTACCAACCTTGTCGAATTCACATCTCACACACTCCTTGCCCTAGAGAACGGCGATGAGGTTGAGTAGCCACTACCGACTTTAGCAAGGCCTTCGACAAGATTTCCCATAACCTCATTCTCTTTAAATTATCTTCCCTTGGTTTTGAACCGCTGTTGATTAAGTGGATCTCATCCTACCTTAACTCTCGAACCTGTCGGGTGCGATTTAGATCCACTCTCTCCGATCCTTTCTCTCCAACCTCAGGTGTTAACGAGCCCATCTCGCGTATGCTACGACATGCCAACTCTTTCCTCACCTCCTTTGATTTCAACCTCTCCACTCCTGCCCTCAAACGAAGTCACAGAATAAACCCGTCCTAACCCCACCCACCTCAATTTCAAATCTCTCCCCCAGCTCTCCAGCACCGCCCCTTACCACTGTGTAGACGTACCCCTCACTGTCACACCTTAAGCCCTCTTCTCCTTCCGTGTTTTTTTTTCTTCTTTTGTTTTTTTAAATTATATATATTTTTTTTTTTATTTGTTTCCTTTTTTTTTTTAAAATACTCGTACTACTTTAGTTTTTAAGTTAGTCTGTAAGTTGTTATATTATATTAGATTAAGCTGCTTGGATTAAGCCTAAATAAATAAATAAATAAACTATGGGGATTGAAGTCTTGTTGCTGTCGTTAGCTCGGTTCTACTCCCACCACCATAGTATCGCGCGTTCTATTGTCATCAACTTGGGGGAGTAAAGTTCGATTGTGGTTTCGTCTGGTAATTAAGCGGAAGATCGGTTCGTGGAATGCACTGTCGCGGATACAGTTCTATCCGTCAAAAGCTGTTAAAACACATTCTTCGTTTCTGTTCTTTTCTTTAGTTTTATTACACGCCGAATGATTAACGCTTCAACCACTATGTGACAATTTCCTTATACTTAGTTTATACTGTTGTTCAAAATTGGTTGGGATGCAACCACAGTATTCCACTTATATGATATTCGGTTAAAATAGTTTGCTTAATGTCTACTACAAAGTATGTACAATATTCACTTTGCTTAGGTTTTGTTAAAATGGTTTTATTAATAACAACATAAACGCAGTGTTTCACTTCAATGATAAAATAGTTCGCTTAATGTCTACTACTAGGTATGTACAATATTCACTTTAATTAGGTTTGGTAAAAATGGTTTCATTAATAACAACATAAACGCAGTGAGAGAGAGAGAGAGAGAGAGAGAGAGATCTTTTATTTCGTAATAATATTTTCAAAAAAAAAAGTCTGTGACCGCACATTTTACAATTCAGAGATTTGATAAGTTATATCTTACAACTGAAACATTATCTTGGATAAAGCAAAGAAAAATATGTATAATTAATAAATAAAAGAATAAATCGAAGGAAAATACGAAAAGGAAAAACCTTCATTAAAAAAAAAAAAAAAAAAAAAAAAAAAAAAAAAAAAAAAAGACAACAATACTAAATAATATAAAATGTAAATATTTACATGAAATTATGACAAATTAAGCAAGAAGCTGGGTTATGAGAGAATTTTCAGAACTTTCACAGCTGATGTTAAAGTTATATACTAGTTTACGAATTCTTTCAGAAATCAATTCAACATCCGCCCTTCCGTGGAGACTTAAGGTTGAATAGTGCCAAGGGAGGTCTAGCATCATTTTCAAAACTTTGTTTTGTGATACTTGTAACTTCTTTAAATGGCACCTTGCAGCGTTACCCCATACTGGACACCCATATAACAGTATAGCTTGGAAAATAACTTTATGAATAATAATCTTATTTTCATTTGTGAGTAAAGACTTGCGATTAATAAAAGGGTAAAGCATCTTAATAGCAATACTCATTTTATTAAGAGTACTTTGAATTTGTTGTTTAAATGTGAGTTTTGTATCGAGATGGGCTCCGAGATACTTTACGGATTGCTCCCATGCAATCGTGGTACCATTTATTTGCAGCTGACTGCTGGGAAGATAGCAAGCTTTTCTCTTTCGTGCAAAAAAGATGACTTGTGTCTTCCCAACATTTAGCTTGATTTTCCATTTCATATAATATTTTTCAAGTATCTCGATCGCATGCTTTAGATTTGTCTTAACGTTGAGAGAAAATTCATGCGACGCAAATACTGCAGTGTCGTCAGCGAAGATGGCTGATTCACACTGCGGTAGATTTGGAAAATCCGAAGTGTAGATATTGTACAAAGCTGGACCAAGTATTGAGCCTTGGGGGACGCCACAATCAAAAAATATCAATCTAGAAACATCACTATTGACATGAACCTGAAAACATCTATTGTATAAGAAACTCTGGACGACCTTACACAAATACAAAGGAAAGTCGAAGTGTATCATTTTATATGTTATCCCATTGTGCCATACGGAATCAAAAGCTTTTTCAATGTCTAACAATAATGTGGCGGTTCAGCCAAATCCCACGGTTTGCCTTCCTGAAAAACCCACATAATCATCACCCAAGACGCTCAAGTCCTCGCCAATGCATTCGCATTCGGCACCTAAAAATGCCTGTAAAGAAAACTTACCTTCATGCATTGTCTTCGCATACCACTGCTCCTTAAGATTTCTTTATTAGCTTACCAGGAATTTCCAATCGATTTCGGCATCTACGTCGCCAGTCAAATTTCCTTAGATGAATTCCGGTAAACAAATAATTAGATTTACATACATTTGTAACCTTAAAGACAGGGATCATAAATACTGCGCCGTCTATTTTTCCCAGCCGCGCCATGTGTACAATAATGTTCCTTTATACACATTAGCGGGCGACTTACACCGTAGGGACCAAAGCAAATACGCATTCCGTGTCTCTTGCATCAATTTAATCCTACAGCATATTCAAATGCAAATAGGAATTCAATACCTTCCCTTACTAGCGATGCCATTAACACATTTCCCATTCTGTAAATGGAAAAACCATTAGCGTTTCTTCCTAATGGCGATACATTTACCTACGCATCCGCACCACAGCATGGACACAGGTCATAAATCTCCTACATAGTTCTGGACCCGTTTCCCAGTAACTTTCTCACATAAACAAACATCTCTACGATCCTTTCCCTTGCTTTGTGTTTCAGGTAATTCATCATAGCGTTGAGCCATCTAAAGAAACGACGTACACACACACTTGCGTATTGTGAAGATCTCCTCTATGAGATCGGTTTGGTTACTCAAAAGAGAAACTTTACGCCTCTCTTGGAACAGGAAATGCACCCTCAATTTAAGAGAACCAATTTCCCAGCTGAATTTCTGTTAACAACGATTGAATATCATTGAGTCCAGTATTCCAACCTTCAAGGCGGTCGGGTCGTCCGCCATCCACCGTACCGGCGCCGGTACGGTGTGCACAAAAAGGCTAGTTTGAATCGTTGATTCTGCTGCGCGCAAACAAAAGTCAAAGTGTAAAAATGTGTACCGCGTACATTACGTGAATTCGTGTACTTCCAAAGTATCTTTGTCAACCTGCATTCCAATAATTCTTAACCCCACGTTTAAGTGAAACTATAATAAACAATAGTGTGAAAAATCCCCGCCAACAATAAACCAAATCGTAAAGAACAAAATAGTGCGTTTAACTTTTTCTCCTTGTGGACGGTATGTCGAAGAGTTTGTTGTGTTGCATTTCCTTTTCCGTGGTGAATAGTGTTCTTTTGATTCCTCTTGTGTCGAACGCTTCTGGGTGACAATTTCCGGCGAACAATTTCCAGCTCTACACGAAGTAGTGGTATGGTAGAATCAGCGTCCATGCCGACGCACAGACCATTCATACCCCACAATACCATGCCCGTTGATTGACCACGTGAACGATGGTCTAGAACATGGCTGCAAATTCCTTTAACCTGGTGCGAGGTGCTGTGAAAGCGTCGAAATCCAAATTGGATATCGGGGAAAATATCTTTATCTGAAACAACTTTTAAAATATGTTGTTTCAGGATTTTTTCAAAAACTTTACTTATGTTGCTAAGTAAACTAATTGGCCTGTAACTTTCAGGTTTATCTGGGGTTTTTCCAGCCTTAAGGATAGGTACAACCATTGCTTTTTTCCAACATTGAGGAAAGTATTGCCATTTAAGGCATGCATTGATTATAAATGTTAAGTATTTAATTCCAATATGAGGCAATTGTTTTAGATAGGCATTCTTAACTTTGTCTAGTCCTCCTATTTTTCGTGTTTGCAAACACTTGATTACATTTCTTACGTTTTCTTCTTCTACAAATGCATTTAGAGGAGTTAATTCGTTTGTGGTGTCGAATCTTTCGATTCTGTTACCGACAAGTTCATTAGTTTCAAATTCACCCAAATGCTGAGAGACCAAGTGATTTTTTTGAAAAACTTGTTCCAAATAGGTTTGCTTGTTCAAAACCTGTAAAAAAAGTAGTAGAAGAATCCTTCAGAAATGGTATTTTACGGTTTTTATTCTTGATTAACTTCACTACATTCCAGAACGGTTTAGCATTTTTATCCATAACGCTCAGTTTTTTGTTCCATTCTCTATTACGATGGATTTGTATCTGGTCAGTAATGCGCTCATTAAAATGGGAAACCATTGATCGAGAAAAGGGCTGACGGTAATTCTGCCAGTTTCTTCGATGAATGTTTCTCACTTTAATAAGCTCTAAGATATGGATTGGAAGTTTTTTAAAAATATCTTTTTTTACTCTTTTGGGAATACTTTCATCAACCGAAGAAATTATAGCTTGTGTAAAGTTTTGTACAATAAGGTCAACATCATCTCTACAAGACACTCTTTCAAGATTTGTAGTACTATTTTGAAGGCTCATTTTAATCTTTGATTTGAATGAATTCCAATTAGCATTCTTCATATCCAGGAAATATTGAATCTTTCTTTCACCCAACCAAGAAAGGTTACAAAAAACAGGATTATGATCTGAACTGAGAGCACTTAACGAAACGGGTTCTGTTATAAGACCAGGGACATTTGACACAAACAAGTCAAGGACAGAGGGGATGCCACGAGAACCTGTGGGAAAATAAGTTGGACAAGGTGGATAAAAAATATTAATTGGTAGTGCCAATGGAAGGGCATCCAATATATTGCCCCAAGAATTTTCTCTTACACACCCCCAATCTCTATGCCGGCAGTTAAAATCACCACCTAATAGAAATTCACCATTCATTGTGAATAACTTTTTTAAATCTTGCTTGAGCAATTTTCTTTTAATATCCGACGAAGATCCACCAGGGAAATAAACAGAATAGATTTTTACTGTCTTATGGTTTCTTAACTTAATAATTACACCTACATTCTCCACAAGCCTAGTTGGAATTACAGGTAAAAGCGAATGTTGAATTGACTTCCTGATAAGAATCGCCACCCCCCACCCCTTTGGTCTACTCTATCAATGCGATAGCAGTTAAAGTCAGATGATGGGAGTCTTATACGAGTATCAAAATTAAGCCAAGTTTCTGTTACTAGAGCAACATCAACTTTATAGCTATTTAAGAAGTTTAAAAAGTCATGAAATTTATTGCGTATGCCTTTAGCATTCCAAGTAATTATTTTTATTTGTGTATCTGCCATTTTACTTAACATTATTAGTGTATAAAAACTTAGTGGCTAAATGCGCGATCACATTAAATTGTTCTATTTTGGTTCTACAAACTGATAAATTTGAGATCATTTCCATGCACAAAGAATTTAGTTCTTCGATTGTGAAGAGTGGTGAATTGTTGTTGGGTAAATTATTGTTATTGTTTGATGAAGAAGCGCCGCGTGAGTCATTTTCCCATGCATTTTTTGTTGGTGGTAAACTTTGAATTTGCGGGCTTGAATTTGGAAAGCTTTTGCTCGGAGCATTGGTCAGTCCCAGTCGTCGCTGTGGCTGTGGAAGCGTAGGAAAATCACTCATAGAGGCAAACGAAATCGGTTTTTTGCAAGCTTGATGATTAGAAATTTGAGTTGATGCAGCGAAATGAGTTCTTGGATGGATCTTGGATCTTCCAGATGATCTTTCTTTTATTTCTAAGTATTTAGATCTACTGGTGCATGTGACGTCAGTAGCTTTATGATTGCCGTTGCAGTTGGCACATTTATTTACCGTAGCGTTATTACATTCGCTTGTTTTGTGTGAACCAGCGCAAGTAGCACAATATGTTTTTATGTGACAATTTCTCTCACCATGTCCAAACATTTGACAATTAAAACATTTTGTCAGCTTACCGTTGATTTTCCTTTGGAAGTTCCAATTCACTTGGGTATGAAAAATTGAGCCATACTTTTTTTTTAAGTTCACTTAATTTAATTGTTCCGTTTTCAAAGTGAATGAGATAAAAAAATCAGTAAATTGATCATATTTATCAGAACATTTTAAGTCAAGCGAAATGAGTTCAGCTTTGAGTTCATTCGTTTTTATATCATCCAGTCCATACAAAATAACTTTGAAAGTTTTAGCACTTTTAATATCATGAGAAAAATATTGACAATTATCCTCTTTTAGTTTTTCTAATACAATATTAAATGATTCAATAGTTCCGAACATTCTCTTTATACCAATCGTTAATTTTTTTATTGAATAACTGGATATATTAAGCTTTTTCATGAGGCTATGCACATATTCTGATGATTATTGCAGCACTTTGATTGGTGGCACATACACTTTTCTGATTATTGGGGAATCAGTTTCGTCCACTATGTGACAATTTCCTTATACTTAGTATATACTGTTGTTCAAAATTGGTTGGGACGCAACCACAGTATTCCACTTATATGATATTCGGTTAAAATAGTTTGCTTAATGTCTACTACGAGATATGTCCAATATTCACTTTAATTAGGTTTGGTAAAAATGGTTTTATTAATAACAACATACACGCAGTGTTTCACTTCAATGATAAAATAGTTCGCTTAATGTCTACTACTAGATATGTACAATATTCACTTTAATTAGGTTTGGTAGAAATGGTTTCATTAATAACAACATAAACGCAGTATTTCACTTCAATGATATTCGGTTAAGTTAAAATGCAATATAATTTGTACGACACATCTGGTCCGTTAAACGAATATAATTTAGTACAACACTTAGGTTTAGGTTAAGTTAAAAATGAAATATAATTTGTACCACACACAGAACAAAATGTTATTTGATCAAAATTCGATGTAATCTCCTTTGCTTCGTGAGTCCGCCCGCTATACAATTCAGATGAATATACAAAACGACCCGTGGTTCACCCAGCCTATTATTTTGGATATAAAGCTATATTATTTCCGCATGAAACGGCGCTACCGATACGACAATCCAGACTCGCATGTACTGTTTAACGATCCCTTGGGACGGCCCAAGAGGGATGTAAATTAACGCGAGGGCGCGACCTGCCCTCACGGAATCCGAATCGAGATTAAATTATTTCATCGAAGCGATAGGATACCGAAATCCCATCATCGCTTCGATGAACATATTTGGTAATATATTCTTTTTGCGTTAGGTTCAACCCAAAAGGGGTTGAAATACACACACGATGATTGCCTCTGCTGCTCATCGTGTGCGTCCGCAAGTATGCAAACATAGCATAAGTCCCACCTTAAAGTTCGCACAGGTGCGAGCATCTCAACGGCAAAAGGTTAAAATGTTTACACGACCGACGACTGCGTAAGGCATTATTGCTGATCGTGTACATTTCGCTGGTACATCCTCGCAATCGAACTCTGATGGTAAATTTCCATTTGCGAATTCGACTGCCAGAGCGCCAGCCAGATGCCTTCATGTATCGGTCGGTCGGGTGATCGATCGAGGTTAAGCATGCTGGTGTGCGGCTGGCGCACAAAAGAATATCGTGTAGATATTGCACAGGCAATATCGGTTGCTTGGTTGTCAAACCAAATTGCCTTGGAAATATTGTATTTGTTGCCGCTGGAATTTCGTATCAGCGAGAATTAATGTTTCACCGGTTTTTCTAATGTTACAGGTACGGCATGGAAGGTAAGTACAGGCTTTTAGTGTATCTCAGGAAACTGTTACATTTTGTACCTGTAAGGTAAGTAGTGGCATTCAATGGAACTGCCACGGTACTTGTTTTTCTTTTTGGCTGTATGCCCTAGATGGGGGTTTTTACTTAGGTTTATTGGAAAATGGTTAGTGGCGTTCGAAGGAACTGCCACACCCTCACGCTGAGCCATCGACAAAACTTCTTGGTTGTCCTTTTCCTTGATAACTGACATATCTTTATCACATTCTTCACTGTGACCTTGACCCATGATTTGACTGAGAACAATCAAGTTGAAATTCAGACCAGGTACATAAAGTACATCTTCAAGTGTCGCCAACCGCCATTCATCACCGTTGTAGGCTTCCAGTTCTATGTCTCCTACTGATGTGGCCTTGAGTTGACGAGAATCTCCCATAGTCACTCTGATTGGCTGCTTCAGTTTCCTCAGGTTGACAAACCAGTTTTTGTTCGATGTCATATGGTGTGTGGCACCACTGTCCTGATACCAATTTTCATTTGCTCCTTGTTGATGGATTTTCAATTCAGCACTCGACAACCCAATGGCAACGTACAGTTTGCCTGTCCGACCTCCGTTTCTTCTATCACTCCTGTCTGGTCTTTCATTATCTGACTTGTCATCATTTTTCTTCAGGCAATCTCTGGCAAAATGTCCCTTTTGACCACAAACATAACAGGGATAATTCTCCCTGCAGTAGGCTAAATACTTTGGAGACGGTCTGTTTGTGCATTTCTTCTTCACGTGCCCTTTCTGCCCACATTTGTAGCAAATGATTGCAGCGTCCCCACTGTGTTTGTTTGGCTTCTGATTGCTTTGCTGTCTCGTCTTCTTCCTTTGCTGCATCATCAGGGCGTTTCCAGATTTTGACTCACTTGACCCTTCTTGTGCCTTGATTCTGTCTTCTTCAAGTCTCAGCTTTTCAAGCAGATTTGGTATTGTACGCTGACGTCCTACTACGTTGTCCCAAGATGTTCGAAAGTGATACAGATGAGATGGTAGAATTGATAACATTCGAGTCATTGCCCATTGTATATAGTCATTTCCATCCAGAGAGGTTAAATCCTCGGCGACTTGCAGAATATCATTGCAATTTGCAACAGCTGATTTAGAGCTGTCAAATGTGAAGCTGAAAAATTTTCGCTGCAAACCTTCGATTTCATAGTCTGACTTTTTACCATACAAGTTTTGCAATTTTTCATACATTTCTTTCGACGTTGCACAACTCAAAATCTTTTTCGAAATTGCTTTACTAACATTTATGCCAATGACAGTTTGAGCTTCAATGTCTTTTTCTAACCATTCAATTACTTTTGCATCATCAACTTTAGCCTCAGGTTTTGTTTTCACACCAGTTACATACTCATAGATTTTCTTTGACTTTAATGTTAAATCAATTTTAAATTGTCTCGATCTTCAGACAACATTTCAATATTCGACTTTGTTGTTTCCATTTTGACTCAGCACAAAACAAATTTTAACAACCCAACCTCAAAAGTTGCTCTACAAATTGTTTTCGCAAGATTTTACAGTTTTGACTATTTGTCGCAATTTTATTGACTTAATTTTACTTGCGCTTTGACATTTGGAGGGTTATGTTGACACTGCTCACAACTTGATGCTTCACTGACGATGACTTAGCTGGACACACGGTTGATAGGTTGACTTGGCTGACACACGGCTGAACTGAGTGGGATGATTTCGGCTTGGCTCGACAACTTGACTAACACTCACTATGGCTTTGCTGGCCTTCTCACTGCGACTTTGCAACAAAAATGTCTGACCTGACTTGACTGACTTTTCGTTTGTTTGATAATTTGGCGTGTCTGACTTTTGGGCATGCGCTGGGCCCATAACGTGTTAGTTAATAAATACCAATAACTTATCAAACAGTGAGATTGTTGTTTCAACAGACGTTCTTTTATTTACAATTTTATAAAAGTACTTCTCCCTTCAGTAATCACAGTCTTACAATAATTTTTATTTCGTCATTTCGTGTACGTCAAAAGGTGCTAATTTACTTACAAATTTTAGGTTAATAGAAAATAATTAATCACAACAGGAAGTAATGCTGTTTATTTCGCTTCTATATTCTTTACACATGCGGTTAGTAAATTAACGATGCGTTTCTGTTCATTATTTTGCAATCACTGCGATGAACTTTAAAGCGTTTCACTCGCGGTGAGTATTAATCTTTTCTATAGCTATGATAAACTTTCCGCGACGAATATTAATATTTTATTTAACTGTATTAAACTTTCCGCGGCGTATATTGCTATGGGGACTACTTGAACATTTTGCCCCTTTTTATATAAATTCCGATTTCCAAAGATAGAAAACACGTTATAGGCTCCCCAGATAATTTGGCGATCGATAAAAGGATGGTCACCTGAATTTATTAAAATCGCTCATAAATAATTTGAGAAGTGAAGAAGAAATGATTCTGGTGCGAATTTAGATATTCCGAAATGTAAGTCGGAGACTTCATTTATTATAAGTTGAATTAATATCGTCAAAGTGCCCTGATATCCGCCATATACATGATTAAATTTTCGAAGTCAATACATTCAAGCAAAGGGTAGGAATAAAATCGCATGATAAGTATTAAGATGATGAATTTAAAAGCACACGTTCAACCATCAAACATGACTTATAACCACCCCGATAACGATAATGGAAAGATAATTTGAACACTGTCTGACACTTTGCATTTCATCATAATCGAAATTGCAGAAATCCTCAATGATTAATTGCCACTAAAGTCTATTAAAACACTTTGCATTTTCACGGGAGGGGAATGCAAAGTCATTCGATATTTCTATATCAATTGATATTAATGGGAATATTACATTTCGAAGTAATTCTAAAATAAAGAGTGGGCCAGTGGGTAAACACTTTTCATGAACGGTGGTTATTGGGCAAATCGTTTTCATTGACAACCCCAACACAAGAAAAAAAGGGTAATAGCATAGAAGGCGATTAGTCCAGGTTTGATATAGGTGTTGTGGTCCTTCTCTCAGGGAGCGTGTCTCCTTGTCCAGAAAAGGATGAGGGAACTCTTTAGACCTGAGGGGACCCATTGCGGTCGCCGCCGTGCTTCCTCAGACCTGAGGGAAGAGTGACGACCGATTGTTGAATAGTTACTGGGAATCGGGTAGGCCCAATAAAAAATACTTTTTATTTTATTATACTATTATTTTATTTTATTTAACTTACTTTATTTGCGTCCTACCACTTCGGACGCCAATCGAGACTGATCCTCGAATCCAAAAAAAAAAATAAAAATAGGTTGGCGAGAGGGCCGATTTTTGCGAGACAAGGACAGATGTGTCCTTCATCTTGCGATAACCAGTATCACCCACAACCGTGAGGATGTTGGCCTCGGTCTCGAGATATCTGAAAAGAAAAGGAAAAAAGGGGGGTATCCAAGAATAGTGGGGACGGTGTGAGTCCAGGTGTTCTCTAACTACTTGTACAGAGGGATGGTGGGAAAGAAATCATACAAGACCGGTAGGTGTTGAGTGCGGTAGTAAACGCTGATCACGTCTGATGTCGGTGTATGTATGTTTGTGCCGTCTTCTGTTAACAGCAGACCCTATGGGATGGATCCAGGAATCCTCTATTATAGACGGGAATGTTTTTGGGAAGGGTTGTGGGGGTTCTAGGTATGCGCCACCACGGGCGCGGGTTCACTGGGCCCCCAACACGTCACTGGAAAATTAAAACTGACAATGTTCACCAACGGGGAAGAGAGGAAAGAAATAAAGTGCAGTGGCTTTTCGTTTAAATGTTCCCTTTTTTTATTCTTCCGGTGTAAATGTTATCCGAATGTTCTCTTCGATTTCTCCGTATTAATATTGTTTAAGCGTCCTTTTTATTTCGAGTTTCGTTACTTATTCCTTCTTCACAGTTGACTTTTACACTCACCTAACCATGGTTCCAAGAGCACTTAATCTTGGTTTGATTTCCGACGCGAAATTTTGCAGACTGAATTCAATTAGCAATACATAAGGACTTTCGAAGATAACGCCTCGAGGCACTCCACGACTTCCCGCCTCTGGTGGTTTGGTAAATTCGCGATTTTGCCGAAGGCGTTGTGCGCGCGTTGGTAGTTGGATGACGACTAAATGTGTGCGCCACCGGTGGCGGTTGAAGCTCGACTGACTAATAAGGGAAAGAAAAAGTTCATCGCGTCGTCGCAGTGGAGTCATAGTTAAATAATCTTACTGCCACTTACTAGGAACTTGAGGGGGATTGCTATCCTCGCATAGGGGGTTTGTTTCCGGGAATTCCTGCCGTACTAGCTGGGCGAGATTCCTCGGTTGCTATGTGTACCGAGAAATCGGTTTTGGGAACACGACCAAGTATGGGCATGAGTTTTCGGGGGAAATTGGAATTTCTTGGGTGCAAGCGAGGGATATAGTTCGGATAGAGAATTAACCGAAGCAATTCCGGGGAAATGTATGCGGCTCGGTGTGGTTGGTGGTGATGCTAAATATTCCGTTGTAGGTTTGAATATGCATTTTATTGCAGCATACGAATTTCCGAGGAAATCAAGATTGCTTGGTCGCAAGGAAGGAATATGACTTAAATAGAGAATTGACCGAAGTAATTTTGGGAAAAATTATATGTGGGGTGTGTTATTGAGGGAGATGATTAATATTCCGTTGTATATTGGAATATGCATTTATTTCAGCTTGGGAAATGAGTTCCTCGTAAATTGGAGAATGTATGCAATTGCGGATTGGGGGCGGATGCTGTTGCATATTGGGATGGATCCGCTTGCAGGTTTTGCATGGTTGCGAATGTGTGTATTGCAGCTTTTGAATGGGGAGTTGGGTTGAGGTGGCGCGCTGTTAGCGGTCAAGATTGGTTGGCATTGTGGGTTGGTTCTCCATGTGGCATAGTGAACCCCCACAGGGTGCTTTATTCAGTTTAGTACTGAAGAAGAAATTGTGGTGGTCTGATCCGAAGAGGTCAAGAACGGAAGAGTCCCGTACAAGTAGGTTCTCGCTGTTCTGAATGCGTTCGAGGTACTTGTATGCTAATCGCAGCAAGTACTCGTCGATAGGGGTAATGGAGGCCCCTTCGTATAGGTGAGAGTTGGGGTAATGACGACCGTCGGGCCTTTTAGAATGATTGGTGCATCTTCTGAGGAGTTTCCTTTCGAAAACTCGAAGTCTTTCCATTTGAGCTTACCTGTGGTGTGAACTTTATTGCTCCACTTCAAGATGTTGTGCAGTTGGTTAGACCGACCGAGGCCTCTTTGGAGAATGTGGGTCACATCTTTGATGAAATTCACTTTTGGGGTATAAAAGACCCCAAGATATTTGATCCTGTCCTGTGGTCTAATCCTAGTATCTCCAATTTGTATTCGAATTTTCTGTGAATATCGGGAAGTAGGTTGGAAGTGTTTACTACTCAGAATTATAGTTACTGCTTTAGATGGATTGAGTCGAATTTTTCATCGACTGTAATATTGATACAGTTCGTCCAAGTGACGGTTGAGTCGATTTGTTGCGAGTTTTCGGGCTTTTGGATGACGTGTACACTAAGACGTCATCCGCATAGCATATCTGGTTTACTCTCCCGTCCACAGGGCGAGGAATATCTGAGATGTAGATATTAAATAAGATGGGGCCCAGAATGGAGCCCTGTGGTATGCCTGCAGCGGCGCGAAAAGTTCGGGAAAGCTTTCCATTCACTCTAACTTGGAAGGTTCTGTTTCGAACGAACTGGTAGATGATACTACATAGCGTTCTACCGAGACCAGTATTCAATAATTTAAAAACGAGACCTTCGATCCAAGTCGTGTCAAAAGCTTTTTCAATGTCCAGGCTCACCGCAACGGTGAGTTCCTTATTAAAGAGCCGCACGCGGACGTGGTTTGGAAATATGTTGAGAGCCATAGTGGTGCTGTGCGCTCTTCGAAATCCAAATTGTAAATCAGGTATTTGGTACCTGGCACTGTAAAAGTTATTTTGTTTCTCGTATATTAATTTTTCATATATTTTGCTGATGCAAGTGAGAAGCGAGATTGGGACAAATAATAGCGTGCTTCCAAGCGTGGGGAAAGTACCCCATGTTGTAAACATGGCTGAATAGAATGGAGAGCTTTATAAAGAATAAGGCAGAAAGCCTTCGCAACGAGTGGTGTGACACGTTGTCGATACCGGGTGACTTCTTAGGGTTTCGGGATTTAACCAGGCTCTGTAGGTTACTTGGTGTGATCAAACCTTGACCATTATCATGTGTGTCATCGTAGTATACACTGTTAGTTGGATTAAAGGCAACACTTGGCTCGTTGCAGTCGTCCAACTTACTGTGGACCTCTGAACTAATGGCCGCATTAGTATCCGGGTCGCCAACATAAGTAAGTTTATGATTGATTTCAAAGGTCTCTCCGATCTTCGAATCCAAAATCCATCGCCCTTTTATACAAAATCGTATCGGGACTTTGTATCGCGGATGCATTGAAATGCAAGCAGAATTTCGAAATGTATTTCTACTGGAGTCGAGTACTGGAGAAAGGGAATGGGATATCTATTTTTGGAATATACACATCTGGCTGCAATCCGCATGGAGATAAGGATTTTAGAAATCGTGTGTATGGGAACGAAATGGATATCTTTTAACATGTGTTTGTTTGCATATGAAGATATGCATTGTGGTATTTAGTCTTTTGGACTTTCTGGAAATTGAACAATTCAATTTGTCTAACATTGGATTGAATGTTAGTTTGGGGATATGGATTAATGATAATGCAGGTGGATGTATATGGGGATATTAATAAAATAAAATATGTGCGGGGGAGGAAAATGGTAGGGCTTCGTGGAGTACTACATCCTCCCCTCCTTCAAGAAAGAAAATTGATCTGTAAGAGATTAATTTTCTAGAAATGGCGCATTTAACTGTAAAGGGCGATGTCATCATGATTCATTACATAATTTGGATTTAAAAACTTTAAATTTTGGGTTGAGTTACAATTGCTTGTTTATTTTTTCAATTTTTGTTCTTGTTTTTAAGTATTATTCAAAATTTAGTTTTAATTCTGTAATTCACCATTTTTCTTGTCGTGTATATAAGGCAATTTTTAAGTTTTGATATTGAATTAATTAAAGAGTAAGTTGCAATTACCTGTATTAAAAATGTTATTTCGCGTTTTTTATTTTTTCAATATATTTAATGAAATTGTGAATTATTTCTATAAAATAAGTTTATAAATATTAGGTAAGTCGTAATAATGTATCGTATTACAGCTTGTGTATTATATAGGAATTTACATTATCCACATAGTATATTTCTGTTTCATTTTGAGGACCATATTAATGTTTTTTTTTTTTTTTTTTCAGGTATTATAAAAAAAGTTTCAATTCTAAATTTTTAAAATTCAGTTTAATTTAAAGTTCAAAATGTTAGTTCCATATTTTTCTTAGGATATATGTGATTATGTTAATTGAAGAATGTTTTGTAATTACATGGGTATTTGAAATTATTATATTTGTATATAATATTGTTTATTTCATAGATTTTGTTTTGTTTATTATTAATTTTTGCTTACTTAAAGTCAATAATATGAATTTGGGGAAGATTCTCTTCACAATATAAGCTATTTAAAGATTTATTTGTGTTATATTTTACTTAATATCTCCTGAGTTGTTAATACTGTTGTATTATTTACAAATTTCCTTCGTTTATTATAGACAATTTTCTTTTTGATACATACATTTTCCAAAACAAAGTTGGTTGTTTTATTTTATTTATTTGCGTTATTATGTAAGTGTATCTATTCTGTTTTTGTACAATAAATTGTTAAACGGGGAATTAAATATTATTAATTATATATATATATACATATATATTGTAGATATATTTACTTTAGATATAGTTTGTTTTTTTTTTTTTTTTAGATGCGAGAATTTGTGTTTTATTTATATATTTATACACGTATACATATATGTTTGAATAATAAAGGAAAGACTGTTTGTTCGTTTTAAATTTTTTTTTAAATTCGTGAAAAAATGTTCATGTTTTCTTAGGGTTGGGTTGTGTAAAAGTTTGGGCAGTAAAACTATACCTGGTGTAAGCGAACCGCTTTGTCATCGGTTGGAAAAGTTAAGGAAAAGACTCGTTTGATAAGGTTGGTTTCTATTACGAGACCTGGAATCGTGTAGTCTAACCCTATTAATTTTCGAACGAGGTTCTTGAACATGTTCACAATGTTCAACTCTTAAAATTTGAGGTATTGGGTTTGCTACGGATGCGATAGGATACGTACATTATCGGACCGATCGGTCGATGGAATATATCACTGATGTCGATACAAATGTGGTTAGAAATTTAAATTTGTCAATTCGTCGGAGTTCTCAGACACCGAACTTATGTTACATGGCACTATGGCGTACATCTTATTTGAACTTGTATCATTATCCTTATAAAATTCAACTCACGCTAGTTTTGAAGCTCACCAACCATGGAATGTTCTATACATACGCCAATCAGGTGCTCGCACAATTAAATGATTTGCAAATAATAGTTCTACCGTGTTTGGTCTCATTTCTGACGCAGTGGATACGTGGACAAGCAAAACTGCCATAACCGAAAACCCTCAATTAGCTAAGGAGAAGCTACTGCATCCACAAAAGGTAATTATTTGGTATACGTTAAGATTTATTGATGTTATGGGGCCATACTTCTTCAAAGACGAAGGAGTGACTTTTACTACCAATTTTCAGCGCTGTGGTCGTATGTCCACTATTTTTTTTTTTTTTTTTTGTTGCCCTTAATTGAAAATTCCGACCCTGGCAATATTGTGGTTTTAACAAGACGGCGCAACAAACCGCACAGTATAACCGATTTTGGCTTTATTGTGCGAACAGCTCCCATACCGAATAATTTCCAACCGTGGAGATGTCAGCTAACCAACGAGATGTTATTTGTCGCCACTTGAATTTTTGGTGTGGCTGGTGAAAGGTCATATTAGCATTTCTCAAACTCGCTAAGTTGAAAAGCAAAATTTGTCAACGTTGTTTTTCAACTTCTCGGTCCCAACATTTTGATGACTTCGCCGAAATGTGCTACTACGTATGGGAGGTACCATTTCAATGAGTGGTATATACCAATCATGATAATGATCAAAAGAATATTAATTATGTGAATAACGACCCAAGAATCCTTTTGGGTTTCGTATTTCAACTAATTATCAGTACTGCCACAAAGTTCTGTCGCCGAAAGGCAAATTATACAAATGTTAAGTAGTGTTTAGCTTAGAGCGTCTGCGAAGGACCAGTAAGTTATTATATAAGATAATTAAGCTAGAATTTAAGCATTTTTTGTCTAGCCTTTAATTTAGAAATTAAGAATATAAAAAGAAAAATAAAAAATGTTTTAAAAATGAAAAAATGAATCCTTTTGGGTTTCAAGGCCTGAACGTTGATCTCAATTATTATTGTGTTTTCTCCAACATCCACTATTTCGGCGAAAGCAAAGCTTGTTGCACTGGATATTATCGAAATGCTTCTACAGAGTTTGGCATCCAGCCCTTTTATCAAAATTACATTCATATGGAGTGGATAATTCCCTGATCCAATGGATAAGAAACTATCTTTCTGGCCGTTCAATCCAAATGGTTCTTGATGGTGTCAAATCTGCCTCACATCAAATTAATGCAGGTATTCTACGAGGTTCTTCGATAGTATAGTGGTTAGAATACCCCCCTGTCACGCGGGAGACCGGGGTTCGGTCCGCCGTCGGGGAGCCTCTGGCGCAAGACTAATGACCTTGCCCGGAAAAAAACAAAGTATTATGGAAAATTTCACAAGCCTCAGGACTTGCTAAATAAGGCCAAGACCGGCTCCCGGTTATAGTGCCGATGATGATGATGATTCCCCGAGGTTCCTTAATCCAACCCAATCTCTTCCTCATCTATATAAATGTTCTCTTGTCAATAGCTCACAACCCAATTCATTCGTTTGCTAATGATAACACATTGAGTTTCTCATACTCATACGAACATTCCCGACCAAACTCTTCGAACGTCAATACCAATCAGTAGGTTATGCTTAATACACTGAATTCCAACGTCAACAAGATATATCAATGGGGATGATTCAACCGAGTAGAGTTCAGTGTCTTAAAAAATCAATGCTGTCTCTTGTCGTCAAAGGCGAACCCCAAAGTAAATACACTGTCGGTGAATGGCATTTGCATCGACGAAGCGAAGGAATTGTCAGTCCTCGGCACTCGAATTAATTCGACCCTTAACTGGAATGACCACATATTTGAACTTCGTAAAGTGTAGTCAAATGTATGGGGTTCCTTAAGAGATGCAAAAGATACTTCACTCCATCCAACTTGGCTACTATTTACAAGGCGTATATTCGTCCAAAAATAGAGTCCTACACCCTTATTTGGTCAGGCGCATCCAAAACTACACTACACGTGCTCAATAGGATGCAAAAACGAGCAGTGAAACTTATTGTGGACCCAGCTCTGAGTCGATCAATTCCGTCGTTAGAACATAGGCGCAACGTATCGTGCCTATCTCTTTTATATAGGTATTATCACGGTCGTCACTCAACTGAACTTGCTCAATATGTTCCGCCTCCTCAGACATTTTTATGCGATACCCGTCATTCTGAGAATGTTAATCAATTCACGTTCAAAGTCAACTTCAGGCGCACAAATAAACGCAGAGAGACACTCTTTGGCCGAACCACACGAATGTGGAATGCTCTACCTGATCATGTGTTTGGTAATGTCCAGCCATTTACTGATTTTAAAATACGTTAGAGCTCCCCCTCGATCCTTCTAAAAAAAAGACTTTGTTGTAACAGTTTCTGCTCTTAGTCAGAAAAACAAATAGTTTGTGTTCTTTTTAAATACAGCCAAGAGATAAAAATCTTTATTATTTACAAGAGATTGAATTAAATTGTTCTCTTGTCTAGATTTTTCTCTATGTGTGCTTATATTTTACTGCTGCATCCCGAAGGTCCATGCACGCCATCTTATTCCACACGATAAAGTTATTATTCATATTTTTAGGTAAGAAATTCGATTATATTTTCCCATCGTCCTGAGACTGAAAAAGGTTGATAACAAATATTCAAAAGAAGGTTAGTTCGTCTATTATCATATCAAAAAGAATTTAGGGTTTCCTGGTCTTACATTGGGATTTGATTTTATTCGCTGAGAATATTGAAATAGGATTTTCTCCTTTTCAGTCTGGTTAGGATTCAATTCAATTTTACTTCTTTTTCACAATGGAAATTTGTGTGACATGTTGGGCGCCTCTTCGTCCCATAAGCCGGACCGTCAGCAAGCAGGTTGAGAAATATTTTTCGGGCAAAACATTTTCGTAATGTTTAAATTATTTATTTGATGGAGAAAAACACATTTTCAAGTGGTTAGCATGTGACTAACTGAGTGGAAATCTGCGTCATTTCCATCATCGGTCTCTCCTTTAGAAAGGACTCATATATCTTATAAATTCCGACCGTTTTTATTTTATTTATTTTTTTTGAGATGCGATAAATGTGCGTATTTCATTGGAATTACCCTTCAATTCTGCCTTACTTCAGATGATTTATGAGCTCGCCTCAATGGAATATGTAGTTGGGAAGTAGGTACACACTGGACATAGTAGCACGAGGATTAATTGTTTAGGCTACCACAACGACAATGACTAGTATGAGAATTTCGTTAGTATGTATTATACTCCCATGATATTGGAACTGAACACTGTTTTCTTGGTTTTGCAGAATGTAGCCCCATGTTGGAATTCTGTTGAGCAGTTGCAAAAAATTTTCTCGCCGAGAGCCAGTTTTATTGCTTTCCTGTTCTGTAACGATACGAGCCTTAGTACGGAGGTGTACGTGCCATTGGGAAATGAAAATAGAATAGAAGGGGAAACAGCAGATGAACACAATTTGCTGGGATCGGATTGTTTCATAATGCGCAAATAAAGCGAATTCCGCGAAATAATACCACGAGTCTCCGAAGAACAGTCGCACTGATGATATTTGGAAAATAGGCAAAGGTTCGCTACACACCCTTTTGGTCTCTATTGAGTTACCACTTGTTTGCTCAGCTGCCCTGGTTAGATCCCTTTCTTTGCATCCAATCCCCGATTCAAGTTCTTTTATCCGTCATTCCAGTGTATGGGTAAACAACACGATCTGTACCATCAACCATGAGAATCTTTCCAGCGAGACCTCATACTGATTTCTCATTGATCGGCGGGCGAAAGGAAACTTTCATTTCCTTCTCACCACGCCAGTGGAACCCCGCCTCAATCGCGGGTTGGCTCTGCATCGAGGAGTGTAACGAACAGTCAAATTTCAACCTCGAAGAGACGAGTCTCATTCTAACGATAAACGGAGTGCGGTCAAACGTCGACGTTTTTAATCACGGCTGTAATTTTCAGTTTTAAATTTGTACAAGAGAATTCGTGAATATATGGGGGTAAAAATGACTGTGTGCTACCTTGCACGGATTCCTCTTCTTCCCCCAATACCACTTCAGTGGGGCTTTGCCACCGTTCTCCGTAAGTAGGCACGACGTGATAAGAAACACTCGCTGTTTATTGGTGAAACCAATAAAACGAAAAAAAAACTTTTTTTTATTAATTTATTAATCTAAAGTTTCGGATATGGTTTTGGTCTGTATAGATATGATACACGATGTACATTGATTGTTACTTCACGTGCAGTACATAATATGAATAAAATAAATTAACAAACCTGAACCTACCTGAACCGCCACAAATAGTTTTTGGTTCGATCTGACTGTCACCAGAACTACGGCTTACCAGTGAGAAACTGCTAATGAAATCTAAAAACTATGTGGACATATTTAAAACAGTTTAAATTTCAAATAAGATACATTAAAACAAAAAGGTCCAAGTGTTCTTGACCAGTCTGTAAAGTTATTGTTAATTACTTAGCGTGATGTTTGGAATTAAAATTAAGTGTACGAATATACTAGGCCCTCCAGTGCATTTAAGCTGTTTTTTGGTTAACCAAGAAAATAAAAACGACAACATTAACAATAATTCAATCCTGTGCGTTTTATTATTTTGACATTTTTCCTTCCCATCTTCTCTTGTGGGATTGGTGTTTTGTCTTTCCCTCGGTGGGTGTTTTGCTGAACCCACGCCCGTGCAGGCGTACGAGTAGAATATAACACCACAGTATTGTGGGGGTTTAAGTCGATGTGCCTGAACATGGGCACTGATTTCACTCAAATCCCCAACGACTGCTGTAAGAGAAAAGTTCACAAATAAAATCCAGGAGTAGAAATAAATAAACAACGCTGGGGTGTTCCGCGTTTAACATAGTTATTTTTTTTATAGTTCTCAATTGATTTCGAATTAACACTTTCAAGATGAGACACGAAAGTTGGTATTTTTTACTTGTACTTGGCTGCAGAGAAACGATGCCAAATTTACACTCTGAATTTGTTATTATTTTATCATTCAATGATTCCACATCCACAAATAATTTAATAAAATTTAACACTGTTTTCTTGAAGATAATTAAACCGACTTTTCGTGGCAAATATACAACTTTACAAGTAAGATGAAATTTCCTGAGTTCTTAAAATGACGTCCAATTCTTGAGAAGACCAATTTTTGACTACACTGAACGTGCAACGTAGCGTGTGTACGCTGCTGTGGTTGGATAGTGACTGACTCTCGACGAAGAATTAAATTATACACTACCGCGGCGGCGTTGTTGTGTTCTTGGTTTCAGGAAGCGTGTTTCCTAGTCCTTAAAAGGGCTAAGTGATCTCTTAAAATAGCTTCTGAAAACCTGTCCCACAACAGGGTTCGTTGCCGTGCTTGCCCTGAGTTCAAAGTGAAGTGCAACGTCCAAGGATTTGGCCTTCGTCCTTAGTCTTCACTTGGTCTTCCGTGGGGGCCAGGTGATACTTAGCTATTCGTCGTCCATAAAATGAAAACGCGTCTTGTTTCTTTTTGGAATGGGTTTTATTTATTTCCTCGAAGATTAACCTGGGGTACTTCCTCCAGGGACAGAAGAAGAATTTAGACTGCTGCCCGGAGATCATTTTTTTTTTTTTTTTTAAAACTGTATTTATTAACCATAATTAAAATTTGTACATTTAAGTAATACAGTGACTTAAAATTAAATTCGTGACAATTGCTTACATGTAATTATTATTATAATACATTTTCCAAACAATGTTTTAAGAGTTATAGGCTATATGTGTGTTTATACATTTAGTAGGGTTTCGTCTTCCTGGAAAAGGTCAGAAAACCAGGAATTTCTTATTTTTACTTTACTTAATCTAAACTTAACCCTAAATATAAATATAAATATAAGTTAACCTAACTTAGTCTGATTATTATAAAATGAGCTATAAACAAAACAAAGTTTTATAATTAATGGGATTTATGATTTAAAGGATGTGGAATGAGGTCAGTTATGGGTTAGTGGTAGAGTATTTCTCTCCGGTTGTTCGTTGGAAAAGCGTAGGATGTTGGAAAATGGTTGGACGTTACAGTATTTGAACTGGTTAGGGGTAACTTCGGTGTTGTGGTATATGATCTCATTTGAATCATTTACCAGTCTGCCTGAGGCGAAGATAGCTCTGGTGTGGAGACAGTTGGGATAGTTAGTTCTGATATCTAGAGGGTTCTCTAAGAGCGAGGTTATTATGGGATTGGGATTATTTTGTAGGTTTTCGATAAATTTGATAGACAGTTCGAGGAATCGTCTATCGAGGCGCTCGATACCAGCGGTATTGTAGAGTTCGACGTTACTATAGTACTTATAGGAGTTAGGACGACGATGTAACCCAGAGACATACCTAAAGCATTTTCTTTCGAATACTCGTAATTTCTCCATTTGGGAGGGAGTGATATGGTACCATAATGGGCACGCGTACGTGAGTGTGGGCCTGATAATTTGTTTGTAAATGAGCAGTTTGACTTTGTGAGAGAGACTATTAGGTTTCCACATTACTCTTCTACAGAGATTAAGCTGAATTGTGGCTTTTTGAAGGGAATTTTTAATGTGGGAGGAAAAAGACCAGTTATTAGAAAAAGTGATTCCTAGATATTTTAGGGTTTTGGAGGGTTTTATCAGAGTGTTGTTCAGTTGAATCTTAATTTTGTTGTGGCAACGTCTAGTGTTGTTTGTACAGTGCTCGTTTTTGCCCTTGAACACTATGAGCTGCGTTTTATTTGGATTAAGGTGAATTTTCCACTTATTAAAGTATGATGATAGGTTAGGGAGGAAGTTGTTAATGCGGTTTCTTGCAGCCTTAACAAATTTGCTGCTAGAGTAAATTAATGTATCATCAGCATAATTCAGCATCACAACATTAGGAGATACGGGTTGAGGAATATCTGAGGTATATAACAGATATAAAATTGGCCCTGAAATGGAGCCTTGGGGAACACCCGCGGTTATGGTGTGGGTTTCTGAGACAGAAGAATTTATTCTCACAACGAATTTTCTGGCAGAAAGATATGAGGCTAAGAGCTTTGTTGTGTGAGAGTTTAGATTAAATATGGAGTGCAGTTTGTGCAGAAGTCCTGAGATCCAGACGCAATCAAACGCCTTAGAAATATCGAGAGATATACACACAGTAGGGCTTTGGTTTTGGAGACCAGTTGTAACATCGTGTGTGAGTTTTAGTAGAGCATGACATGTGGATTGTCGCTTACGAAATCCGAACTGACAGTTAGGGATGAGTGCATTCTCATTGGCAAATGAGAGAAGATTTTGGTAGATCTTGCGTTCCAGTATCTTACTTAATGTACTTAATAGGGATATTGGACGATAATTGCAAGGACTATTACTACTACCGGGCTTCTTAATAGGAATTACTACCGCAGTTTTCCAGTTCTCTGGGAAGTGCGATGCATTAATTATATGATTAAGAAGAATGAGGATGGGAAGTAGATTCGGTGGGCGCAGCCTTTTAAATAGAAGACGTGGGATTCCATCTAATCCAGTTGACTTTTTGTTATTTCCTGATCTTACGATCTCGGATAATTCGTCCGCAGTTAGAAAATTTGTAGTGTCTAAGGGGTGTGAAGCTATGTTTGTGTTGTTGAATTCACCGATGAAAGGAGTAAAAGATGGGAATAATCTGTTTGAGATGTATTCGTTTACTGTGTTCTCGAAGCCAGGAGTTGAGAGAGAATTATTTTGCTCATGGATCTTTGCAAAGTGTTCTGCGAGGCAATTTGCTATGTCCGAATCGGACTGGGCAATATTATTGCTGATCGGGTTAATGAGATGGTCAATTCGGGGTTTATATTTACGACCAGTTAATTGGTTGATGTTTTTGAAAAGATCCCGATTTGGTTTGATATTTTTAAGTGTGGAGATGTAGTTTTCATCTGCGAACTTTTTCAACTGCTCATTTATCAGAGTGGATAGGAGTTGGATTTGGCTTTTAATAAAGGGGCAGTATCTTGTATGAAGTTTACGGCGGAGCTGCTTTTTAAGGCGCAATAATTTGGTTAGGACGGTGGGCAAAGGCTTTCCTAAATAGTTATGAGGAATGGTTGTCGGGGTGTTTTTGCTGAGAGCCTCCTTAAGAATTTGCTCTATTCTTAAAGATGCTTGATCGATTTCAGTAGGGAGTAAGTTAGATGCTTCAGGGATATACAAGTCAGAGAAACTTATCGCTATGTCCCTATTGACTTTTCTCCAATTTGTTTTGGTGAAGTTTGGGACAGGGTTTGACGAGTATAGTGGATCGAAAGAGGGGATTTGGATCGTGGTGTGAACGGAACCATGATCAGAAGGAAATATAAAGGAGACTGTAGGTGGACCCGCTGAATAAACATCGTCGGACTTGAGGAAGAAGTCGATTGTTGACCTGGCTGAGCTAGAGACACGAGTTGGCTGTAATGGGGAGTCAATGTAAGTATATGGATAAGACTGGAGCAGGGCTAGCAATTGGCGACCATATTTGTTGCATTTATTATCATTGAATGCTGTGTGACGAGCATTCCAGTCTCCTCCGATTATAAATGGAGCGGGAACGGACTGTTGGATAATCTGCGAAATGTCAGTATCTGGGAAATCTGGTTGTCGTGAAGGGTGAATATAAATGGATGCTAAGACGAGCACTTTATTGTTCTCACAGAAGAGTTTTACTGCTGTGTATTCAATGCTGGATACATAGGTGAATCTAATTTCACTGAATTGAAATTTTTTGTGAATTAAGAGGCCGGTACCTCCATGAGATCCATTAGTTCTGGGGTTAGAAACTAAAGTGTAATTGGGAATTGAAACTCGGGAATTTGGTTTGAGCCAGGTCTCTGAAAGGAAGAGGATATCTGGGGAAAACTTTTCAACAAACAACCGGAGGTGTTGCTTACGTATGTTAGAGTAAATGGATTCTGTGTTGAGGGAGATAATGGTTAGTTTAGAGAGAGCTGGAAAGAATATGGGAAGTTATTAGTGAAAGAAGCTGACCTTTTTTCTCTATTTCTGACATCTTCCTCAGCGTAGGTAGCATGGCTTGTAAGCTTTGGATGTATCCCATGATGTCCAGATTGAAGTTTTCAGTATTGTTGTTAGGGGGAGTGGTAGTGTTGAGGTTTCCTCTTGCTGCATCCGCGTACGATATTCCGGGTCGGGTTGACTTCGTTTCCTGCAATACTGTTGGTTTCGTTTTTGTTGTTGTTGTTGTTGATTTAATAGTTGTTGCTAATTTCCGTCTTTCCAGAAGTTTTAGCTTGTGAGGGCATTGGGAAAAATTTGCCGGATGAGGGCCTCCACAGTTACAGCATTTAACTGTGATCTTTTTGTTGGTAATGGATCCATCAGCGTTGACGGTTTGTATTGTTTCAGGTTCCAGGCCTTGTGGATTTACCTTGCATTCCTCGAGCTCGTGTTCCTCTGCGCATCTGCCGCAACGTCTTTGCTGGTGGCATGAGACCGCCAAGTGTCCTGATTCTTGGCATCGCTTACAATGAAGAATTTCTTGTTTGTGGGGCTCTTCGATTGCGATTTTTTGGGTAAACAAATATTTAATTTGTTTAAGTTGCTTGATGTCCTGATTAGGTGGGATTTGTATGATCCGGAGGGTTTTTACGTTGTTTGTCCTCATGTACGGTGTTTGGAAGTAGTCCAGCTTATTGATTTTTATTTGTGGACATATCCTGGCGATTTCCAGGCCCACTTCTTCGTTGGTCCATTCGGGATCGATGTGCCTTATAATAAAGGTAGCTGGTTTGCTGTTCGGATGCTGGAAGGTGAAGAAGTGATATTGCTCCTCCAACAGTTTTTTAACTGCCCTATCATGATCGAGTAATGATCTGACCGTTATTGAAGTCCTAGATCCTTTAGCATTGGTGCTAAAATTCCGGTGACCCAGGGCATTTTGCAGGGTTTGAATTAGTGCTTTGGTGCTGGTCGGGTTTCTGATGTAGATTGGCGGTGGTCTTTCGTTTCTGTGCTGAGCAGGCAGGGGACTCGGTGCTGGCTTGGCTTGTTTGGTGGATTCCTTATGGGCTGATGATTGTTGTTTGGGTGGAGATGTTTTATGGTGTAAGCTGGGAGAAGGCGTCATCTCCATACAGGCATCGTCGGTATTTTGGGTGGGTTGCTTTAGGGAGTGAATTTCCTCCCGGAGTTGTTTCACCTCTGCTGAAAGCTGTTGGATGTATTCCACGGCTTCGTGGAATTTTTGTTCGTAGTCCATGTGTTTTCCTGGATTTTCCAATTTTGTGGTCTTCTTAGATGAGTTTTGAAGAGTTTCAATGGCTCTTCTCTTCCGTTCCAATAGATATTCTCGGGTAGCGCTCGGGTCGTTGTCTGGCATCTGTGAAGACAGATTTCGACTACGGCATCCAGCGAATATTACGTTTTTTTTTTTTTTTTTTTTTTTTTTTTTTTTTTTTTTTTTTTTTTTTTTTTTTGTGTAATTATAATTTGTCGCAATGCTCACGACAAACGCAATAATCACATAAGGTTCGATGTGAACGCGGTCGATCGTTGACGACTTAACGTCTACGAATTAAATTTTTTTTTTTTTTTTTTTTTTTTTTCAGTCTTGGTTGTACACGAGCACACGATCAGTATGTCTGACTGCATGAACGTTCCGAAGTGAAGTGCCCGGAGATCACTATACTATTCCTTTATAAAGGAAAAGGAATCGAAAATTGTATCCCAAAGATACACATTTTCGTGCAACAATCTCGATTTTCAATACATTTCATGCGATGCTCTATGTTTGTTTTAGATAAGATTCAGTTTTCTGAATCTTCATCAATCTATTTGCATATGAGGATTTGAAATGGTATTTGGGTATTGTTTGCTTGTGGCAAATTCGAACATCTGGTGTGATTTGCCATGGATTTGGTTTGTTTAATTTTCTAGGGAAATTACCAGATTGAAATGCATTTCTGGATTTTGAATTGAGATTATGCCGTAGGGCAAATGCAAAGCTATAAACGAATATTTGATTCCTTTATTGCGAATTTTGATTTAAGTTTAGGTTTTTTTGATTAAATTATGCCATGGGGGCAAATGCAAAGCGATAAACGAATATTTTGATTCGTTTATTGCGAATTTTGGATTTAGTTTTGGTTTTTCAGGATTTTGATTGGATTTAATGTTTTGGTGTAGGATTTCTGGGATTGGGATGTATGGATGGGGAAAAAGGTGGTAGGGCTGCGATGAGAAATGACAAGCGACTGTGGCGGTTGCATTGAACGTCATCTTCCCATTAACCATTCGACAACTCCCAACATAGAACATCCAAAAACAATATTAAACAAATATTGCGGCAGTTCCGTTGAGCGCCACTACTTTCTTTACAACCTATGATGAAGAAACAGTTTCCTAAAACACATAAAAACATGTACTTACCTCCCACAGTTGTACCAACTATCTTCAGAAATACTTTAAATCAATAATTCTCGCTGACGTAAAATTCCATCAGCAATAATAAGTATTTTCCACAAGGAAAAGCCATATGGTTCACCATCAAGAAACCAACATTACCCGAACCATATCAATGAGATATCTCCTAACGAGTCTGCCACACACGTGCAGGAGATGTTTCTTCTTTTCCTTTCTTTTATCTATGCCCACATCGGTCGGTCATCCGATCGACAAATACATTATGGCATACGGCTGACCACCCAAGGAAGAGGAGTTCTCAAAATTTGAAAATTACCAGCGAGAATTCAACTGCTTGGAGATGCCGCCAAGATGTGCACGATCAGCATAAATGCTGCACGCAGTTGCTGATCGTGTAAACACCAAATATCTACGTCGAAGTAGTTTCGCCAGCTGCAACCATGCCAGCTACTGTTCCCCTTATGGATTCGGTTGATCCACGGTCCGCATACTCGTGGACACACACCATGAGTAGCAGAAGCGATCATCATGTGTGTGTTTCGCGCCCTTTTACTGGACCAATGCAAGGAAAATCATCCCTTGACGAACACCGAAGCAATGAACGAAATTTGCTGTGCTGTCGTCTTTGGTGAATTAATCAATCGCGACACGGATTCCGTGGAGGCAACTCGGGCCTCCACGTTAAATAATTGCAGTCGAAGCCCAACAACCGTCGATGAAGGAGTTATCAATCTATAAGTAATCCGCACTCCTGAAAGATACTTAAAATCGTTCGAGTAATTTTCAGTTTATTTTGAAACATTTTTAAATCGTTTGATTATGTCAAAATCGCTTTTACAAACGCTTCCGAACAGTGGAGTTCCTTTTTGTGTTAAAAGCATTCTTAAATCAGTGTTAACCAGTTTCAGCAATTCAATTCACCGCAAGCATAATTAACTGTTTTAAATTATTTCAAAGCTTTTACAAACACTTCCGAACAGCGGAGTCCTTTTTTGTGTTAAAGCCCGAAAGCAATGTTTCCTGTAATGTAGTTGTCGTTTATGTTTATTAAGTTTTAAATAAAGGATTAAATAAATGAAGAAAAACGGTCAGCGTATTTGTGTCAATCTACTAATGGGAAGACTCCTCAGAGACAAAGTGACATAAATACCTACACGACTGTCTTGTATTAGGGATGAAGATGGGTAGTTTAATTTTGCACACCATACAACCAATAGAGATCATCTTAACGCGTCTGCTCTCTCGTGTGCCACGCCCGTCGAGGTGTGCTGAACACTTTGGTTAATTCGATAGTCAACGAACATCGGAGAATGAGAGAACAGAAACACAATGTACTATGATCTCGGGGTGGGTTCGGTTGTATGTGCATGAATCATTACGGCTTTGAGGATAACCCATTGACCTAATGCGATGAACATGGTGATCTCAGAGTACATTGAACTGTAGGAAGACAGAACTGTGAAGGAGGGGAAAATTAAGCTGGCGCTATTCACCTGCGAAAAGAGATCATTGGTCCCCAGCGAATGGAGTGTCTGGAGAAAGTGAATAGGACGCCGAATTGGGCAGGGAGATCTGATCATGGGAACTAAATTAAATACTTTCACAATTTCCCCAGCGATTGCATGATTATGCAACCGCGTCGTTTGATCGGGCTATGCCGTTGCTAACCGGCATGATGCGATTTCCAGTGGAAATCTCATGGGTTAGCGAAACGGAGTTACCGTCTGGTGAAAAGATAGCTAAACTCAATTATGCATTATCTGCATAGGATAATGATATGCGTCCTTTTGGGAAACATGTTTTGCAGGTGAACTAACTGAACGGTGGGATATGGGTTGATATGACGGGCTGAAACCGGTCGAAATATGGCGGAAATTGTGGGTTGGTTCTCCATGTAGTATAGAGAACCCCCACAGTATAGTTGAAGGTAAGGATCTACGAAGATAATCCAACATCAATAGCCCAAATTTCCTTTGACCAGTGACCAATGGAAGGCGATCTCTGGGACGCGGTGGTGTATGTCTGCGTTCGTACATATCACCGTGTTTATCGATGCGTTTAGCCAAGGATAAACGGAACCTACAACGAGGGAAAAAGAAGAAAGGGGAAACGACCTAAGGCATCTTTCGGTAATGAGGGTCAGCTGTCTAACTAACAGCCACTCACTAGATGCTAAAAGGGGTTGCGATCATTTATACAATAGAGATCGTATGTCGTCTCTCTGCCGACTCGGAGAATCGGATTCTTTTGTTTGCATATGTTTATGCTATTGAATCCAATCCGACGGCAAAGCGTGGCATCGGTGATTGTTTGAAGATTCAAACAAAGAAATATTTCCGCGAGAAGTGCTTGCAACTGAATCAATAGTTACAAGTCTTCGGGAAGTAATTTAGATGGATACACAATGACGGTTGTGTATACCATCTGTGTCAATTATGCATGGGATCTATGGCGACCGCAGGATCGAACTATAGTGTGAATATCTACACTAATTGGAAATTCGGTTTTTGGGTCGCTAATGCAGAGATGCATTGATAATGTATGAATGCTCATGTAGGAAAAATTCTTTGCAGCATTTCCAGGTAATGCGATTGCGTTGGCGGGAAACAATGGGGTTCTGCCTGATAATGTTAAGAAAGAAATCTTACGGGGAATTGTATGCGAAGAGATGCATGAAAAGATAAGTTTTCTTTTCCAGGGGCTTTTTAGATCACAGATTTGATCTCTTTAATGCGTGAAGCATTTAAGATGCTAATGCGATTGCATTAGTAAAATTATGGGCGTGGTTTAGGGAAGCGAACCGTGGTGTTTGGCGGAACCGCCACAGTAATATAATCCTAGCCTATGTCTCACATTTTACAGATACTATCAGATAAGAATACCAGCATAACAAACAAGAAATATACATAAATAGCAGAAGTAGATCAGTCATGCATCCAGTCAGCGAGCCAGTGGATCGAACGGTGTTTTAAATAACATTGTACTTATGAAGTAGCTTAAGTGAATATTTAAAATAAAGGAGCTAGACTCCCCCCAAAACGGGATTGCAAATGGTACAAAGCAATGAAGGAACAAGCCAGGGCAGGAATAGAAAAGTCAAAGACGCCGAGGGCTGACGCCAATCAGAAGCAATTTCTCTTCGAGCGAGAGATGACACGAGGATCCAAGATGGCGGGCAAGATGGCGGACAAGATGGCTGGCTTGTGGACTTGGGAGCAACGAGCCACATGACAAAGAACTCAACCTTTTTCGACGGCATCCGGGATTTGAACAAACCAATTTATTTGGCAGATGGATCAAAGATAATGGCAACTGGGATAGGAGATGGCTACCTACCATGCATCGTGAAAGACGGTCAAGTCCAGAAAGTAAGGCTGACAGATGTCCTGTACATTCCCAAACTCGATGAGAGTTTAATTTCAGTTCGGAGAATCATCGATAAGGATACAAAGTAGTATTCAAGGACAACGGATGCCAGGTCCTCCAATGAAAGGAAGTAGTAGCCGAAGCAGACAGCGACGGCGGTTTGTACAGGCTGAAATTGGAAGGAGTAAAGGAGCAGGCACACCTGACCAGAGAAGCAGCGTGCATCCACGATTGGCATCGGCGATTAGGACATCGAGATTTAGCAGCTATCAGACAAATGGCTGGCTCTGAACAGATATACCGAATACGCATCTCTCCCTGCAAGTGTGAATCAACCTGTAAGAGCTGCATCAGAGGAAAACTGAGCCAGAAGAAATTCCCACAGGCACAGAGGAGAGAAACTAAACCAGGGATGCTGATCCATTCGGACCTGTGCGGGCCGATGCAGGCACAGACACCGAGCGGAAACAGATATTTCCTGACCCTCATCGACGATTTTTCTCGTTTCACAGTCGTCAGGCTAATGAAATCAAAAACCGGGGTAACCGATGCAATTAAAGATTATGTTGCAGCAATTGGAAACAGATACGGCAGAAAACCAGTGACAATCAGGTCGGACAACGGAAATGCGTACGCCCCCAAGGAAGGGGGCAATTCACGGTCGCATACACGCCACAGCAAAAGGGAGTGGCGGGACGAAAGAATAGGACGCTGGTCGAATCCGCGAAGCGCATGCTGTTTGAAGCTGGACTGGACAAACGGTTCTGGAGAGAAGCGGTGCTGACAGCGACATATCTGCAAAACAGGATAGCGTGCAGAAGCATCGACAAAACACCGGTAGAACTGTTTACAGGTGAAAATCCAGACCTGTCGCGCGTAAGAACCTTTGGCTCCAAGGTTTTTCGTTCATCCCAAAAGAAAAACGAAGAAAGTGGGATGTCAAGGCACGAGAAGGAGTTCTGGTGGGGTACCATGGCAACACTACAGGATATCGTGTTCTGGACCCGTCAACGAACGAGACCTGGATTAGCAGATCAGTCAAGAACATCGAGAACTCAATCGAGCGAAAGAAGAACTGCCATGAAGAGAAGAACAAGAAGCTACCAGAGCGATACGTCGCATACGAGATGCGAGACAGTGAGGAACCAGAAGGAGAAACCGACTCTGGGAAAGAAGGCCAAGACTCAGATAGATAGACAATAGACTTGAGAGGTCAGGAAGAGCGAAGGGAAGGCGATTCCGCAGACGAACAATTCGAAGCAACAAAAATGTACCACCACCGAGGTTGGGATACAAGGTGAGAGCCTGCATCGTAAGAGAACCAAAGGATTGGAAAGATTTGTTACAGATGTCACCCAGAGAGCAGAACCCGTGACGAGTGGCAGCCGAAGAAGAGATGAAGTCACTGAACGACCACCAAGTCTGGGAAATAGAAGATCTTCCTCCAAACAGAAAGGCAGTTTTGTGCAAGTGGGTTTTCAAGGGCAAGACCGATGACAAAGGAAAAATCTACACCCACAAAGCTCGCTTGGTCGCGAGAGGCGAAGACTACGGCGAGACGTTTGCTCCCGTGGTCAAACACGAGACAGTTCGAGTCCTACTCACACTGACAGCGCAGCAGAGTTTTCATCTCCAGCACCTAGATATGAAGAGTGCGTACCTGAACGGCGAGCTAGACGAAGACATTTTCATGGAGCAACCCGAGTGACTTGTTATGCCAGGACAGGAGAAGAAGGCGCTAAGACTTAAAAGGAGCCTCTACGGTTTGAGGCAGTGGGCAAGGGTCTGGAATTTGAAGGCAGCGGCAATCCTTGGCAAACTGGGTTTCAGCTGTGGTTGTGCAGACAGGTGTCTGTACTTAAAGGAAGAAAAAGATGGAAGGATGTCCTACATTCTACTCTACGTTGACGACTTGCTGGATGCCTGAGGTGACAAGAGCAGTGAGCAAGCAGCTGAGCAGACATTTCCAGTTCAAGGACTTGGGAGACGTTAGCCATTACCTGGGGATTCAAATTGAGCGAGACAACGACGGTTCATTTTTGCTGAATCAAAGGGCAAAAATCGTCAAATTGGTGGAAGAGAACGGCTTGCTGGACGCGAAGCCGGTTACCGCACCCATGGAGACCGGATTCCTTGCAGCTCCCAGGGAGGATGGCGTAGAGCTGAAGAACGACAAATTGTATAGGAAAGTGATGGGGTCGCTCCTATACATAGCGACTGTGTCGAGACCAGACATCACTGTTGCAGTCAGGTTGCTGTGTCGAAGAGTGGAACACCCAACCCAAGCTGACTGGAGCGGAGCCAAGCGGGTGATGCGCTACCTGAAAACTACCGCGGACACAGTGTTGAGACTACCCTCAGCGAAGGACGCCAGTCTCACTTTCTACGTGGACGCGGACTGGGCAGGCGACAGGGCGGACAGGAAGTCAACAAGCGGATACGTTTTCCTGTTTGGTAAAGCAGTGATCGCTTGGTGTAGTCGTAAGCAGACCCCGGTAGCAATGTCCCCCACAGAGGCAGAGTACATTGCCGCGTCGTTCGCGAGCGGAGAGCTGCTATGGTTGAGGCAGTTGTTCAAGGATATGAAAATTCCATTGAAGGAACCAATAACCATGTACGAAGACAACCAAGGTTGTATTAGACTAATCTCAGATTCGGGATCAGCCAGGACCAAGCATATTGACATTTGCTATCACCAGATGCGGGACCTTTTGGGGAAAGCGATAATAAATGTTTATTATTGCCCATCCGAACAAATGTTGGCAGATATCCTAACGATGCCGTTGGCCGGGGACCGGTTCGGGGAACTTGCAGAAAGACTAGGACTGCATAGACCGGAACATTCTGAAGCGAGAAGGAGTGTTGGAAAGGGAACGCTTACATAGTGTTCTGGTAACAACCTTAGTAGTTCTAGCGCCGGATAGGTGGCGCTTAGGTCAACAAGCAGGGCATATATAAACAGCGGCACCGATGACTTTCTCTCTCTCTCCTTTCGCCGCTAAGCCTGTCATCAACACAATTTGATTCAAGATTTAACTTAAGACTAAATGTTAACTTCTGTTTTACAAATATCAATCTTACAAATAAAGTCTCAGTTCCAACAAAAAGAATAATTTCTTTTAATTAACTCGCGTGTTAAGTGTATCAGTGACGATATGGATAAAGATGGTGTACATGAGGTCATTGATGCACTTAAACGAAAAAACGCCAACCGATTCTGAACTCGGATAACCCCCAGAGCAATAATGCAATTAATTGCACATTTCGGCACAATCAATAATCCACGAAAAAATAAGTAATTGCACAAAAGATTTATTACGTCGATTTGCAATCGCGAATGTTGAACTGTGACGCAAACCGATGGAGGTACATCGGCTGACGTCGCATTTCAACGCAATTGCAAATCGGAATTGAAAATCGAAAAGTGGGTCATAGCAAATCGAAATTATATTATCCTCATCGGGAGGTGTTGACCCCAAGGTAACGAGAAGGGGCACAAACAGAATAGTAGGCAGAAAAAATTGAGGAGGTTTGCTGAAGAGGTGTTTTGTGAGCGATCCCAGGAGGTATCGGGAAAGTAAAAAGTTCGGTAGTGTCGAGGAGTCTAGGAAAGGTAATTTTTAAAACAGAAAAGAAGATGTGCCTAGTTAATATTAACAATAATAATTGAAGTGAATAAATAAGATTGAATGTATGTAACTAGCGATAAGAAATACTGTGAACCCTAAACAAAGAAAAATACTGTCACATAGAGTTAAGTTTAAGCGTAAAGAATAAAAAGAAAGTAGTGAAGCGATAATAAAGAAATGAAGAATGACCATTTATGTAATTGTTTCATTTTATTGCTGGGAGTGCTCTAGTCCGAAGAAAGAACTCGCGGAAACCATAACTTGCTTGCGATAGCGAACCCAGAATGAACTTATGGTTATACAATCCAAAGCAACAGCATGATCACATTGGCACATCTGTATGTATTAGACAGCTAATAGGGATTAATTGTATATAGTACACTAGTGGCAAGCATGTTTAGAATCAAATTAACAATCATAGGATAAGTAGTTTGTAATGTTGAATCACAGTAAATTTAGTCAGAAGCAAATAGTTTATTAGTGTTTAGTTATTAGATTGCTACTAAATAAATAGTAAAAATCCAAAAAAAACATATTTTGATTTTTGCAAAACATGGCGCTATAATGTATCTCTCAAAAACTTATTTACTATGCCGTTTAATAGAGACCTTTCAAACCCAAACAATGCGCTTATAAGTTCTTTTTAATTCAAGTTCAAAGATGAGGTTTTAATACCCTGAACTGTTATTATATACAGTGCAGCCAGAAGAGCAAGGATAACTTTTGAAAAGGTTTGGATACCTAACACACCCCTTCACAACGCGTATTCAATGATCATCTTTCGCTCAATATAAATGAGATTCAAACTAATCCAGATAAGATTAAAATTAATGCCGTACTACTATAAATCTTGGAATAGTCTTAGATATTGCACAATATGAGCATAACATAACGTTTCGCATACATGACACTTTGTCTAATGAAACCCGAAGATAAATCACAAAAATAAAAGTCTTTTCGCGTTGATTCCCAAGTCTGTTGTAAATTTTTCTAATTACCTTTACCCCATCTTCCTTTGAATTACTAATCTCTCCTTTTTTCACTTAGTAAGTCTGTATTCGTCCGGCCTCCTTTGATAAATTAGAAAACAGAACGAACACTTATTTTCTCACCTGCAAATGTTCCTCATCATCGCTGGGCTCCTCTTTGAGGGGTAGCGAATCGATTTGTTTGGCAGAGGTCATCTTTTTATTACGCTGCCACGTAAAGACTCGAGCCATCTGCAAGAATTTTTTTCGTGACACTTTTCCCATATGTTTGAGCCGCTCCTTGAAGGCGACGTCATCTTCTCCGCGTGATTTGTCCTGCTGCTCCTTTTCCAGGGCAGTCATAAATTCTTGATTCCAACGGAGTTCGTTCATAAATTCGTCATTTTGCAACATCATAGCAAATTGTTCGTCGGGTAAGTCGAAATCACTGCCAGGACGATCAAGTGTTTGAATGCGAAGGAAGCTAGTTGGGAGGGGTCCTAACAATGGCGGATTCCACCGTTGATTGTTTTTCTTTACCGGGACACTCGTCGCACCCCCGTCTTGCTAATCTTGGTTGGCCGACTTCGTTTTCGGCGAAGCTCCTGTATTACTAGCCAACAACGTGGATGACGGCGGGATCGGGAGTAGTTGCGATTTTCCATCGGAAGTATCAATGAGTTGGACACTTTCTACTGGTTTCGGCGGACTTTGCAGTGGGGATGTTGTAGTGGAAGTCTTTTCCAGTTCATTTCGAAGTTTCTCATTCTACGAAGTTAACACAATGCAATGATGTAGGTGGGAAGAAATGCTTATTCTATGGACTTACCTGATTATCCGTGCTCATAGCTAACAGTTGGTCAATTGTTGCATCAACAGCTCCTTGATTGGCCCGCAAAACTGCCTCGATAACATCCCGATCCATGTCTGGAAACATCGTTTTAAAATCCGACATCGCCTGGGCGAATTCTAACTGCATCGTAGAAGCCATTCCACTTTAGGTGAACCCTTCTCGAGATCTGCTTCCTTCTATTCCAAATCGTCAAAGTTTGCCGATGAGTATTGGTTCGTAGGGAAAGTTTTCTCGTCACGACCAACTACAAGATGTCTTCTGGGGAGAAGTGAAATGACTTTAATTATCCGCAAATCACTCGAATCACGTAACTATCGCCGCCCGCATTGGATTTGAGTAAACAGCATGTTGACAGTGTTTTACTCTCGGGTTGGTTTCCCTTATCATAGAAATGTAAATATTTAAGTTAAAATAGTTTTCGCTGGTGTGTGGTTTGGTAGCTGCCGCCGCCGTAGTCGTGTAATCGGAAATTTTATTTACAGCTAGACATTTATTGGATGTCTAAGAGAGAAAAGGATGACGATATTCGAAGCAATGTTTTGAAATACTGAAGTACGTGCGAGGGAAAAAGCGCATCTATATGAAGGAGTAAAATCTTGGCAAATGTCAATGTCAAATACTGGGGACATGCGGTATTATTTTACACAACCCAATTTCGTATTGCATACTTCCGGGCACCCGCAAATTGTAAATGGTATTGTAGAATTTAGCAATTTGAGTATTCTGGAAAGAGAATGATTCACAATGGATGGTTTATTTATGGGAACATTTTTCAAAACAGAAAAAGAAAGACAATTTTATCTAGTAATCTTTATTTATAAATATTTTTTAAACATTGCTTTGAAATGTTGGACCATTCTGAAGTTCTAATCTTTGACGATGGGTTTGAGAATTTTGTGGAGGGGCTAGTAAAGGGACGGAGTTTTAGATCAGAAGAGGTCTGGTTGAAGTCAAAGGAGGATGGGTAAGAGTTGGCCCTCCCTAAAATTCGCGAAATTGGTTCGTCGAAACCATAATCGGTGTGCTGGGCCGGTAGTTACGAAGATTGGTGTGAAATCGGATGGAAGAGAGCGGGGTTGTGCAATTGATGGCACTGGAGAAAAGACGGTGTATGAAGAGAATGTCGGAATGGTTTCTAGTTGTTTTCGCACCAAACCGGAAAGTTATCGAGATCATTTTGAAGAGACGAAGAGTCAAGAGGAGTGTTACGGATCTCGCATCCAGGTCCTCGCCTAACACCCACTAATTCCCTTTCGTAAATTTCCCCTCTCTACCTGTGAAGGGAAAACAAATCGTCAAGTAGCTAACAACCGGGAACTATATGAATCTCACAACTTCACTGAGCAATACTATAGGGTTTTCCAATAAGGACCCGACAACTTTGAATTTAATTTGTCAACACACCCTTTCACTAATCATCGAACTCTCACTGTCAATTTATTCCGTAAACTCAACATCATGGTTAAGTACACGATCGAACAACGTCTGCAAATTATAAAAAATTACTATCGAAATTTGGAGTCGGTGGCCGCAACTTTAAGAGCGTTAACTCCAATTTTCGGTCGTAATTCTCGACCTAGCAGACAGGCAATAACAAGTTTAGTGCAAAAATTTGAGTCTACATATATGTTGTGTGATGTTGCCGTGCCAGTGAGACAACGGGTTGGTCGAAGTGTCGAAAATATCGCTACCGTTCAGGCGTCCGTAGCAAACGATCCAAGCCAGTCAATTCCACGGCGTTCTCAAGAATTGGGCTATCGCACAGAGCACTTTATGGCGAATTTTGCGTAAGGATCTTGGTTTACACCCATACAGAATCAAGCTGACTCAAGAATAGAAGCCGATGGACCATTTAAAGCGACGTACCTTCTCCGATTGGGCTCTGGAAAAGATGCGCCAAGATGATGAATTTCATCGCAAAATCATCTTCAGTGACGAGCTCATTTTTGGCTCAATGAGTTCGTCAATAAGCAAAACATGTCATTGGTCGGGTGAAAATCCACATGTGCTTCATGAGCCACCACTTCATCTACAAAAAATAACTGTTTGGTGCGGTTTGCATGCCGGCGACGTCATTAGTCCATATTTTTTCGTCGGAGATAACGATCGTCACGTTACTGTCAATGGCCATCGTTATCGCGGCAAGATTACCGATTATTTTTAGCCCGAATTGGAAGATATGGACTTGGGCGACATGTGGTTTCAACAGGGCGGTGCCACAAGCCACACAGCACGCGATACAATGGATTGATTGAAGGGTAAGGTTGATGAGCGTGTTATCTCAAGAAATGGGCCAGTCGGTTGGCCGCCTCGTTCGTGGGATTTAACGCCTCTAGACTATTTTCTTTGGGGCTACGTCAAGTCATTGGTCCATGCCAACAAGCCGACGGCGTTGGAAGAGCTCAGAGCCAACATTGAACGCGAAATAGCGGCCGTTTCTGCTGAAATGTTTGGTGGAGTCATCGAAAATTGGGTCCAACGAATCGACCGCTGCAAACGTGCCCGCGGTGGTCATATGAACGAAGTCGAGTTCCATTCATAAATGTTTTGATTGTACTTCAAGCCGATAAGTTTTTGAAATATCTCAAATGGTTTGCGTTTTATTTAAAAAAAAAAAGTTGTGAAGTCCCTTGGAAAACCTGATATTTGCGAATAAACAGTCGTTTTGCAGCGGAGAGTTTAATAAAAAGTTTTCACGCAAGTCGGACATTTAATAAAAGGTTCCACACAAGTCGGACGATTAATAAAAAATGTCCACACAAGTCGGACGTGTAATAAAAAGTTTCCACACAAGTCGGACGATTAATAAAAAATGTCCACACAAGTCGGACGTGTAATAAAAAGTTTCCACGGAAGTCGTACAATTAATAAAAGCTTCCACACAAGTCCGACGTTTAATAAAAAGTTTCCACGCAAGTCGGACAATTAATAAAAGCTTCAACACAAGTCGGACGATTAATAAAAAGTTTCCACGCAACTCGGACAATTAATAAAAGCTTCCACACAAGTCGGACGTTTAATAAAAAGTTCCCACGCAAGTCAGACAATTAATAAAAGTTTCAGCGGAAGTCGGACAATTAATAAAAAATGTCCACACAAGTCGGACGTGTAATAAAAAGTTTCCACGCAAGTCGGACAATTAATAAAAGCTTCCACACAAGTCCGACGTTTGATAAAAACTTTCCACGCAAGTCAGACAATTAATAAAAGCTTCCACACAAGTCGGACGTGTAATAAAAAGTTTCCGCGCAAGTCGGACAATTAATAAAAGCTTCCACACAAGTCGGGCGTGTAATAAAAAGCTCCCACGCAAGTCAGACAATTAATAAAAGCTTCCACACAAGTCGGACGATTAATAAAAAATGTCCACATAAGTCGGACGTGTAATAAAAAGTTTCCACGCAAGTCGGACAATTAATAAAAGCTTCCACACAAGTCGGACGTTTAATAAAAAGTTTCCACGCAAGTCGTACAATTAATAAAAGCTTCCACACAAGGCCGACGTTTAATAAAAACTTTCCACGCAAGTCAGGCAATTAATAAAAGCTTCAACACAAGTAGGACGATTAATTAAAAGTTTCCACGCAACTCGGACAATTAATAAAAGCTTCCACACAAGTCGCACGTTTGATAAAAAGTTCCCAAGCAAGTCAGACAATTAATAAAAACTTCCACACAAGTCGGACGATTAATAAAAAATGTCCACACAAGTCGAGCGTGTAATAAAAAGTTTCCACGCAAGTCGGACATCTAATAAAACCTTCCACACAAGTCAGACAATTAATAAAAGTTTCCACACAAGTCGGACGTGTAATAAAAAGTTTCCGCGCAAGTCGGACAATTAATAAAAGCTTCCACACAAGTCGGGCGTGTAATAAAAAGCTCCCACGCAAGTCAGACAATTAATAAAAGCTTCCACACAAGTCGGACGATTAATAAAAAATGTCCATACAAGTCGGACGTGTAATAAAAAGTTTCCACGCAAGTCGAACAATTAATAAAAGCTTCCACACAAGTCGGACGTTTAATAAAAAGTTTCCACACAAGTCAGACAATTAATAAAAGCTTCCACACAAGTCGGGCGTGTAATAAAAAGTTTCCGCGCAAGTCGGTCAATTAATAAAAGCTTCCACACAAGTCGGGCGTGTAATAAAAAGCTCCCACGCAAGTCAGACAATTAATAAAAGTTTCCACACAAGTCGGACGTGTAATAAAAAGTTTCCGCGCAAGTCGGACAATTAATAAAAGCTTCCACACAAGTCGGGCGTGTAATAAAAAGCTCCCACGCAAGTCAGACAATTAATAAAAGCTTCCACGCAAGTCGGACAATTAATAAAAGCTTCCACATAAGTCGGACGTTTAATAAAAAGTTTCCACGCAAGTCAGACAATTAATAAAAGCTTCCACACAAGTCGGACGATTAATAAAAAGTTTCCACGCAAGTCGGACAATTAATAAAAGCTTCCACACAAGTCGGGCGTTTAACAAAAAGTTTCCACACAAGTCGGGCGTGTAATAAAAAGTTTCCACGCAAGTTGGACAATTAATAAAAGCTTCCACACAAGTCGGACGTTCAATAAAAAGTTTCCACGCAAGTCGTACAATTAATAAAAGCTTCCACACAAGTCGGACGATTAATAAAAAGTTTCCACACAAGTCGGACGTTTAATAAAAAGGTTCCACGCAAGCCGGACAATTAATAAACAGTGCATCCAAGTCAGACGATTAAGAGAAAGTTCCATACAACGGAGAACAAGCTGAACAGGGGCGCTCAAAGTTCAACGCCCCCTGCAACCTGCCAGCAGCAAAACAGCAACAGCAACTCCAACGACCGCCCGACGGCCTATACCAATAAGTCAATTCACTTACCCTATAATATATTGCTATATTAAGTAAATATTAACAATATATATTATCATAAATTGTATGAACAAGACCACAACAGGAGAGCCGATCGTCGTGTAATGTTTAGTATCATCCCCGTAAAAAGGATAGAAGAGTGTATAGCGTTTGAAATAATAGTGAAGAAGAACGTGTGATTCGAACTGACGCTAGACAGTTTGAATCACCAAAAGTTGAACCTAAGCGTTACCCATCATCCTACTGGCCGCGTTTTAGAATTTTATTTTTAAATTCGACTATACTCCACTCATGTGAATTGTTATGTTATCGCTATGGTATGTCGCTCTGATGTATTTTCTTATTCGATTTTCGTTCGGTGTTCTTCACTATTTTGCTTGTGCATTGTGTGTGTATCTATTAGAGACGCCACAAGTGCTTGATACTGTTGTCGATATCCTTAATTACTGGAATAAATAGGAGGGGACTCAAATGAGTACCCTCTGGAACCCCTGGGGTGGGGAGAAAAGGTTTGGATGAATGGATCTACCTTCTTCAAGTGTATTTAAGTTACTTAGATGAAGGCGGCTTAAGTATGAAGCTAGAATCTGGGGATTTTGCCAGTTCAATCTTCGGAGGAAAAACGTAAGAAGGAACGTCGAACGCTTTCGATCCTGCGAATGTGAGACACGAGATAAGGGGACCAGACCTGACTACCGTATTCTAGAAGAGGGTGGGTGAAGGTTGCATAGAGTGATGGGGTAACGTAGGGAATAGGGAATTCTTTCGACCAGCGTTTCAAAAGACCAACGGCAGAATTGACTTTGAGAATTATGCCGTCAATATGTAAGAAGCAATTAAGTTAAGATTCCAGGTCGTGAATCGATCGTACAGGTGATATCGGTTGGGTAGGTTAGAAATAGGACCGCGGTGAAAAAAAGGTGCGCTTCCATGAGAAGGTGATCCAGTGGCATTTAAGCTTGTGTAGCTTGAGGCAGTTGTTTTCGCACCAAGCGGAAAGGTATCAAGATAATTTTGAAGAGATGATGAGTCGGGAGGAGAACCGATCGCCTTGTAAAGTTTAGTTTTATCCCCGTAAAAAGATAGAAGAGTACTTTATACTGTCGTCTATATCGTTAATTAGTGGAATAAATAGGAGGGGACTCAAATGACTGCCCTCGGGAACACACGAGGTGGGGAGAATGGACTACTGCAGATTTCCATTGGGTTGGATAATATGCATTATTTAGACCGTTATTGAACAAACTAGTGTAAACCTTCGCTACTTCAAGATGTAAATGTTTTAGAGTAATGTTTGAAATACTATCTATTCCAGAAGATTTTTTGTTCTTAAAGGTGTAATGGTTAACAACAGAGTCACCGTGTAATGTTTACATTGGCTGTGGCCATGTAATGTATTGAATTAAAGATGGTAGCATTTTCGTGTATGTAATGCTTTACCATTACTTGTAATATTTAGATTTTTAGAAGTAGCCGATTAAAACCTTATTTCCCTATTTGTGCTGTTTAAGCGCAGCTGGCTAAAAGTGGATGGCGTAGAGCGCCGCAGTGTTCGAATCAAAACAGTTTAGGTATTTGATTGCTTTATTATTGAAATTGCTGGGGTATTTATACTCCCAATCAATCACTCAATTATTCACAAATTTCTTAATCTACTCATACAAATTTTGCTTCATAAGCCATTTCACATTATGGTATTCTATTTTCTACACCAGCTTGGTGCATAGTGTAAGAACAATTACACGATTTGACCCAATTAATTTGTGAATCATTTGCCAGCGGCAAGCTCACAAACGATTGACATATGATTCTTTCAAATCGTAACCGGAGGAATTCGTTTCTTTTACTCAATGAAAAGAATCGACCTTGAATTATGGTCGGCAACGAATGCTGGTTACGTGAAACTAGCTAATTGTGACAAGGGCAAATTGATTTTCCTGATATGATTCTTCATGGTCATTTCGTGGGTATGTTGTTACACTACAATGGGTCTAAGATTGTCCGTTAGTTCATCCTTGTGTACAAATATGCTAGTGTTTAGATTTCTAAGCGGGGAATCCGCTCTGTTATTTTCACTATTGGCGCAGGGCTAATAACCTCGCCCGGAAAAACGAATTAGTATGGACAATTTAACAAGTCTCGGATAGGGACCGGATACCGGTGGAGAGACCGGACCCCGGTTGTAGTGCCGATGATGATGATGATGATAGTGAAACCTCGACTTATGCGCCAATTCTTAAGTTTATTGCGTAGCGAAATATGTTTTTGGAGATCCCTATTTTCCAGGTCAAGATTAGAATGACTCGATTCGTTCAATCTATATACTGCTTCGAAACAAGCACCAATTGAGTTCGCCTTTTTTTGAGGATCCTCGACTATTATGAACTCTTCGTTAAAGTTAATGTGTTCCAGGGTAAGTCCTGCGTTCTCGGGAGTCCGCGGAACTCGCAAACATGGGATGTCATTATAATCTTTCGTTCAAAAGACTCTATTTTTTTGAGGGAATATATTCGGTCCACTGGCGTTGGTGGCTTGAATTCTGTTGTTGCAGTCTTCATTAATTACTGATCTATAGTTGTCACGGATCAGTTTTTGAAGATTTTTAATTAGTGACTTAATCGTTTTTATTTCCTGGCTATTTGGATCGCTGAACTGTCTGTAGAGCAGAAAACTCTTTTGCCTATACAGCTCATCGATCGGCGCGTTTCTGTATCGGTTTGTATGGCTCTCCGTGTGATATACTTTTGGGATACAATGATTCATTGTATTAGTGACAATGTTGTTCATCGTCGAAAGATAATGATATATGTCGTCATTATGAAGATTTCCGTCAGTTGGAGCCATTGGAGCGTAATTATTTTTTTATAAACCGATCAAAGCGCGACCAGTGTGCTTTTTCGAAATTAATAGAACGTATCTGTTTATACTGCTCAAGTAGTGAGTGTTCGTTTGGGACATGTATTTCAGCACCAAGTCCATAATGTCGCTATCCTACTTGATTGAACGAAGACAATTTCGAGTAGTTAGATCCGTATCATCATCATCATCATTATCGGCAAGGATCGGTGTTTATCGATGGTATGGTGAATTCAATCGTGGTCGTAGTTCACTCCAAGGCGAATTTCGTGAAGGTCGTCCAAAATCAGTTGTTGTTCCGAAAACCATTGATGCTGTGCGCGAACTGATATTGGAAGATCGTCATGTGACCTATCGTGAGATTGAGACAATCTTAGGCGTTAGTGGCACCAGCATACATTCAATATTGCATAAACATTTGACTGTCAACAACATTTGTTCGCGTTGGATCACACACAATTTGTCAATCGCCCAAAAAAGGCTTGTGTCAATTGGTCGAAAGAAATGCTCAAAAAATACGGTCGCGGTGCTTCGAAACACGTCTATGACATCGTGACAGGTGATGAATCGTGGATTTACGCGTATGAGCCCGAAAGTAAACAGCAGTCGACTGTCTGGGTGTTTCAAGATGAGCCAAATCCAACAAAAGTTGTTCGCGCACGAAGCACTTCCAAGCAAATGGTCGCCTGTTTTTTCGGAAAAACTGGACATGTCGCAACCGTACCACTAGAACAACGCAGAAAAGTCAATTCTGAGTGGTACACAACCATTTGTTGGCCAGTTGTCTTCCAAGAAATCAGGAAAACCAACCGCCGAAGACGGATCACTCTTCACCACGACAATGCGAGCTCTCACACATCGGCTGCGACAACTGCATTTTTGAGCACCCAAAACATCGATTTGATGGGTCATCCGCCGTATAGTTCTGACTTGGCACCGAATGACTTCTTTTTATTCCCGTACGTAAAAAACAAACTAAGAGGTCAACGTTTTTCGACACCTGAAGAAGCGGTTGCTGCATTAAGAATGCATGTGTTGGAGATACATCAATCAGAGTGGCAAAAGTGCTTCGACAATTGGTTCAAACGGATGCAAAAGTGTATAGACCTTCATGGCGAATATTTTGAAAAACAATAAAGTGATTTTCGATGATCAATATTTGTTTTTGTTCTCTAATCCCGAAATATTAAAGGCAACCCTCGTACACTGTCTTACATCTTTTGTGCATCCGTTTCGTCGTCAGTGTAATTAGAATCTGATTTCTGTAATCTAATTAAATTCAATAAAAGTTAAGAAAGAAAACGGAGTAGAACTCTGCGCCCATGTCGGTGCCACGACTTCGCCCGCCACAGTGTCCTCTTGGCTCATTCGAGCTAGGTGTCCCGTCCGCCGGAGTCTACCGAGCTAAGATTTTCTAACAACATTACCTTTAAGGTAGATTGCGTAGAACTCATGGTTGCAGCGTCTCCGGAATCGCAACAAATTAATCGACTTAAAACCTCTTAGGAGCGTAGAGTCATAGCCGACATTCTGTGGATTCATCGGCTCTTCTCTGACTCGACTGCGCCTTTGTCCTGAATTCAATTCTTCTCAATATAAACCCTCGTAACATACGAAGCCCCTGACTGCTCTTCTTTCTAATACAACTATATAATCTATGGTGGCGCAAAATTAATCACCCTATCGGAAGATGTTATAATTTTTGCAAATGGCGTCGTACGTAAATCGCATTTGACATTTGTAAACTAGACAGCTGCAGTATACAAACAGACATGCAATGGACCAATGGAAGTCCGAATAAAGATTTCCATCACTCAAAATCATTTTTTTGTTGTTGTTAAAAAGTAATTCAAAAACAAATTTGATGATTAATTTTGCGCCACCACGACCTTAGTAACGCCCATAGAAAAGAGATAGGCATATCACATTGCATTTGTGTTGTAATGACGAAATCTGAAAATGTGGATGGCATCGGTTTTTGTTTTTGTTGGTAATAAGTGGGTCAGCTTCAGCCACTCAACAAGAGTAAGGGTTCGGTGTAGTGTACGGAATTTTGTAATTTAGTTATCAGTTAGAATCAGACTACGTTTTTAAGTGGTGATAAGAATACAAATAAAAAAAATAGATAGTCTTTTGAAAATGTTTTCAATTCGTGTTGGTTGTACACAACAAAACCACTAAAGACTCGAGCTACTTAAGAAGCCTTGCACTTTAGGTTAGAAATCAAATAGAAGAAAATATGAAAGCAACATTTAGAAAGAGAAAACACATTGTATGGCTACCAAATTTATCGATAATTCTACGAGCTCACCATAAGGGTTTTCCGGAAGTGACATTTATTAATATTTCAAAACCGCATGTTTTGACTCTGTGATATTAACTTGATTGAGTAACAATTTCTCATAGGTAAACGTAAAGATAAAAATACCAAGGATGCCTAAGGTCCAGAAAATGTATCCTTGCATTTTTTGTTGACTTATTAGCATGTAATTTTATCTTTCTGTTGGGATTCAATTAGAGTTGTAGGTATGAGTACATTGGGAGCTTCAACCTGATGCCCAAGGCACTGTTTCCATTAGCCGTTGTATTTCAGATACGAACATGAGATGGATTCTGAATTTTAAATATTTAATAAATTACGACCATTTCCAAGATTTTTTGTGGTATCGGGTCGAAGGAAGAATACTATTGATACTACAGTTTGCTTTGTATTGCCGTTCGTGTGTTTTAGTTCATTTAATGAAGATGAACACTATTTAATATATTTATATTTTCGCTTTTAGTTTGTCAATCAACTTTAATTTAAAACGAAAAAACATATTATTGTTTTCTTATCTACGCAACAAATACATATACATCGGAATTTTCTTAAAAGGTTAAAATAAATAAATACAAAACATTTAACATTTATTAATACTATCTGGGGGTCGTTCGTGTTACACTTCTAAGCTATAAGAATGTTCTAGAATAAATTAAAGGACTGATCTTTTTGAATGCATTGGATGTTTTTGATTTTATATTTGACTTCATCATGTTCACAGAGCTTGGGTAAGTCTTTAAGTACGAGTAATAATATAGATCTAGATATATTATGAAGGAGTCGCTTCACAAGTTAAGTATATCCTTTCTGAGAACAGTTATAATATTCGTGAGCGATCTTGAAAGGTTGAAAATGGAAAGCGAATGTTGGTGTGAGTGTCTTAGAACTGGATGTATCTAGCGTTTCGTTTGCGTCCCATGTTGCAGATTTTGAAGTGACATGGTGACAAATCTGTAAAGAGAATAAAATAGAATATAAAAAAATACATTATTCTTAGAATAAAATATTATAAAGATAGTATCTGTTTAAGTATAACTAAGTACATATCGTATTACAATCTCGGTAATCACAAACAATGGCTATGGCACAAATTATTAATGGTAGGCTACAGTCGTGGTCCTTTTTTATTATTTGTCGGCCTTTAGGAACCCCGAAATTCATGACCTCAGCGACTCGACTCCACCATCGTTCCCTGTCCTGTGCACTCTCCATCCACGCTTGACCACCTGATCCGATTTCCTCACGGTCAAACCTAACATTGTCCTCCCATCTTAGTCGCGACTCTCCAGTCAGCCTCTTTCCCGTTGGTCTTCCATCAAGAATTCTACGCACGGCCCTATCGTTGCCCATTCGCGCCACATGTCCGGCTCATCTTAATCTTCGCGACTTGATTACTCTCGCTATTGTAGGTTTGCGGTATAGCTTGTGGCGGTTCCGCCAAACCCCATTGTCTACTTACCGTAAAACCCCCATTATTGCAACCCAATCTACATCAGTTTCTGCTAATGCAACAGCATTAGCACCTGTAAATGCTTCACGCATTATATAGATCAAATCTATAATCTTAAAGTCAATGTAAAGAAAACTCACCTTTTCATGCATCTCTTCGCATACAATTTTCCGTAAGATTTCTTGCTTTACTTATCTGGAATTCCAAACCAATTCGGCACCTTCGGTACCAGACAAATTCCTGTAAACAAAATGATTCAGTTTGCATACAATGTAACCGTCATGACAGGGACCATAAATATTGCGCCGTCTATTTTCCCAGCCGCGCCATGTGTACAACAATGTTCCCTACATACACATTGGCTGGCGACTTATACCCAAGGGACCAAAGCAAATACGCATTCCGCCTCTCTTGGCATCAATTAAATCCTATAGCATAAACAAATGGAAATAGGAATTCAATACCTACCCTTACTAGCGATGCCATAAACACCGTTTCCCAGTAACCTAGCTAAAACCAATAGCACATTTACACATCGCATCGTGTTCTCTTGGTTTAGCCGCGACGCACATGTTCCAACAAAGATCCCATTAGCATCCGACGATTTCGGTTTTATTTGCTTTACCGAAATCGTATCCCATGAATGCACTTTATGCCCTTTCTTTGTTCTAGGTTCGTTCTCATCCATGAAAGAACCATGCACGCATACCACCATAACCACCATAGCGAGTGAGCTCTGTACGAGCAAGATATCACTGAGTCTTCTTCCATCCTTGAGTGCGCGCACATCGTGTCGAATTATAACTACGACAAGGGATCGGTCGGGTTTTTTACCCTCCGCGGTACCGCCCACACGGTACGGTGCGATACGGGGTTATTTACTAAGTGCCACCTTTAAGTTTATACGTGTTTCGCGAATATTATTAAAATGAACTAATTTAGATGTGAAAAATAATAACAAATACATTGCCGCGGCAGTGTACCTAGTTATAAAAGTAATTAGAAATATAGTTTTTTTACGTAAAATAAAACCAATACAATAGACTCAAAAAGTGCGTGTCAATTATTTACTTCTGGTGGTGCCGATCGATTAATGTGGACAACAAACGTGGCGGCGTTTCGTTCTTCCCCTAGGTGACATTTTGCTATGCTTCTTTCGGTTGTTTTCGGCGAACAATTTTTGGCGGAACATAAATAATGTGAATGATGGCGATGCGAAGAGAATCAGCGCCGTTCGCCGGTGCACAGTGCTTCGCACCCCACAAGCTCTTCCAATTTGTGCTTGTGGAGTTTCCTCCATTGACCTGCCTCCTCGTCATATTTACTGCCAAAGATACCCCTTAAAACTTTATTCTCGAATACGCGGAATTTGTTTTCTTCCCGTTTTGTGAGAGCACATATTTCGCATCCGTATGGAGCAATCGGTATGATTATGGTTCTATAGACACGAAGCTTTATGTTACATGATAGCAGTTTGGATTTCAGTAGTTACTGACTGCGTGCCAACTACCGTTTCCGGAGTATAGGCTTTTGTTAATTTCTTTCGACATTTCGTTACTGGATATTTAAATTCTTTAACTTTTTCAAATGTCTTGCCTTTGACGTTTATATGTGTTCTCTGAAGTCCACCTGCTATCGCCGTACTCATGTATTTTGTTTTGTCTTCATTTATTTATAGGCCCACCTCTTCTGCCACTTCCGTGATGGTTTCACCGTTTTTATCTAGAGTTCCTAGATTATCGCCCAAAACGGCGATGTCATCCGCATATGCGAGCACTTGTGTTACCCTCTTCAGGAATGATCCGGCCATGTTGTCGTCTTATGCCTTTCTGATGACATACTCGAGCACAAGATTAAAAATGCACGGTGTTTTAGTCCGTCCCGGATTTCAAATGGTTCTGAGAGGTGGTTTTCTATTCTGCCTCGCCCTTTGTTTTCGTTCATGCAAATTTGAATGAGGGCAGTCTATTTTTTCGAGATTCCCAGGTACGATATGGTAGAGTCTTTGCCTTGCGACTGAGTCGTAGGCTTTTTAGAAGTTAACGAACAGTTGGTGAACCATCTATCCATATTCCCACTTCTTTTCCAGCAGTTGCCTTATCGTGAACATTTGGTCGCTTGTTGACCGGTTCCTACGGAATCCGCATTGGTAGTCTCCCAGTATTTCTTCTGTGTACGGTGTGATTCTCGCCAGTATGACATTTGTTAATATTTTGTATGTGGTTGGGAGCAATGGTATTCCTCTGTAGTTTTCGCAGTCAGATCTGTCGCCTTTTTTGAAAATAGTCGTGATCATTAGCCTTTTGTATATTTAAGGTTTTTCTCTTCTTTTTTTTTTTGGTTGAATAACAACGCTAAGCACTGCTATTTTAAGGAAGAACCTCCTTATAATATTTTATTTTCTACTGTGCCTAAAATCTAAAAGGTGTGTCCGAGTTTGTTTTTTTAACTATGATACAATCAATATTTTAATTTTTTTTATACTAACGCGTGTACAAAAGGGGATTTTGAAACACCCTTGAATGTCAGAGCACAGTGCGAGCGGATGGAGAGGAAGTGGATAAGGAAAGGAGCTGTCGACGTATATTGGTCTTGAATGTCTGGACATCAGAACGACGAGGACACACATGATCAGGTAGAACATTCCATTCGTGTGGTTCGGCTAAAGAACGACTCCCTATGTTTATTTGTGCGCCGGAAGGAAAATGTCTGAAGGGGCGGAACACATTCAGCAAGTTCAGTTGAGCAACGACCGTGGTAATGGGGGGGGGGGGGGGGGGGGGGGGGGGTCTTTCAAAATACGCGAAGAACCACCCACAATTCCAATGCCAGCTCCCGTCACCAACCCGCAGTCACCTGTAAACATTTCCTCGCCAAGGGAATTTTTTCATACATTAGTGCATCACACCAAGTTTCCTGAGAATAATTCGGTTAATATACAAAGTAACCGTCATAAATCATGAAACCTTATCGGCGCCCCTGTTAGCCAGCGTATCCTGCCACATACATGCGCAGCAGATTTTCCCGGCTTATCCACATTCACGGCAGCCTTTTGTCCAACCGACACAAGCAGTATTGAAACCTCCATTTGCTGGCATTAATTGTATCGATTCAAAAGTGCAAAAGTAACAATGTTCGATAGTTTTTATGTGAAATGTTGAGACTCTAACCAAAATACATCAGCTAATTAAAAACATGCCTTTGGAACAATATCTATGTGTTTTATTTTTCCTTTTGTGAGCGGTTTGCGGCGGAACACTGTGGTGTATTAGTGAACCTGTCCCCGTGCCGGCACACCAACTAATATCACCCACAGTAATATCTATAGAAAAGAGATAGGGATGATATGTTGCGCCTGTATTCTAACGACGGAATTGATTGATTTACGGCTGAGTCCCCAATAGGTTTCACTGCTCGATTTTGCCTCCTGTCGTGCACGTGTAGTGCAGTTTTAGATGCGCCTGACCAAATATGGGAGTTGAACTTCATTTTTGGACGAATATATGCCTTGTAAATAGTGGTCAGGTTGGATGGAGTGAAGTATCTTTTGCTTCTCTTAAGGAACCTCATACATTTGGCTGCAGCTTCAAAAGTGTGGTCGCTCCAATTAAGAGTCGAATTAATTCGGGTGCCGAGGATTGATAGTTCCCTGGCTTCGTCGATGCAAGTGCCGTTCATCGACAGTATACTTACTTTGGGGTTCGCCTTTGACGACAAGAGGCAGCACTGAGTTTTTAAGGCATTGAATTCTACTCGGTTGGATAATCCCCACTGATATATCTTGTTGAGGTCTGAATTCTATGTATCAAGCATAAGTTGGTGGTTGGTAGTGGCGTTCGAAGAGTTTGGACGGGAGTGTTCATATGAGTATGTGAAACTCAACGTGTTATCATCAGTAAACGAAGTGAATTGGGTTATGAGTAATTGACAAGAGATCATTTATAAAAATCGGGAAGAGAGTGGGTGAGAGTGCCGAACCCTGGGAAACACCTGCATTAATTTGGTAAGAGACAGACTCCACACTATCAAGAACCACTTGACTTGAGCGGCCTGAAAGATAGTCTCTTTTCCAGTTGATTAGGCAATTGTCCACTCCATAGGAATGTAATTTTGACCAAAGGGCTGGATGCCAAAATCTGTCGAAGGCTTTTGAAATATCCAATGCGACTATCTAGCTTTCGACGAGGTAGTGGATGGATTGGCTGTATAGCGTTTGCGACGACAGTGAAGAAGGTGTGATTCGAACCGACGCTATCACGGTTAGAATCGCTAAAATATAGGACCAAAGCTCAACGCATCAGCCCACTAACGCGTGTATGAATTCGATTTCTAAACTCAAATACACTCAACCGATGTGGAATTGTTATGTTATCGCTTTAGTATACGGCTCTGATGCTTTTGCTTAGTCGAATTTTCTTTCGGTGTTCTTCAGCAGGAAATTCTCTGAAATCAGAAAAAATAATTGATTGTCGAGTTAAGATAATATTGTATTAGCTGAAGTACTCGTGCTTCAAAAGATTATCCGAAGGATCCATTGCAAGGAACTTGAGGGAACTTGGTGACATATCATACGGATTAATTTTTCGTCGCAGTGGTGTTCCAGTCAACCCAACTACAGCCGGATTAAATCATCTCATCGCATCAGTGTTCCAGCCAACCAAACTACAGACGGATTAAATCATCTCATCGCAGCGGTGCTCCTGCCAACAAACCACCATACGGATTTTGGCATCGCATCAATGGTTTGTGCGAAATACAACCGCAACACAAGCACAGAGAGCAGGACCAATTATATTTTGTGGATATAGATAACCAATAAAGTAAAGTGAATTGTAGAACGAATAATAACTCCGCCTTAAATTTAATACTTCGGGAATTTGTGTCCACAACCTGCACGCCACAGCACAGTAAGAAACAGTCATCAAGCATCAAAGCTAAAGGAAGATTCATAATAGATAAATTTATCATCAGGCGACAAATGGTAGCAACGGTTCCATCTTTAGAAAGCAATTCCGGTGTATTTTGGGAGAAATGGTTTATGTTACTTGAGCTTTCAGAGTTAATATACCAGACGGAGTAAAAATCATTGGGTAGGCAGATAATTTGGCGAGAGTGGCTATAGCTAAACATCTAGATCACCTGGAGAATATTTGCTCCCAAGCAATCCAGAGCATTAAACGCTGGGTAGATATGGCGGGACGGAAACTAGCCGGACATAAGACGGAGGCAGTTTTAATGGTGGTGGACCGGTTCGAGAAAAGGTTGGTTAGGTGGTAGTCGGTCCCAAGGTGAGATACCACCCCGTCACGCTGTACATTCCGCGATATCGTCGAGAGAAATCTTCGACGGCGTTGCGGATGTGTGGCTGATAGCCCGGACTGACACGGGGATAAGTCATGATGGTGCCTTCTGATATAAAGAACTCCGGAGGTAAACTAGTCCCCCATTCGGATCCCCGGGGGGGACTATGTCAGGGGGCACACCATGCAGATATCATGATAAATAATGGAACTTTAAGAGGTTCGTCATCGCATAACCGAGCTCGCTCTCGAGGCTCTGCTCACGCTCGACTGGTGACGGCATTTTGTAACATCAGGGGCATCGGTTCAACCATTATGAATGTAAACGCTGTTCACCAATATTTGCAAACAACGAAACCTGATACCCTTGCCCTAATTGAGTCCCAGGTCGATTCGTCAACTGATTCGACATATCTTCGTTGCTAGGGATACGACTTACACTCGAGATTCCGTTTTAAAGGCGGAGTCTGCGTCTTCGCGCGGTCTAATCTGGCTTGCCAGAGGATGGAGGCGTTGGAACCCAATAATATGGACATCATATGGTTGAGGGTCGTGCTGAGGCATTCCGTTAAATTTCTTTGTTGTCTTTACCGTTCCCCGAATAAGGATCGACAGGCGATATTTTTCGAACACCTTTCACATACCGTCGACTGGATACAGATCAACCACCCAGCTTCAGAAATTGTTGTTCTTCGCGATTTTAATGTGCACAATTCCGGCTGTTATTACGTTCTAACAGAACGGAGGAGGCTGGGAGACTGGCGGAGATGTTTGCTGTAAGCCACAACTTGACTCAACTCGTGGGGGAGCCAACGCGAGTGCCGGATGCCTGAAGCGATTATGCGAACATCCTGGATCTGTTTTTGACATCGGAACCGAGTATTTATACCGTAGAGGTTTCTGCGCCCCTGGGAAACTCAGATCACTGCTTGGTATCTGTCGCGAGTTAATGCATCCAACATTAGCTGCAAGCAACAATATCTGCAAAACTTCCCACAGCCCTCAGCACACATGCTGTAGGTAATACATTCAACACTACTTCAATATAAGGAAAAGTTCCCACAGTCCTCAGCACACATGGAAGTTAATGCATCCAACATTAGCTGCAAACAACAATATCTGCAAAAGTTCCCACAGTCCTCAGCACACATGCTGTAGGTAATACATTCAACACTACTTCAATATAAGGAAAAGTTCCCACAGTCCTCAGCACACATGGAAGTTAATGCATCCAACATTAGCTGCAAACAACAATATCTGCAAAAGTTCCCACAGTCCTCAGCACACATGCTGTAGGTAATACATTCAACACTACTTCAAAATAAGCAAAAGTTCCCACAGTCCTCACAACGAAGATCTGCTGGCATATGATAAGGACAACATGGAAGCGAAGAAAGGTTAAAAAGGAGACTGGAGGCGAATTGAGCAGGCAGTCTCGATTAGAAATCCGAGGAAGGATAATCTTTGAAATCTTTGAGAAAAGTCAAAATAAAATAAAATAAGTTTTTGATATTTAATAAGAACTCAATTGCTTTTTATTAATTGACGATCCTGCCAGGAGTGTTTTAACTTCTATCGTTATTACACCCTGTGGACCATAAACCAAGGAACTATCCAGAAAAGGACACGGATCCAAGTGGTACTTCTGAGATAGAGCCCTGAAGAAATAACCTGAGGAAAATCCAGACGAACGTGAAACCAAACGACAGCGCAGAGATACATCCCAGGCAAAGGAGAAGCATCATCACACTAATCCTTGAGAACTTAAAGGGAAATCTGAAGACATCTTACTCAAACGGACAAGAAGACAATTGGGCCGCAACAGTAAGGACCTTCGCCAACGTACATAGTACGCAAAATATGGTAAGAACACTAATAATTTCTAGTGAAAAGTGATAGGTTTTAAACCAACAAGAACGAGTATCCGCATAACAGAAAAATTCAACAATTAATGAAGAAAACCAATTAAATCAATTCAGTGAAACAAAAGTGTAATCAATGAAAATAAAAACAAGCAAAAGAAGAATCTCAGAAGGAAATATATTGGAAAGATCCAGGTATGATCAGCAAAGCGAAAGCGAAAGTGACACAGAAGAATCACCCAAGCTTATTTCAACAAAACCGACAGCTCCAAAGATGACCACTAACGCAGAATTACAAACCCAGATTGTTCATCTGGCAAACAACCAAAAAGCGCTAGATGCAGAAAATCAGAGACTAAACGGATTAATAGCTGATTTACAAATAAGAGGATTTAGCAACGTAGAAGCCGTAACAACACGAGAATTAAAAGCGGAAACGCTGTCGCTACAAAACTCAGAACAAATCGATACAGAGATCTTCAAAGCTCTTCCGATCTTCGACGGAAAGCAAGAATGCTATCGTGCATGGCGAAACATGGCATGGCCGTGTATGGAAAACATAAAAAACTTTCAAGGAACGAATAAATATTTCACATGCCTGTCGATATTAAAATCAAAAATACAAGGTGCAGCAGCGATCATCTTAGTATCACACAATACAATATTCAATTTTTACGCCATAATTAACAGACTCGATTATGTATATGCCGATCAACGACCACTGTACGTGTTACAGGATCAATTGAGGAACCTAACCCAAGGATGATTAACGCTTTCACAATTCTTCGACGAAGTGAATAAATCCTTAAATCTAATCCTCAGTAAAATCGAAATGGAAGAAGGGAGCAATGCAGAACCACTTCGTAAAAATGCCACAAAGGATGGAGTACGATCATTCATCCAAGGCCTCAACTGCGACTATACAAGGGGTACACTTTATGCCAATAGACCAAATGATCTAGAATCAGCATACGCCATGGCTAGCACAATCATGCATGACAATAACATATTCAGATTTAACCGCACCAGAAGAGAAACTTTACCTGACCAACGACAGCATCAACCACAACAGCATTTTGCGAGACAACAACACGAACACCCGAGGTATCGACCCAATGTACAGGTGCGATATCGACCAGCCGCTGAACCAATGGACGTAGATAACTCACAAAAATATGTGCAACCAACCAGAAGCAATCCGTATGAAGAATTGAACAGAAATCAACAGAGACAACAGTGGCAGCCACGACAACAGTTCAACCACCATGATTGGCAACAGCGAGAATCAGTTAAAAGGGAGCATGGCATATCATCCCAAAACCAGAGACCACCGCCTAAGTTCCAAAGAGTAAACAAAATGGAAGAGACTGAAGACAATGAATCCACCATACCACAAGTAGACGAAAACGAACTAATTTATGGCTGTACTTTTTTAGCCAAGTGAATGGACTTCCGTGTTTAGTCTTAAAATCTAAGGATAAAGGAGGTTCAACTATACAAGTAAATATTTTAATCGACACAGGAGCTACAAATAACTACATATCTTCAAAAAATAAATATGGCAAATCGATTTTGATAGAAAATAGAATTAAAATTAAAACATTACACGGACATTCTACAGTAACTTCAAAAAAGATAATGAACATTTTGCACCATAAAATGATATTTTACGAAACAGACGCATTGGAAGAATTTGATATGTTAATGGGGTTAGAAGGATTAAAAAAATTGAAAGCAGAGATTAATCTACAAACATATGAATTTAAATATAAATATATAAACGAGGGAGAAGAAAAAATTGAAGACAAAGTAGAACAAAAAATTAATTTTACCATTAACAGCGAGAAATATAAAAAAGAAATCGAAGACATTATGCACATTAATGAGGAAACAAACCCAACGCTCCCATTTACAACAAAAATCGAAGCAACAATTCGCACTAGAAGCGAAGATCCAATCTATTCACGCCAGTATCCTTACCCTATAACCGATAACGACTTCGTAAATAAAGAAGTTAATGAACTGTTAAAGGAAGGCATCATTCAAAAGAGTCATAGCCCATACAATTCGCCTGTATGGATTGTACCAAAAAAGGGAACAGACGAAAATGGTAAGTCGAAACGACGGATGGTTATCGACTACCAGAAATTGAATGCCGAAACTATAACCGATAGATACCCGATTCCCGACGTTAATTTAACCATACAAAATCTTGGCAGAGCAAAGATATTTTCGACACTTGATCTAGAATCAGGATTCCATCAAATAAAAATGAAGGAATCAGATCGAGCGAAAACAAGCTTCAGCATAAACGGAGCTAAATAGGAATTTGTTCGAATGCCATACGGATTGAAAAATGCACCATCGATCTTCCAGAGAACAGTAGACGATATTCTACGACCCTATATTGGAAAATTCGCGTATGTTTATATAGACGACGTACTAATATATTCAGAGAATGAAGAAGAACATATGGAACATATAAAAATAATTATAAATACACTAAGAGAAGCTAACATGAAGATATCGACCGAAAAATCACATTTCTTTAAAGATGAAGTTAATTATTTAGGACACATAATAAAACATAATGTAATAACAGTAGACCCAGAAAAAATAAAAACAATAAAAAATTATCCCGAGCCCACTAACTTAAAAGAATTACGATCATTTCTAGGACTCGCGGGATATTATCGCAAGTTTATAAAAGATTATGCTAAAATTACAAAGCCTATGACGACATTTCTACAGGGAGGAGATGGACAAATTTCAAAAAATAAAAGCAAGACTGTAAAAATAAAATTTGATAACCCAGCTACAGAGGCATTTAATAAAATAAAAAAGGAACTCCAAGCACAAGTAGAGTTATATCAACCAGATTACAACAAACCATTCGAATTAACAACCGACGCTAGCAACTTTGCTATTGGAGCAGTTTTAAGTCAAGGGAGACGACCAATAACCTTTATTTCTAGAACCCTTAACTCAGCGGAAGAAAATTATTCAACAAACGAAAAAGAGTTGCTAGCCATCGTTTGGTCACTAACCAAATTACGAAACCTTCTATATGGAATATCTGATCTTACGATATACACAGATCATCAATCTCTAACATTTGCAATTTCAGAAAAAAACCCAAATAACAAACTCAAAAGATGGAAGAATTTAATTGAAGAGTATGGAGCAAAATTAAAATACAAACCAGGTAATCAAAATGTCGTAGCAGACGCACTCTCGAGACAACAAATAAATTCATCAACATGTTCTGACCACTCAGCTATAAGCTCACCTACTGATCAATTCAAACGAGCATCGTATCCTCTCAACCATTACAAAAACCAAATTTTGTTAATAAAAGGATCTATTAATAAATTAAGTTCCTATACCATTTTCAAAAATGAACGACATACTATTCAATTCAAAGATGAAGCAACTCTGATAATAAACCTAAAAAAAATATTGAATACAAAAATCATTAATGCGATTAAAACAAATGAAGAAACAATATTCCAACTCGAAAATAAAATCAAGGAGACATTCAGCAATTACAAAATCATACTAACCCAAGCATTTTTAAAAGACATCATAGACCGTAACGAACAGCTACAAATAATAAAAGATACCCACGACAGAGCACTCCGAAACTATAGAAATAACAACTCAGAAATATCAGAAAACTATTATTGGCCAACCCAGAATAAAGATTGCAAAAAATACGCAGTCAATTGCAAAATATGCATGACCACAAAATACGACCGAAAACCCAACAAACAACTGATTGGAAAAACCCCCATACCCGATAAAACATCCCAACACTTACAAATGGACATATTTCATATGAATAACGAACTCTATATCAGTACAATAGACCGCTACTCAAAGTACGCATATTTGAGACACATTCCAGATAAATTAAACATACATTTAGTTCTCGATGAACTCTTATCTCAAAACTTCGCTTATCATGGACAACTGTTGTATTCCAGAATACTACCCTTATTAAATTTAACACTGAATCTCCTAACACATCCTTAAAAACTTCACTTAACATATATTACATCACTTAATACATACCATTCATAAACATTCACAATATTACCGGTTACAGCACACTTAATAACCTGCACCTTTTTATTTATTCAAAACAAAGCAACTTGGATTTTCGTCCAAATGAATTGAATGTGAAAAGTCACAGAAGAGAGAAAAAATTCAGTTAGAATAGAGGAAGTTCAGAGGAGATTTGGAAGTGAGGACTGTCAAAGAAAAATTTATTGATAGCTGTGAACACAATTTCCGTTGATTTTTTATTAATTCAAATATACATTAACAAGTCGATGATTTCAAATCGATGGTTCTGTCTATAACGAATTTTTGGATATCGGTGATAGAGGAATGTCTAATACCGAAAAGAAAGGTTTTACAAAATTAAGCAATTAAAAATAAAAGGTCCCCGCTCTTCCCTCAACCGAGGAAGCACGGCGACGGACCTCAAAACTGGTGGCAGCGGTGGGATATGTTTTAGCAGCTTTAATCTTATCGGGGTCTGGTTTAAGACCGTGTTCGGAAATTACATGACCCAGATACATTAGCTCCTTCTTCAGAAAAGTACATTTATCTGGTTGAAGCTTAAGGTTATTCTGACGTAAACAATTAAAAATTCGTATAAGCTTTGCGTTGTGTTCTTGCAGGTTATATCCGTAAAGGACTATGTCATCGATGTATACAAAGCAGTCGAATCCTTGTAATCCCATTAAAACGTTGTTCATTAAACGTTGAAAAGTTGCGGGCGCGTTTCGTAGACCAAACGGCATACGGTTATATTCATAATGTCCATAAGGGGTACTGAAGCCGGTTTTGCACTTGTCTTCATTGTCCATTAGGATTTGATGAAATCCGCTTGCCAGGTCGAGGGTGCTAAAATAAGTTGCCCTCCCTAGTTGATCTAGTATGTCCGTGATATTTGGTAACGGATATGCATCGGCAACAGTTACTTCGTTTAACTTACGGAAATCAACCACAACTCTCCATCTCTTATTACCTTCCCTGTCAGCCTTTTTTGGTACCAAGAGCAAGGGGGAGTTCCAAGGACTAGCACTGGGTTGGATAATACCACTTTGTAGCATGTCATTCACCTGTTTGTGTATCTCGGTTTTTTGTGTGTCCGGGAGCCTGTACGGTTTGGTAAATACGGGCGGCTTGTACGGGTCAGTAATGATTTTATGTTTCAGCGCTTCTGTGAATGAGAGGTTGTCACCTTCGAGAAAAAATAAATCATTGTATTCTCTACATATTTGAAGGATAGATTGTTTTTCTTCACAATTACAGTGGCTGAGATTGATTATTGATGTTAATTTATTTAACCTGCCTTTGATTAGGCCGTCGGATTGACTAGAGATTAGGTTGAAATCACTTAGCTTGTCCCATTTGAAGTCAACGTCTTTAGTATTCACCGTTTGTTCTGCTTCCGAAGTGTTCATCATTAACACCTTTAATTTGGAGCTCTTGGGGCTGGTTAAGGTATCGCCCACGTATATTCCTGGCATGATTCGTTTTTTTTTGAATGATTATGTCGCCGGACATGTCCTGGTGTTTACTAGTTAACGGAAAGTCTACAATTTGTTGGCTTCTGGGTTTTAAAGTGAAAGTTGCTCTTTCAGTCTTATGTGCTGCTGGAACATTTTGTACTTCAGTCTTGCTGCTGAAACTTTGTCACCCAATCTTCTCTGTTTTCGCTTTCTATTCTGTTTAGAACTATTACTTTTTCCTTTTGATTCGAACTGAAGGTCTGAACAGGTGGCTCGTGATTCATTTGTAGAGCCGTATGGCTTTCTTCGATGCTCACTATCATTACCCTTTGACATTGGAATCTTCAGGAGGTGTTCCTTGAAATCGACTACACATCTATATTTAAATAAAAAATCGTTTCCTATGATTCCGTCATAAGGCAGATTTATTTGTTCGGTGAGTAGGTGGAAAGGATGATCCATGAGCATGGTATGATCCTGGGTTTTTACTTCTAGGGTACCACTTACCGTCCCCAGGGTTTTTAAAGAATCACCTGCTAGTGTGGATATTGTGTAGATCTTGTCATCTTTTTTCTGATTCTTTAAGCACGATGATTTTAGAAGGCTTAGGTCGGCGCCGGTATCAATTAAAAGAGTCGTGTACATATTGTCTGCGGGACTAACTCTAAGACGTATCGCTGGTTCTTTTAATTCGGGACAAAAGGGTACGTGAAATCTTAGATTTGGTGTATATTGATCATTACAGTCGTTCGAAAGGTATGGCTGTGTGTCTCCTTCCGATTTGCCTTGTTTCCTCTCTATCTGAGTCGACCGAATACTATAGATTGAAGAGTGTCGTTCAGCATGATTCTGTTGGCGTCTGGCCTCGTTTTCCGACTCTTGCACCCGAGAAAAGTGAACATTTTGCTTATTGTTTTGTCTATTGGTGGTTCTAGAATATTCACCAAAACGATTTTCAGAGTTTGTAGGATTATTTCGGAATGGGTTACGCGTTGTTGTACCTTGTTGGTAATTTGTTGAAGACGCTCCATTCCTAGATATCTTGTATTTACACTCATTCTCTGTGTGATTATTCCGACCACAGAAATTGCATAAAATGTTATATTCCCTTTTTATGGGTTGTCTATTCGGAAAAGTGGACTGCATATTTCGATAACATGTGTCCTGTGTATGCCCTGACTTACCACAGGTTTGGCAGACTATACTATTGAATGTAGGTTTTTCATTGTATTGATATGACCTGGGAGAGTTGTCCATTCGAGCACCATGTGATACTACATGTGCAATCGACTGTTTTAAATTATTTCCCCCATGGACTTTAGCTAGTATCTTTAGCTGTTCGTTCATTAGTCCATCTTCAAATGTTTGTACGGCCAATTTTTTGTTTTCTTCCATTAAGAATTCCCTAACCACCGCGTCTGCTGTTATTTCACACGTGGCAGAGTTTAAAGTCCTTAGAGCATTCGCGACTCTATCACCGTATTCCAAAATTCGTTATAGACAGAACCATCGATTTGAAATCATCGACTTGTTAATGTATATTTGAATTAATAAAAAATCAACGGAAATTGTGTTCACAGCTATCAATAAATTTTTCTTTGACAGTCCTCACTTCCAAATCTCCTCTGAACTTCCTCTATTCTAACTGAATTTTTTCTCTCTTCTGTGACTTTTCACATTCAATTCATTTGGACGAAAATCCAAGTTGCTTTGTTTTGAATAAATAAAAAGGTGCAGGTTATTAAGTGTGCTGTAACCGGTAATATTGTGAATGTTTATGAATGGTATGTATTAAGTGATGTAATATATGTTAAGTGAAGTTTTTAAGGATGTGTTAGGAGATTCAGTGTTAAATTTAATAAGGGTAGTATTCTGGAATACAACATCCCACCCTTCTTCGAGAAAGAAAATTATCCTTGAAGAGAATAATTTTCTAGTAACTATAGGTTAGATTAAGATTAATTAAAAACTTGGATTTTCGTTCAATTACATTACAAAGGTTTTCAAAATTAATCTTTCATCAAAGGTTACAATAATCAAAAAGTTCTTAATACTAGAAAATTAATCTATTTACATTATATATTAACTAAATTTTTCCAATACTCAAAAAGTTCTTAACACTAGAAAAATATTCCAAAATAGTCTATTTACATTATATATTAACTAAATTTAAATATTTCTCCTTGGAACCTCACGACCGACAATGAGTCAATATTCACCAACAATCAAGCTAAAAATATCTACGACCGGCACGATGTGGTACACATAAAAACCCCAACAGATCATTCTACGAGCAACAGCCAAATAGAGCGTGTGGATTCCACAATTATAGAAATAGTTCGTGCAATCGCTAAACAAAATAACGGTGAATGTAAGGACTTCATATTCGAAGCAGTGAAACAATATAACAACTCTATTCACTCGGTAACTAACGCGAAACCCGAGGACGTGTTTTTTAACAGACTCACATATCCTAATATACAGGAAAAACTTCAAGCAAACCAAAAACAATTAATAAAGTATTTTAACAAGAACCGCGAAACCAAAATGTATAAACCAGGAGACAAAATTTATGTGAGATCATCCCGA
>CAWVOU010000024.1:0-181255 GCA_963931805.1 Microdon myrmicae
TTTAAATGGAATTAACCTCAATCTATCAAGCATAATTTACAATAGGAACATAGAAACACTTAGAGACGCATATTATACTTTAAAAGAAACAGGAATGCTTAGACATTATAATAAAGCAAATAATTACGAAAATAGAACAAATAAACCTATTAACCAACATTTTAATAGAAACCAATACACCAGACATAATGACTATAGGGAAAACCTACAAAGAGACAATAACGACCCAACACATTATTACAACACAAATAATACATACCAATATAACAACACATACGAAAACAATTCGAGGCAAAGTAGACAAAATAATAACAACACATACGAAAACAATTCTAGGCAAATTAGACAAAATAATCACAACACAAACGGAAACAAAAAAATCGAGTTCGCGTAGTTTATCTGGACGATAATCTTATTTTTAGTACGAAATTAGAGGAACACACTGTAAATATACAAAAAGTGTTCAACAAACATAATCCGAAGATTCAAGTTGATAAGTGTAATTTCTTTAGTCAAACTACAGAATATCTAGGGCACACTCTGACAACAGGAAGTATTAAGCCAAATATAAATTAAATTTAAAATATACAGAAGCTTAAAATACCAGAAAACCAAAAACAAATAAAATCATTCCTGGAAATGACCGGATACTATCGCAAGTTTTTTAAAGACTATGTAAAGGTTGCCCACGATATGATAAAGTATTTAGAGAAAAATTCTAAAATCGATAAAAAAGACCATCAATATACAGATCCATTTCAGAAGTAAAAGATTGCTCATGGAAGCACCAATTTTAAAATATCCAGATTTCAACAGAAGATTTAAGTTAATAACGGACGCCAGCGATATTGCTTTAGGCGCAGTCCTTACACAGGGCGACCACCCACTAAGCTTTGCAAGTAGAACTCTAAACGACTATGAGAAAAAATATTCCACGACGGAAAAAGAACTTCTTGGTATCGTTTGCTAGATGCTAGAACTTTCAATCTACTCCACGGATCATCAACCTCTCAAATGGCTCCAGAGTAAACATAAAGGCCAAGATATAAACCCTAGATTACAAAGATTAAACTTGGAGAATATGACATAAATATAAATTGCATTAAGGGCACAGAAAACAAAGTGGCAGGCTTTCTATCCAGAACAAATGCAAATACAGGAGAAACAAATGCCATTTATTTAGAAGAACAAAATGATAACATGAGCACAGATGCAACAATACACTCACAAGAAGAAGAACAAAATGATCATTTTCCAATCTTAGAAACAGTTGTTAATATATTCCAGACACAAATTATTTTGACACATACTAAAACAAAAGAAATTGAAGTTATAAGAGACAAACGAAAAATGTACATGAGTACAAATGATATTGACAACAACTTCATGACTGATATGTTTCGCAGATTTATAAAATCAGGGAAAATAGGATTTTTTTCAGAACTTTCAGACCATGTATATTGTAGTGCTCTGAAAAGCTAAATTGAAATTTCGCGATAACGAACCAAATGTTCGTTTATCGCCCTTGCACCCAGCTCCCCATAATCATCCAACTAATCCAGAAATACATTATCCCAATCTAGCGAAATTCCTGGTAAACGAATCAAATATTCGTTTATCATTCATATACATCAACTTCCCCAGATCCTCAAACAAAAGCAAACATGGTAAATTGAACCAAATTTTCAATATCCATACTCGCGGGCATGTGTCCGAGAATTCACCTAACCGGATTCTTATCTCTAAAAACAACCACACAACTCCAGCCAAAGTATCTAAATCGAGATTTTGCTTTGAATTCGATCTCTTCGAGATACAAAATCTCGATTTGGTTTCATTTATAAGGGTGATGAATTTTGTATTCGAGGATCCTTGGCGGTCTCATGCCACCAGCAAAGACGTTGCGGCAGATGCGCAGAGGAACACGAGCTAGATGAATGCAAAGTAAATCCACAAGGCCTGGAACCAGAGACAGTCCAAACCGCCAACGCCGATGGATCCATTACCACAAAGAAGATTACAGTAAAATGTTGTAACTGTGGAGGGCCACATCCAGGCAAATTTCTCTCAATGTCCTCAGAAGCTAAAAGTTCTGCAAAGACGGAAATTAGCAATGTCAACAGTTAAACCAACTACAACGAAACCAACAGTATTGCAAGAAGTAAAGTTAACCCGACCCGGAATATCTTACGCGGATGCAGCAAAAGGAAGCATCAACACCACCACTCCCTCTAACGATAATACTAAAAATTTCAATCTGGACATCATGGGTTACATCAAAAGCCTACAGGCCATGCTTCCTTCGCTGAGGCATATGTCAGAAACAGAAAAAAAAGGTCAGATTCTTTCACTAATAACTTCCCATATTCTTTCCAGCTCTCTTTAAACTAACCATTATCTCCCTCAACACAGAATCCATTTACTCTAATATACGTAAGCAACACCTCCGGTTGTTTGTTGAAAAATTTTCCCCAGATATCCTCTTCCTTTCAGAGACCTGGCTCAAAAATTCCCGAGTTTCCATTCCCAATTATACTTTTGTTTCTAACCCCAGAACTAATGGATCCCACGGAGGTACCGGCATCTTAATACACAAAAAATTTCAATTCAGTGAAATTAGATTCACTAATATATTCAGCATTGAATACACGGCAGTTAAACTTTTTTGTGAGAACAATAAAGTGCTCGTCTTAGCATCCATTTATATTCACCCTTCACGACAACCAGATTTCCCAGATGCTGACATTTCTCAGATAATCCAACAGTCCGTTCCCGCTCCATTTATAATCGGGGGAGACTGGAATGCTCGTCATACAGCATTCAATGATAATAAATGCAACAAATATGGTCGTCAGTTGCTAGCCCTCCTCCCATCTTATCCATATACATACATTGACCCCCCATTACAGCCAACCCGTGTCACTAGCACAGCCAAGTCAACAATCGACTTCTTCCTCAAGTCCGATGATGTTCAGTCAGCGGGTCCACCTACAGTCTCCTTTATATTTCCTTCTGATCATGGTTCCGTTCATACCACGATCCAAATCCCCTCTTTCGACCCACTCTACTCGTCAAACCCTGTCCCAAACTTCACCAAAACAAATTGGAGAAAAGTCAATAGGGACATAGCGATCAGTTTCTCTGACTTGTATATCCCTGAAGCATCTAACTTACTCCCTATTGAAATCGATCACGCATCTTTAAGAATAGAGCAAATTCTTAAGGAGGCTCTCAACAACAACACCCCGACAACCATTCCTCATAACTATTTAGGAAAGCCTTTGCCCAGCATCCTAACCAAATTATTGCGCCTTAAAAAGCAGCTCCGCCGTAAACTCCATACAAGATACTGCCCCTTTATTAAAAGCCAAATCCAACTCCTATCCACTCTGATAAATGAGCAGTTGAAAAAGTTCGCAGATGAAAACTACATCTCCACACTTAAAAATATCAAACCAAATCGGGATCTTTTCAAAAACATCAACCAATTAACTGGTCGTAAATATAAACCCCGAATTGATCATCTCATCAACCCAATCAGCAATAATATTGCCCAGTCCGATACGGACATAGCAAATTGCCTCGCAGAACACTTTGCAAAGATTCATGAGCAAAATAATTCTCTATCAACTCCCGGCTTCGAGAACACAGTAAACGAATACATCTCAAACAGATTATTCACATCTTTTACTCCTTTCATCGGTGAATTTAGCAACACGAACATAGCTTCACACCCCTTAGACACTACAAATTTTCTAACTGCAGACGAATTATCCGAGATCGTAAGATCAGGAAATAACAAAAAGTCAACTGGATTAGATGGAATCCCACGCCTTCTATTTAAAAGGCTACGCCCACAGAATCTACTTCCCATCCTCATTCTTCTTAATCAAATAATTAATGCATCGCACTTCCCAGAGAACTGGAAAACTGCGGTAGTAATTCCTATTAAGAAGCCCGGTAGTAGTAATAGCCCTTTCAATTATCGTCCAATATCCCTATTAAGTACATTAAGTAAGATACTGGAACGCAAGATCTACCAAAATCTTCTCTCATTTGCCAATGAGAATGCCCTCATCCCTAACTGTCAGTTCGGATTTCGTAAGCGACAATCCACATGTCATGCTCTACTAAAACTTACACACGATGTTACAACTGGTCTCCAAAACCAAAGCCCTACTGTGTGTATATCTCTCGATATTTCTAAGGCGTTTGATTGCGTCTGGATCTCAGGGCTTCTGTACAAACTGCACTCCATATTTAATCTAAACTCTCGCACAACAAAGCTCTTAGCCTCTTATCTTTCTGACAGAAAATTCGTTGTGAGAATAAATTCTTCCGTCTCAGAAACCCACAACATAACCGCGGGTGTTCCCCAAGGCTCTATTTTAGGGCCAATTTTATATCTGTTATATACCGCGGATATTCCTCAACCCGTATCTCCTAATGTTGTGATGCTGAATTATGCTGATGATACATTAATTTACTCTAGCAGCAAATTTGTTAAGGCTGCAAGAAATCGCATTAACAACTTTCTCCCTAACCTATCATCATACTTCAATAAGTGGAAAATTCACCTTAACCCAAATAAAACGCAGCTCATAGTGTTCAAGGGCAAACACGAGCACTGTACAAACAACACTAGACGCTGCCACAACAAAATTAAACTTAACCTAAACAACACTCTAATAAAACCCTCCAAAACCCTAAAATATCTGGGAATCACTTTTTCTAATAACTGGTCTTTTTCCTCCCACATTAAAAATTCCCTTCAAAAAGCCACAATTCAGCTTAATCTCTGTAGAAGAGTAATGTGGAAACCTAATAGTCTCTCTCACAAAGTCAAACTGCTCATTTACAAACAAATTATCAGGCCCACACTCACGTACGCGTGCCCATTGTGGTACCATATCACTCCCTCCCAAATGGAGAAATTACGAGTATTCGAAAGAAAATGCTTTAGGTATGTCTCTGGGTTACATCGTCGTCCTAACTCCTATAAGTACTATAGTAACGTCGAACTCTACAATACCGCTGGTATTGAGCGCCTCGATAGACGATTCCTCGAACTGTCTATCAAATTTATCGAAAACCTACAAAATAATCCCAATCCCATAATAACCTCGCTCTTAGAGAACCCTCTAGATATCAGAACTAACTACCCCAACTGTCTCCACACCAGAGCTATCTTCGCCTCAGGCAGACTGGTAAATGATTCAAACGAGATCATATACCACAACACCGAAGTTACCCCTAACCAGTTCAAATACTCTAACGTCCAACCATTTTCCAACATCCTACGTTTTTCCAACGAACAACCGGAAAGAAATACTCTTCCTCAAACCCATAACTGACCTCATTCCACATCCTTTAATTCATAAATCCCATTAATTATAAAACTTTGTTTTGTTTATAGCTCATTTTATAATAATCAGACTAAGTTAGGTTAAGTTATATTTATATTTATATTTAGGGTTAAGTTTAGATTAAGTAAAGTAAAAATAAGAAATTCCTGGTTTTCTGACCTTTTCCAGGAAGACAAAACCCTACTAAATGTACAAACACACATCTAGCCTGTAACTCTTAAAACATTGTTTGGAAAATGTATTATAATAATAATTACATGTAAGCAATTGTCACGAATTTAATTTTAAGTCACTGTATTACTTAAATGTACAAATTTTAATTATGGTTAATAAATACAGTTTAAAAAAAAAAAAAAAAAAAAAATGTATTCGAGGATCAGTCTAGATTGGCGTCCTAACAGGTAGGACGTCAATAAATTAAGTTAAAAATAAAATAATAATATAACAAAATAAAAAGTAATTTTTATTGGGCCTGGCCGATTCCCAGGACCCATATTCAACGATCGGTAGCTGCTCTTCCCGCAACGGGCCCCTTCAGGAGCTGTCTTAAAGAGATCACTCATCCTTTTCAGGACAAAGAGACACGTTCCTATACGAGGGCTGCCTTTTATATTTCGGGATTAGAGAACAAAAACAAATATTGATCACCGAAAATCACTATTGTTTTTCAAAATAATTTCCATGAAGATCTATACACTTTTGCATGCGTTTGAACCAATTGTCGAAGCACTTTTGCCACTCTGATTGAGGTATCTCCAACACATGCATTCTGAATGCAGCAACCGCGTCTTCAGGTGTCGAAAAACGTTGACCTCTCAGTTTGCTTTTTACGTACGGGAATAAAAAGAAGTCATTCGGTGCCAAGTCAGGACTATACGGCGGATGACCCATCAAATCGATGTTTTGGGCGCTCAAAAATGCAGTTGTCGCAGCCGATGTGTGAGCTCGCATTGTCGTGGTGAAGAGTGATCCGTCTTCGGCGGTTGGTTTTCCTGATTTCTTGGAAGACAAGTGGCAAACAAATGATTGTGTACCACTCAGAATTCACTGTTCTGCGTTGTTCTAGTGGTGCGGTTGCGACATGTCCAGTTTTTCCGAAAAAACAGGCGACCATTTGCTTGGAAGTGCTTCGTGCGCGAACAACTTTTGTAGGATTTGGCTCATCTTGAAACACCCAGACAGTCGCCTGCTGTTTACTTTCGGGCTCATACGCGTAAATCCACGATTCATCACCTGTCACGATGTCATAGACGTGTTTCGAAGCACCGCGACCGTATTTTTTGAGCATTTCTTTCGACCAATTGACACGAGCCTTTTTTGGGCGATTGACAAATTGTGTGGGGCCCAACGCGAACAAATTTTTTTGACAGTCAAATGTTTATGCAATATTGAATGTATGCTGGTCCCACTAACGCCTAAGGTTGTCTCAATGTCACGATAGGTCACATGACGATCTTCCAATATCAGTTCGCGCACAGCATCAATGGTTTTCGGAACAACAACTGATTTTGGACGACCTTCACGAAATTCATCTTGGAGTGAACTACGACCACGATTGAATTCATCATACCATCGATAAACACTGGTCCTTGATGGAGCTTCATCGCAAAAAATTGAATTAAGTTCATCCATGCACTGTTGCTGAGTTAATCCACGCCGAAAGTTGTAAAAAATAATCGCACGAAAATGTTGACGATTTAATTCCATTTTTGGGCCGAGATGAATCTTTTATGTTACTGTAAACAACACAAATAACGCTAGTATGTCAAAACGTTCTGAGTGCGTATAACCTCAAAAATGTTCAACTTTACGACAGAGCTGTCAATTGCCGAATTGTAACACTAGGATTGCCAAATCCCGAAACATAAGAGGCAACCCACGTATAACAAAGTACAACAAAAACTAATCGAACGATTTAATATAAAATTGAAATTTTATAAATGCACCCACCATGCAAAAGACGACGAATGAAGACGAAACATAGAGATACATTGCAAAATATCATAGGAACAAAACAGGACATACAGGAATTAATGCATATTACGAAGGATAAGAAAACTTATATATTTTAAAATTTTAAAAACACATTCAAAAGTATACTAACAATTTAATAAAGCACAATGTGATAGGAAACCAATACAGCCAAAGTTCCATATAACCGAAACCCCCAATAACGTAAATCAGGTAGTTCACCTCGATGTATACATAAACAAGAGACATAGCTTTTTATCATTTATCGACAAATTTTCAAAACATGCAGTAATACTAAATTTAGGAGATAGAAATAGCGTTACAATCATTGAAAAATTGCGACTATACTTTTCCATTAAACATCATCATCGGCACTACAACCGGGGACCGGTCATGGCCTTATTTAGGAAGTCCTGAGGCTTGTTAAATTTTCCATAATGATTTGTTTTTTCCGGGCAATGTCATTAGTCTTCCATTAAAGACAAACCTAAATTAATCATTTTCGACCACCAATTCATTTCAGTTAACATTAAGGAATTTTTAAAATTAGAAGAAGTAGAAATACACTTCCCAAAACCAAATAGTCAAACAGGCAATTCAGATATTGAAAGATTTCATAATACATTAGGAGAAAAACTTAGAGTTTTGGAAACCGAAAAATCCGAATTATCAATTCAATAAAGACTTTTTAAATGTGTAAAATGGTGCAATAAGTCTATTCGCTCCGTCATTAAAGCAAAGCCAATAGACGTGATAGAAAGAAAAGTCGATAGAAAACAAAGAGAAAAACTTTAAAAACATTACAAAGAAAAAACCATTAACAAGCGCAATGCAAAACGAGAAACCTATAGATCAAACCAAGATGAAGGCTACGTAAAAAATTATAAAGCATTAAGGCACAAAGACCAATCTAAATATAGAAAACTTAAACTAGAAAATATACAACCGACAAATATAAAACGACCCACTTAGATTAACTAGACGTTAACACTTACAATAATAACAGTAACAACACTGACCGACACAATATCAGGAACATTTAGGAACAATTGACGAAAATAACCATAATATAATCATCAACGTTAATAAAACATAGATATTAATAATCATTTCAACAGAACTTTCAATAAGATTAAAGAAACATTAGAAAAACAATTTTTTTTTTTGTGCCACTTATAACTCTGACGAAAATGTAAATTGAATCCAAAATGTGTATATACCAAAACAATTACCTAAAAATAAGAATAGAAAATCGAAAACAATAGAAATTAATTCACACTGTTAATGAACCAAAATAAAACAATGTTAAAGAGTTCATGTGACGATAGACTAATTATGTTAAATGGAAAATACCTACTAAATGTTCATCAACGAAATGTATAACCTAATCACACATTTCCTCTAGACGGAAACATAATTGCAGGTAACAAAAAGTAAATTTCAATAGAAACATTAAAATATAAAATAAGCAAATTGCAATGTAATGTCTGTCAAAGCACTTGTTTCAGAAACCTGGCTCAAACAAGACATTTCTTGCCCACATCAAAATTACATATGTTATCGCCTAGACAGGGTACATGCTAGTGGTGGAGGTGTCGCCATTGTTGTGAAAAAATGTATAGAACATTCCTTGCGTCCTTCATTGCACCTTAAGTTAATTGAGGAAATTACTATAGATGTAACATTAAGTGACAACTCCAAGGTGGGTCTTTTTTCGGTCTATTTCCTTGGTGGAAATAGAAACATTGAGAAATCTACTTACTTTAAGCGGGATCTGCAAAAATTGTATAGACTCAACACTCGAAACAAGGTAATTATTGGTGGCGATCTAAACTGCAGACATCAGTCGTGGAATTGTCTTCGGGCAAACAGCTGGGGTAACATTTTACTAGATGTTGCTGAATCCAGCCCAAGTTTTTCTATACTTTATCCACTTCTCCCCACCTATATCCCAGGGAGTGCTAACAAGAACCCCTCAACTCTTGATCTATATATCACTAATATTCCAAATTACTGCACAGCACCATTAACTCTAAATGCGTTAAGTTCAGACCGCCTTCCGATCAGCCTCACAGTGAATCATACAGTAGTTGTAAAACGTACCAGTTTATACCACAACTATTCCGCCGCCAACTGGAATTGTTATAAATCATATATAAACACGAACAGAACCAAGTTGATACCGGCCTAAATTCTATAACCTGAGCGAGCACATTGATATCCTATGTAACTATTTTGTTTCTGTTATCAATAGAGCGGCCGATCTTGCGATACCTAAATGTTTCAGCTGATAAGGCACCGCTTCCTGAAAATATCTTACATCTGATTAGGCTACGAAACTCTGAAAGAAGAAAATGGCTGCGTTATAGAATCGATTGTTTTCTAGTTAATGTTAAAGTCTTAAATAATATCATTAAAAAAGAAACCTCAACACATAGGAACAAGTGTTGGAATAAACACCTTTCCTCTCTTAACAAAGCAAGCAAACCGTTCTGGAAAATATCAAAAATTATTAAAAAGAGAGGGTCAAGTTTTCCTCCGTTTAAAGTTCACAAGTTGTTTATTTCTTCAGTGGAGAAATCGAACCTATCTATGCATCTAAGCGACGCGTATACTGAAGCTGAAGTTGCTAACACTATCCATGTACACTCTCCAATACCAGCTGAAAGTACTTACGCAACTAATATGAGCAAAGTTAAAGAATTGATAAAAAAATCGAAATCAAAAAAGGCTGCGGGTCTCGATAATATTAACAATAAATTAATCAAAGCACTTCCACCTGCTGCAAGTAATTATTTAACGTTCATTTTCAACGCTTGTCTTAAGAATTGTTATTGTCCGGACTGTTGGAAAACAGCAAAAGTAATACCTATCCCGAAACCCGGCAAACCGAAGAACAGCCCCGAAAGCTACAGACCTATTAGTCTACTAAGCTGTCTAAGCTCTTAGAAAAAATCATTAAGGAAAGGATTGGTCGGTTTGTGGAAGACAATAACATCTTACCAAACTTTCAGTTCGGTTTCCGTAGTGGTCACAGCACAATCCACTAGGTTTTGCGCATTAAAAACCACATAGCTGGTAAATTCATCGACAAGGAGTCAACGGGACTGGTTCTACTAGACATCGAAAAAACCTTTGATACGGTATGGCACGATGCCTTGATCTATAAGCTACTGAAGCTTAAGCTGCCTATGCCGCTTATCAAAATTATCCAGAGATTTCTTCGTTCGAGAAAATATGTTGTGAGTATAGGAACCGACAAATCCTCTACTCACCAAATCCACTATGGTGTACCCCAAGGCTCGGTCCTTGGTCCCATATTATTCACATTGTTTGTCGCAGATTTACCATGTCTAGGTGAAAACATTCAGGTAGCTATGTTGCCGATGATACGGCTATTTTCTCTTTGGGTGCCTTATTCACTAATGTCTACAACTCTTTGCAAGCAGCTGTTGACAAACTAGCAGTGTATTACAGGAAATGGAAAATAAAAATAAATGGTAATAAAACAAAAGCTGTCTGGTTTTCGAGATGTAGGAAACACTGCTACCTACTAAATGGCACTAAACTCAGTATGTGTGCAGTTGATATTGATTGGTCCGAAGACTGTAGATATCGAGGTATTATTCTAGATAAAAGACTTATCTTTCAAAAACACATCACTACCACAATTGACAAAATAAACAAAGTCGTAAGAGTTATGTATCCATGTGTGTAGAAAGTCAAAGCTTAGCATCGAAAATAAAATTATAATATTTAAAACCATTTTTCAAGCTAGACACATGAACTACATGAAAACGCTATCGTTAAACCAGTAGAGTTGCTTATTGACAAAATCAATCGAAACTTCTTCGTCAATTGTTCTTTTTCTGACAATGTTCTCGTTTCCCGTCTTGCGTTATCCCAAATCACCGCATATGTATTCTGTCTATGAAAATTATATCGAGGTCATTACTATATAAAATAACCGAAAGCCAGTGCAATATTAGTCTTAAGATTCAAATAAGGGTTTTTTATTGTAGTTTAATTCATAATTAATTTATTTATTATTTGTTATTCATTAAAATGGTGTTATTGTCATTATATAGATTTAAGGTTATAGTTGTAAAGGAATTGCTATTCTAAATCTCTTAAGTACTAGTTGTAAAATATACCATAAATGGATATATCTACCAAATAAAATTGAATTAAATCGAATATAATAACACGTTTGGATATAAAACAAAAAGATAAAATAAAAACCGAAAAAAAAACGGCCATTAAAATAAAAGTACAATAGATAATATATTTAATCATAAACGCCAAAAATATGTAAAATACAAAGTATAAACGTAACAAAGTAAACGATGTACAACGAAACCTGAATAAAGTTATTAGCGCGGACAAAAACAATCAAATAAATATTGTTCGTGGTAATGTAAAATTATAGATAGTGTTCAGCCGAACCTTAAAAAAAAACACATATATGTTAATAAACAATGTTGATAGTAAAATAAAAATAATAAATTTTACGTAGCAAATAATAAATACAAGCCTAATCATAAAAAGGACAACGAAATTATGATATGTGTCAATAGCGAAAAAATATATATAAAATCGATTGCATTAAAAAAATATATTGTGACTAAAAATCGCATATGCACCAAATTAAATATTTAATTATCCTATGGTATAATATTCGCTTATATCAAATAAAAATACGGTCAATATATTCGTGGTAAAAAAACAGAAAAAAAGACAATTAAAGGGTTGCAAATACCCCAACGCGAAAGAATTCGTGAACAACAAGGGTAAGAAGAACCCCACCTCTTATCTAATCGCAGAAGAAGCCGTACAACACCAAGAATAGAACAACAAAGGAGGAAATAAAAGTAAGCAACATTTATTTTAAGTATGAGATTTATATAAATAATAAAAGCTGCCATATACTGTACATTTACATTCATACATTCATACACTGTTTAGAAAATAAGTTAGTTTCATGTCTTTTGGTCTTAATTAGTGGTATTGATTAAAAAAAAAAGTGTTTAATTCTTAAAAATATAGAAAATCTGTTTACAAACCAAAAATGCCAGACAAAAATACCGGTAGTCGAATTAATTAGGGAAGCCGCGAAAATCAAAGAATTTCACGGGGATGGAAGATATGACCCGTCCTCCTTTATAAGGGACACAGAGCTTATCCTGCCACTCTTTAATGAAAACCCAGCGTTGAAAGATTTCATTTATCAACGACATGTCGGCAATAAAATTCAGGGAGCCGCTCTCCATTGCATAAGGATATTAGGACCCAATCCCACGTGGGAAGGGATAAAAACAGAATTAATTAAGAACTTCGGAGTTAGGGAAACATATCAAATTGCACCATGAAGCAGTGACATGTAACAATTCTTCCGTAAGCTCATACTATAGGGATCTCCGGAGAATATTACACAAATTAAATGGCAAATATAAATTCGATGAGAAAAGACCTAGCGAATTTTCCCCAACGTCAAATGAATCCTTATATTAATACATTTTTTAAATGGAATTAACCTCAATCTATCAAGCATAATTTACAATAGGAACATAGAAACACTTAGAGACGCATATTATACTTTAAAAGAAACAGGAATGCTTAGACATTATAATAAAGCAAATAATTACGAAAATAGAACAAATAAACCTATTAACCAACATTTTAATAGAAACCAATACACCAGACATAATGACTATAGGGAAAACCTACAAAGAGACAATAACGACCCAACACATTATTACAACACAAATAATACATACCAATATAACAACACATACGAAAACAATTCGAGGCAAAGTAGACAAAATAATAACAACACATACGAAAACAATTCTAGGCAAATTAGACAAAATAATCACAACACAAACGGAAACAAAAAAATCGAGTTTGCGTAGTTTATCTGGACGATAATCTTATTTTTAGTACGAAATTAGAGGAACACACTGTAAATATACAAAAAGTGTTCAATAAACTTAGAGAACATAATCCGAAGATTCAAGTTGATAAGTGTAATTTCTTTAGTCAAACTACAGAATATCTAGGGCACACTCTGACAACAGGAGGTATTAAGCCAAATATAAATTAAATTTAAAATATACAGAAGCTTAAAATACCAGAAAACCAAAAACAAATAAAATCATTCCTGGAAATGACCGGATACTATCGCAAGTTTTTTAAAGACTATGTAAAGGTTGCCCACGATATGATAAAGTATTTAGAGAAAAATTCTAAAATCGATAAAAAAGACCATCAATATACAGATCCATTTCAGAAGTAAAAGATTGCTCATGGAAGCACCAATTTTAAAATATCCAGATTTCAACAGAAGATTTAAGTTAATAACGGACGCCAGCGATATTGCTTTAGGCGCAGTCCTTACACAGGGCGACCACCCACTAAGCTTTGCAAGTAGAACTCTAAACGACTATGAGAAAAAATATTCCACGACGGAAAAAGAACTTCTTGGTATCGTTTGCTAGATGCTAGAACTTTCAATCTACTCACGGATCATCAACCTCTCAAATGGCTCCAGAGTAAACATAAAGGCCAAGATATAAACCCTAGATTACAAAGATTAAACTTGGAGAATATGACATAAATATAAATTGCATTAAGGGCACAGAAAACAAAGTGGCAGAGAAACAAATGCCATTTATTTAGAAGAACAAAATGATAACATGAGCACAGATGCAACAATACACTCACAAGAAGAAGAACAAAATGATCATTTTCCAATCTTAGAAACAGTTGTTAATATATTCCAGACACAAATTATTTTGACACATACTAAAACAAAGGAAATCGAAGTTATAAGAGACAAACGAAAAATGTACATGAGTACAAATGATATTGACAACAACTTCATGACTGATATGTTTCGCAGATTTATAAAATCAGGGAAAATAGGATTTTTTTTCAGAACTTTCAGACCATGTATATTGTAGTGCTCTGAAAAGCTAAATTGAAATTTCGCGATAAACGAACCAAATGTTCGTTTATCGCCCTTGCACCCAGCTCCCCATAATCATCCAACTAATCCAGAAATACATTATCCCAATCTAGCGAAATTCCTGGTAAACGAATCAAATATTCGTTTATCATTCATATACATCAACTTCCCCAGATCCTCAAACAAAAGCAAACATGGTAAATTGAACCAAATTTTCAATATCCATACTCGCGGGCATGTGTCCGAGAATTCACCTAACCGGATTCTTATCTCTAAAAACAACCACACAACTCCAGCCAAAGTATCTAAATCGAGATTTTGCTTTGAATTCGATCTCTTCGAGATACAAAATCTCGATTTGGTTTCATTTATAAGGGTGATGAATTTTGTATTCGAGGATCAGTCTAGATTGGCGTCCTAACAGGTAGGACGTCAATAAATTAAGTTAAAAATAAAATAATAATATAACAAAATAAAAAGTAATTTTTATTGGGCCTGGCCGATTCCCAGGACCCATATTCAACGATCGGTAGCTGCTCTTCCCGCAACGGGCCCCTTCAGGAGCTGTCTTAAAGAGATCACTCATCCTTTTCAGGACAAAGAGACACGTTCCTATACGAGGGCTGCCTTTTATATTTCGGGATTAGAGAACAAAAACAAATATTGATCACCGAAAATCACTATTGTTTTTCAAAATATTCTCCATGAAGATCTATACACTTTTGCATGCGTTTGAACCAATTGTCGAAGCACTTTTGCCACTCTGATTGAGGTATCTCCAACACATGCATTCTGAATGCAGCAACCGCGTCTTCAGGTGTCGAAAAACGTTGACCTCTCAGTTTGCTTTTTACGTACGGGAATAAAAAGAAGTCATTCGGTGCCAAGTCAGGACTATACGGCGGATAACCCATCAAATCGATGTTTTGGGCGCTCAAAAATGCAGTTGTCGCAGCCGATGTGTGAGCTCGCATTGTCGTGGTGAAGAGTGATCCGTCTTCGGCGGTTGGTTTTCCTGATTTCTTGGAAGACACGTGGCAAACAAATGGTTGTGTACCACTCAGAATTCACTGTTCTGCGTTGTTCTAGTGGTGCGGTTGCGACATGTCCAGTTTTTCCGAAAAAACAGGCGACCATTTGCTTGGAAGTGCTTCGTGCGCGAACAACTTTTGTAGGATTTGGCTCACCTTGAAACACCCAGACAGTCGCCTGCTGTTTACTTTCGGGCTCATACGCGTAAATCCACGATTCATCACCTGTCACGATGTCATAGACATGTTTCGAAGCACCGCGACCGTATTTTTTGAGCATTTCTTTCGACCAATTGACACGAGCCTTTTTTTGGGCGATTGAAAAATTGTGTGGGATCCAACGCGAACAAATTTTTTTGACAGCTAAATGTTTATGCAATATTGAATGTATGCTGGTCCCACTAACGCCTAAGGTTGTCTCAATCTCACGATAGGTCACATGACGATCTTCCAATATCAGTTAGCGCACAGCATCAATGGTTTTCGGAACAACAACTGATTTTGGACGACCTTCACGAAATTCATCTTGGAGTGAACTACGACCACGATTGAATTCATCATACCATCGATAAACACTGGTCCTTGATGGAGCTTCATCGCAAAAAATTGAATTAAGTTCATCCATGCACTGTTGCTGAGTTAATCCACGCCGAAAGTTGTAAAAAATAATCGCACGAAAATGTTGACGATTTAATTCCATTTTTGGGCCGAGATGAATCTTTTATGTTACTGTAAACAACGCAAATAACGCTAGTATGTCAAAACGTTCTGAGTGCGTATAACCTCAAAAATGTTCAACTTTACGACAGAGCTGTCAATTGCCGGATTGTAACACTAGGATTGCCAAATCCCGAAACATAAGAGGCAACCCACGTATAACAAAGTACAACAAAAACTAATCGAACGATTTAATATAAAATTGAAATTTTATAAATGCACCCACCATGCAAAAGACGACGAATGAAGACGAAACATAGAGATACATTGCAAAATATCATAGGAACAAAACAGGACATACAGGAATTAATGCATATTACGAAGGATAAGAAAACTTATATATTTTAAAATTTTAAAAACACATTCAAAAGTATACTAACAATTTAATAAAGCACAATGTGATAGGAAACCAATACAGCCAAAGTTCCATATAACCGAAACCCCCAATAACGTAAATCAGGTAGTTCACCTCGATGTATACATAAACAAGAGACATAGCTTTTTATCATTTATCGACAAATTTTCAAAACATGCAGTAATACTAAATTTAGGAGATAGAAATAGCGTTACAATCATTGAAAAGTTGCGACTATACTTTTCCATTAAACATCATCATCGGCACTACAACCGGGGACCGGTCATGGCCTTATTTAGGAAGTCCTGAGGCTTGTTAAATTTTCCATAATGATTTGTTTTTTCCGGGCAATGTCATTAGTCTTCCATTAAAGACAAACCTAAATTAATCATTTTCGACCACCAATTCATTTCAGTTAACATTAAGGAATTTTTAAAATTAGAAGAAGTAGAAATACACTTCCCAAAACCAAATAGTCAAACAGGCAATTCAGATATTGAAAGATTTCATAATACATTAGGAGAAAAACTTAGTTTTGGAAACCGAAAAATCCGAATTATCAATTCAATAAAGACTTTTTAAATGTGTAAAATGGTGCAATAAGTCTATTCGCTCCGTCATTAAAGCAAAGCCAATAGACGTGATAGAAAGAAAAGTCGATAGAAAACAAAGAGAAAAACTTTAAAAACATTACAAAGAAAAAACCATTAACAAGCGCAATGCAAAACGAGAAACCTATAGATCAAACCAAGATGAAGGCTACGTAAAAAATTATAAAGCATTAAGGCACAAAGACCAATCTAAATATAGAAAACTTAAACTAGAAAATATACAACCGACAAATATAAAACGACCCACTTAGATTAACTAGACGTTAACACTTACAATAATAACAGTAACAACACTGACCGACACAATATCAGGAACATTTAGAAACAATTGACGAAAATAACCATAATATAATCATCAACGTTAATAAAACATAGATATTAATAATCATTTCAACAGAACTTTCAATAAGATTAAAGAAACATTAGAAAAACAATTTTTTTTTTGTGCCACTTATAACTCTGACGAAAATGTAAATTGAATCCAAAATGTGTATATACCAAAACAATTACCTAAAAATAAGAATAGAAAATCAAAAACAATAGAAATTAATTCACACTGTTAATGAACCAAAATAAAACAATGTTAAAGAGTTCATGTGACGATAGACTAATTATGTTAAATGGAAAATACCTACTAAATGTTCATCAACGAAATGTATAACCTAATCACACATTTCCTCTAGACGGAAACATAATTGCAGGTAACAAAAAGTAAATTTCAATAGAAACATTAAAATATAAAATAAGCAAATTGCAATGTAATGTCTGTCAAAGCACTTGTTTCAGAAACCTGGCTCAAACAAGACATTTCTTGCCCACATCAAAATTACATATGTTATCGCCTAGACAGGGTACATGCTAGTGGTGGAGGTGTCGCCATTGTTGTGAAAAAATGTATAGAACATTCCTTGCGTCCTTCATTGCACCTTAAGTTAATTGAGGAAATTACTATAGATGTAACATTAAGTGACAACTCCAAGGTGGGTCTTTTTTCGGTCTATTTCCTTGGTGGAAATAGAAACATTGAGAAATCTACTTACTTTAAGCGGGATCTGCAAAAATTGTATAGACTCAACACTCGAAACAAGGTAATTATTGGTGGCGATCTAAACTGCAGACATCAGTCGTGGAATTGTCTTCGGGCAAACAGCTGGGGTAACATTTTACTAGATGTTGCTGAATCCAGCCCAAGTTTTTCTATACTTTATCCACTTCTCCCCACCTATATCCCAGGGAGTGCTAACAAGAACCCCTCAACTCTTGATCTATATATCACTAATATTCCAAATTACTGCACAGCACCATTAACTCTAAATGCGTTAAGTTCAGACCGCCTTCCGATCAGCCTCACAGTGAATCATACAGTAGTTGTAAAACGTACCAGTTTATACCACAACTATTCCGCCGCCAACTGGAATTGTTATAAATCATATATAAACACGAACAGAACCAAGTTGATACCGGCCTAAATTCTATAACCTGAGCGAGCACATTGATATCCTATGTAACTATTTTGTTTCTGTTATCAATAGAGCGGCCGATCTTGCGATACCTAAATGTTTCAGCTGATAAGGCACCGCTTCCTGAAAATATCTTACATCTGATTAGGCTACGAAACTCTGAAAGAAGAAAATGGCTGCGTTATAGAATCGATTGTTTTCTAGTTAATGTTAAAGTCTTAAATAATATCATTAAAAAAGAAACCTCAACACATAGGAACAAGTGTTGGAATAAACACCTTTCCTCTCTTAACAAAGCAAGCAAACCGTTCTGGAAAATATCAAAAATTATTAAAAAGAGAGGGTCAAGTTTTCCTCCGTTTAAAGTTCACAAGTTGTTTATTTCTTCAGTGGAGAAATCGAACCTATCTATGCATCTAAGCGACGCGTATACTGAAGCTGAAGTTGCTAACACTATCCATGTACACTCTCCAATACCAGCTGAAAGTACTTACGCAACTAATATGAGCAAAGTTAAAGAATTGATAAAAAAATCGAAATCAAAAAAGGCTGCGGGTCTCGATAATATTAACAATAAATTAATCAAAGCACTTCCACCTGCTGCAAGTAATTATTTAACGTTCATTTTCAACGCTTGTTTTAAGAATTGTTATTGTCCGGACTGTTGGAAAACAGCAAAAGTAATACCTATCCCGAAACCCGGCAAACCGAAGAACAGCCCCGAAAGCTACAGACCTATTAGTCTACTAAGCTGTCTAAGCTCTTAGAAAAAATCATTAAGGAAAGGATTGGTCGGTTTGTGGAAGACAATAACATCTTACCAAACTTTCAGTTCGGTTTCCGTAGTGGTCACAGCACAATCCACTAGGTTTTGCGCATTAAAAACCACATAGCTGGTAAATTCATCGACAAGGAGTCAACGGGACTGGTTCTACTAGACATCGAAAAAACCTTTGATACGGTATGGCACGATGCCTTGATCTATAAGCTACTGAAGCTTAAGCTGCCTATGCCGCTTATCAAAATTATCCAGAGATTTCTTTGTTCGAGAAAATATGTTGTGAGTATAGGAACCGACAAATCCTCTACTCACCAAATCCACTATGGTGTACCCCAAGGCTCGGTCCTTGGTCCCATATTATTCACATTGTTTGTCGCAGATTTACCATGTCTAGGTGAAAACATTCAGGTAGCTATGTTGCCGATGATACGGCTATTTTCTCTTTGGGTGCCTTATTCACTAATGTCTACAACTCTTTGCAAGCAGCTGTTGACAAACTAGCAGTGTATTACAGGAAATGGAAAATAAAAATAAATGGTAATAAAACAAAAGCTGTCTGGTTTTCGAGATGTAGGAAACACTGCTACCTACTAAATGGCACTAAACTCAGTATGTGTGCAGTTGATATTGATTGGTCCGAAGACTGTAGATATCGAGGTATTATTCTAGATAAAAGACTTATCTTTCAAAAACATATCACTACCACAATTGACAAAATAAACAAAGTCGTAAGAGTTATGTATCCATGTGTGTAGAAAGTCAAAGCTTAGCATCGAAAATAAAATTATAATATTTAAAACCATTTTTCAAGCTAGACACATGAACTACATGAAAACGCTATCGTTAAACCAGTAGAGTTGCTTATTGACAAAATCAATCGAAACTTCTTCGTCAATTGTTCTTTTTCTGACAATGTTCTCGTTTCCCGTCTTGCGTTATCCCAAATCACCGCATATGTATTCTGTCTATGAAAATTATATCGAGGTCATTACTATATAAAATAACCGAAAGCCAGTGCAATATTAGTCTTAAGATTCAAATAAGGGTTTTTTATTGTAGTTTAATTCATAATTAATTTATTTATTATTTGTTATTCATTAAAATGGTGCTATTGTCATTATATAGATTTAAGGTTATAGTTGTAAAGGAATTGCTATTCTAAATCTCTTAAGTACTAGTTGTAAAATATACCATAAATGGATATATCTACCAAATAAAATTGAATTAAATTGAATATAATAACACGTTTGGATATAAAACAAAAAGATAAAATAAAAACCGAAAAAAAACGGCCATTAAAATAAAAGTACAATAGATAATATATTTAATCATAAACGCCAAAAATATGTAAAATACAAAGTATAAACGTAACAAAGTAAACGATGTACAACGAAACCTGAATAAAGTTATTAGCGCGGACAAAAACAATCAAATAAATATTGTTCGTGGTAATGTAAAATTATAGATAGTGTTCAGCCGAACCTTAAAAAAAAACACATATATGTTAATAAACAATGTTGATAGTAAAATAAAAATAATAAATTTTACGTAGCAAATAATAAATACAAGCCTAATCATAAAAAGGACAACGAAATTATGATATGTGTCAATAGCGAAAAAATATATATAAAATCGATTGCATTAAAAAAATATATTGTGACTAAAAATCGCATATGCACCAAATTAAATATTTAATTATCCTATGGTATAATATTCGCTTATATCAAATAAAAATACGGTCAATATATTCGTGGTAAAAAAACAGAAAAAAAGACAATTAAAGGGTTGCAAATACCCCAACGCCAAAGAATTCGTGAACAACAAGGGTAAGAAGAACCCCACCTCTTATCTAATCGTAGAAGAAGCCGTACAACACCAAGAATAGAACACCAAAGGAGGAAATAAAAGTAAGCAACATTTATTTTAAGTATGAGATTTATATAAATAATAAAAGCTGCCATATACTGTACATTTACATTCATACATTCATACACTGTTTAGAAAATAAGTTAGTTTCATGTCTTTTGGTCTTAATTAGTGGTATTGATTAAAAAAAAAAGTGTTTAATTCTTAAAAATATAGAAAATCTGTTCACAAACCAAAAATGCCAGACAAAAATACCGGTAGTCGAATTAATTAGGGAAGCCGCGAAAATCAAAGAATTTCACGGGGATGGAAAATATGACCCGTCCTCCTTTATAAGGGACACAGAGCTTATCCTGCCACTCTTTAATGAAAACCCAGCGTTGAAAGATTTCATTTATCAACGACATGTCGGCAATAAAATTCAGGGAGCCGCTCTCCATTGCATAAGGATATTAGGACCCAATCCCACGTGGGAAGGGATAAAAACAGAATTAATTAAGAACTTCGGAGTTAGGGAAACATATCAAATTGCACCATGAAGCAGTGACATGTAACAATTCTTCCGTAAGCTCATACTATAGGGATCTCCGGAGAATATTACACAAATTAAATGGCAAATATAAATTCGATGAGAAAAGACCTAGCGAATTTTCCCCAACGTCAAATGAATCCTTATATTAATACATTTTTTAAATGGAATTAACCTCAATCTATCAAGCATAATTTACAATAGGAACATAGAAACACTTAGAGACGCATATTATACTTTAAAAGAAACAGGAATGCTTAGACATTATAATAAAGCAAATAATTACGAAAATAGAACAAATAAACCTATTAACCAACATTTTAATAGAAACCAATACACCAGACATAATGACTATAGGGAAAACCTACAAAGAGACAATAACGACCCAACACATTATTACAACACAAATAATACATACCAATATAACAACACATACGAAAACAATTCGAGGCAAAGTAGACAAAATAATAACAACACATACGAAAACAATTCTAGGCAAATTAGACAAAATAATCACAACACAAACGGAAACAAAAAAATCGAGTTTGCGTAGTTTATCTGGACGATAATCTTATTTTTAGTACGAAATTAGAGGAACACACTGTAAATATACAAAAAGTGTTCAATAAACTTAGAGAACATAATCCGAAGATTCAAGTTGATAAGTGTAATTTCTTTAGTCAAACTACAGAATATCTAGGGCACACTCTGACAACAGGAGGTATTAAGCCAAATATAAATTAAATTTAAAATATACAGAAGCTTAAAATACCAGAAAACCAAAAACAAATAAAATCATTCCTGGAAATGACCGGATACTATCGCAAGTTTTTTAAAGACTATGTAAAGGTTGCCCACGATATGATAAAGTATTTAGAGAAAAATTCTAAAATCGATAAAAAAGACCATCAATATACAGATCCATTTCAGAAGTAAAAGATTGCTCATGGAAGCACCAATTTTAAAATATCCAGATTTCAACAGAAGATTTAAGTTAATAACGGACGCCAGCGATATTGCTTTAGGCGCAGTCCTTACACAGGGCGACCACCCACTAAGCTTTGCAAGTAGAACTCTAAACGACTATGAGAAAAAATATTCCACGACGGAAAAAGAACTTCTTGGTATCGTTTGCTAGATGCTAGAACTTTCAATCTACTCACGGATCATCAACCTCTCAAATGGCTCCAGAGTAAACATAAAGGCCAAGATATAAACCCTAGATTACAAAGATTAAACTTGGAGAATATGACATAAATATAAATTGCATTAAGGGCACAGAAAACAAAGTGGCAGACTTTCTATCCAGAACAAATGCAAATACAGGAGAAACAAATGCCATTTATTTAGAAGAACAAAATGATAACATGAGCACAGATGCAACAATACACTCACAAGAAGAAGAACAAAATGATCATTTTCCAATCTTAGAAACAGTTGTTAATATATTCCAGACACAAATTATTTTGACACATACTAAAACAAAGGAAATCGAAGTTATAAGAGACAAACGAAAAATGTACATGAGTACAAATGATATTGACAACAACTTCATGACTGTTTTTTTTTTTTTTAAACTGTATTTATTAACCATAATTAAAATTTGTACATTTAAGTAATACAGTGACTTAAAATTAAATTCGTGACAATTGCTTACATGTAATTATTATTATAATACATTTTCCAAACAATGTTTTAAGAGTTACAGGCTAGATGTGTGTTTATACATTTAGTAGGGTTTTGTCTTCCTGGAAAAGGTCAGAAAACCAGGAATTTCTTATTTTTACTTTACTTAATCTAAACTTAACCCTAAATATAAATATAAATATAACTTAACCTAACTTAGTCTGATTATTATAAAATGAGCTATAAACAAAACAAAGTTTTATAATTAATGGGATTTATGAATTAAAGGATGTGGAATGAGGTCAGTTATGGGTTTGAGGAAGAGTATTTCTTTCCGGTTGTTCGTTGGAAAAACGTAGGATGTTGGAAAATGGTTGGACGTTACAGTATTTGAACTGGTTAGGGGTAACTTCGGTGTTGTGGTATATGATCTCATTTGAATCATTTACCAGTCTGCCTGAGGCGAAGATAGCTCTGGTGTGGAGACAGTTGGGATAGTTAGTTCTGATATCTAGAGGGTTCTCTAAGAGCGAGGTTATTATGGGATTGGGATTATTTTGTAGGTTTTCGATAAATTTGATAGACAGTTCGAGGAATCGTCTATCGAGGCGCTCGATACCAGCGGTATTGTAGAGTTCGACGTTACTATAGTACTTATAGGAGTTAGGACGACGATGTAACCCAGAGACATACCTAAAGCATTTTCTTTCGAATACTCGTAATTTCTCCATTTGGGAGGGAGTGATATGGTACCACAATGGGCACGCGTACGTGAGTGTGGGCCTGATAATTTGTTTGTAAATGAGCAGTTTGACTTTGTGAGAGAGACTATTAGGTTTCCACATTACTCTTCTACAGAGATTAAGCTGAATTGTGGCTTTTTGAAGGGAATTTTTAATGTGGGAGGAAAAAGACCAGTTATTAGAAAAAGTGATTCCCAGATATTTTAGTGTTTTGGAGGGTTTTATCAGAGTATTGTTCAGTTGAATCTTAATTTTGTTGTGGCAACGTCTAGTGTTGTTTGTACAGTGCTCGTTTTTGCCCTTGAACACTATGAGCTGCGTTTTATTTGGATTAAGGTGGATTTTCCACTTATTAAAGTATGATGATAGGTTAGGGAGGAAGTTGTTAATGCGGTTTCTTGCAGCCTTAACAAATTTGCTGCTAGAGTAAATTAATGTATCATCAGCATAATTCAGCATCACAACATTAGGAGATACGGGTTGAGGAATATCTGAGGTATATAAAAGATATAAAATTGGCCCTAAAATGGAACCTTGGGGAACACCCGCGGTTATGGTGTGGGTTTCTGAGACAGAAGAATTTATTCTCACAACGAATTTTCTGGCAGAAAGATATGAGGCTAAGAGCTTTGTTGTGTGAGAGTTTAGATTAAATATGGAGTGCAGTTTGTACAGAAGTCCTGAGATCCAGACGCAATCAAACGCCTTAGAAATATCGAGAGATATACACACAGTAGGGCTTTGGTTTTGGAGACCAGTTGTAACATCGTGTGTAAGTTTTAGTAGAGCATGACATGTGGATTGTCGCTTACGAAATCCGAACTGACAGTTAGGGATGAGTGCATTCTCATTGGCAAATGAGAGAAGATTTTGGTAGATCTTGCGTTCCAGTATCTTACTTAATGTACTTAATAGGGATATTGGACGATAATTGCAAGGACTATTACTACTACCGGGCTTCTTAATAGGAATTACTACCGCAGTTTTCCAGTTCTCTGGGAAGTGCGATGCATTAATTATATGATTAAGAAGAATGAGGATGGGAAGTAGATTCGGTGGGCGCAGCCTTTTAAATAGAAGACGTGGGATTCCATCTAATCCAGTTGACTTTTTGTTATTTCCTGATCTTACGATCTCGGATAATTCGTCCGCAGTTAGAAAATTTGTAGTGTCTAAGGGGTGTGAAGCTATGTTTGTGTTGTTGAATTCACCGATGAAAGGAGTAAAAGATGGGAATAATCTGTTTGAGATGTATTCGTTTACTGTGTTCTCGAAGCCAGGAGTTGAGAGAGAATTATTTTGCTCATGGATCTTTGCAAAGTGTTCTGCGAGGCAATTTGCTATGTCCGAATCGGACTGGGCAATATTATTGCTGATCGGGTTAATGAGATGGTCAATTCGGGGTTTATATTTACGACCAGTTAATTGGTTGATGTTTTTGAAAAGATCCCGATTTGGTTTGATATTTTTAAGTGTGGAGATGTAGTTTTCATCTGCGAACTTCTTCAACTGCTCATTTATCAGAGTGGATAGGAGTTGGATTTGGCTTTTAATAAAGGGGCAGTGTCTTGTATGGAGTTTACGGCGGAGCTGCTTTTTAAGGCGCAATAATTTGGTTAGGATGCTGGGCAAAGGCTTTCCTAAATAGTTATGAGGAATGGTTGTCGGGGTGTTGTTGCTGAGAGCCTCCTTAAGAATTTGCTCTATTCTTAAAGATGCGTGATCGATTTCAATAGGGAGTAAGTTAGATGCTTCAGGGATATACAAGTCAGAGAAACTTATCGCTATGTCCCTATTGACTTTTCTCCAATTTGTTTTGGTGAAGTTTGGGACAGGGTTTGACGAGTATAGTGGATCGAAAGAGGGGATTTGGATCGTGGTGTGAACGGAACCATGATCAGAAGGAAATATAAAGGAGACTGTAGGTGGACCCGCTGAATAAACATCGTCGGACTTGAGGAAGAAGTCGATTGTTGACCTGGCTGAGCTAGAGACACGAGTTGGCTGTAATGGGGAGTCAATGTAAGTATATGGATAAGACTGGAGGAGGGCTAGCAATTGGCGACCATATTTGTTGCATTTATTATCATTGAATGCTGTGTGACGAGCGTTCCAGTCTCCTCCGATTATAAATGGAGCGGGAACGGACTGTTGGATAATCTGCGAAATGTCAGTATCTGGGAAATCTGGTTGTCGTGAAGGGTGAATATAAATGGATGCTAAGACGAGCACTTTATTGTTCTCACAGAAAAGTTTTACTGCTGTGTATTCAATGCTGGATATACCGGTGAATCTAATTTCACTGAATTGAAATTTTTTGTGAATTAAGATGCCGGTACCTCCATGAGATCCATTAGTTCTGGGGTTAGAAACTAAAGTGTAATTGGGAATTGAAACTCGGGAATTTGGTTTGAGCCAGGTCTCTGAAAGGAAGAGGATATCTGGGGAAAACTCTTCAACAAACAACCGGAGGTGTTGCTTACGTATGTTAGAGTAAATGGATTCTGTGTTGAGGGAGATAATGGTTAGTTTAGAGAGAGCTGGAAAGAATATGGGAAGTTATTAGTGAAAGAATCTGACCTTTTTTCTCTATTTCTGACATCTTCCTCAGCGAAGGTAGCATGGCTTGTAAGCTTTGGATGTATCCCATGATGTCCAGATTGAAGTTTTCAGTATTGTTGTTAGGGGGAGTGGTAGTGTTGAGGTTTCCTCTTGCTGCATCCGCGTACGATATTCCGGGTCGGGTTGACTTCGTTTCCTGCAATACTGTTGGTTTCGTTGTTGTTGTTGTTGATTTTATAGTTGTTGCTAATTTCCGTCTTTCCAGAAGTTTTAGCTTCTGAGGGCATTGGGAAAAATTTGCCGGATGAGGGCCTCCGCAGTTACAGCATTTAACTGTGATCTTTTTGTTGGTAATGGATCCATCAGCGTTGACGGTTTGTATTGTTTCAGGTTCCAGGCCTTGTGGATTTACTTTGCATTCCTCGAGCTCGTGTTCCTCTGCGCATCTGCCGCAACGTCTTTGCTGGTGGCATGAGACCGCCAAGTGTCCTGATTCTTGACATCGCTTACAATGAAGAATTTCTTGTTTGTGGGGCTCTTCGATTGCGATTTTTTGGGTAAACAAATATTTGATTTGTTTAAGTTGCTTGATGTCCTGATTAGGTGGGATTTGTATGATCCGGAGGTTTTTTACGTTGTTTGTCCTCATGTACGGTGTTTGGAAGTAGTCCAGCTTATTGATTTTTATTTGTGGACATATCCTAGCGATTTCCAGTCCCACTTCTTCGTTGGTCCATTCGGGATCGATGTGCCTTATAATAAAGGTAGCTGGTTTGCTGTTCGGATGCTGGAAGGTGAAGAACTGATACTGTTCCTCTAACAGTTTTTTAACTGCCCTGTCATGATCGACTAATGATCTGACTGCTATGGAAGTCCTCGATCCTTTTGCATTGGTGCTAAAATTCCGGTGACCCAAGGCATTTTGCAGGGTTTGAATTAGTGCTTTGGTGCTGGTCGGGTTTCTGATGTAGATTGGCGGTGGTCTTTCGTTTTTGTGCTGGGCGGGCAGGGGACTCGGTGCTGGCTTGGCTTGTTTGGTGGTTTCCTTACGGGCTGATGATTGTTGTTTGGGTGGAGATGTTTTATGGCTTAAGTTGGGAGAAGGCGTCGTCTCCATACTGGCATCGTCGCTGTTTTGGGTGGGTTGCTTTAGGGAGTGAATTTCCTCCCGGAGTTGCTTCACCTCTGCTGAAAGCTGTTTGATGTATTCCACGGCTTCGTGGAATTTTTGTTCGTAGTCCATGTGTTTTACTGGATTTTCCATTTTTGTAGTCTTCTTAGATGAGTTTTGAAGAGTTTCAATGGCTCTTCTCTTCCGTTCCAAAAGATATTCCCGGGTAGCGCTCGGGTCGTTGTCTGGCATCTGTGAAGACAGATTTCGACTACGGCATCCAGCGAAAATTAATTTGCTTGTGTTTGTATAGTTAAAATTTCCTCTTTTGTTTTTTTGTGTTATTATATATATATATATATTATTATTTTTTTTTTAATATTTTTTGTTGGCTTTCTATTGCACTACACAATTTAATAGTGCACTTAACACGCGTAAACATAAACACGTGTAAACACGTTTCTGTGAACGTCCGCACTGCACGAGATCTCGACTGTTTGTGACTTCATGACTGATATGTTTCGCAGATTTATAAAATCAGGGAAAATAGGATTTTTTTTCAGAACTTTCAGACCATGTATATTGTAGTGCTCTGAAAAGCTAAATTGAAATTTCGCGATAAACGAACCAAATGTTCGTTTATCGCCCTTGCACCCAGCTCCCCATAATCATGCAACTAATCCCGAAATACATTATCCCAATCTAGCGAAATTCCTGGTAAACGAACAAATATTCGTTTATCATTCATATACATCAACTTCCCCAGATCCTCAAACAAAAGCAAACATGGTAAATTGAACCAAATTTTCAATATCCATACTCGCGGGCATGTGTCCGAGAATTCACCTAACCGGATTCTTATCTCTAAAAACAACCACACAACTCCAGCCAAAGTATCTAAATCGAGATTTTGCTTTGAATTCGATCTCTTCGAGATACAAAATCTCGATTTGGTTTCATTTATAAGGGTGATGAATTTTGTATTCGAGGATCAGTCTAGATTGGCGTCCTAACAGGTAGGACGTCAATAAATTAAGTTAAAAATAAAATAATAATATAACAAAATAAAAAGTAATTTTTATTGGGCCTGGCCGATTCCCAGGACCCATATTCAACGATCGGTAGCTGCTCTTCCCGCAACGGGTCCCTTCAGGAGCTGTCTTAAAGAGATCACTCATCCTTTTCAGGACAAAGAGACACGTTTCTATACGAGGGCTGCCTTTTATATTTCGGGATTAGAGAACAAAAACAAATATTGATCACCGAAAATCACTATTGTTTTTCAAAATAATTTCCATGAAGATCTATACACTTTTGCATGCGTTTGAACCAATTGTCGAAGCACTTTTGCCACTCTGATTGAGGTATCTCCAACACATGCATTCTGAATGCAGCAACCGCGTCTTCAGGTGTCGAAAAACGTTGACCTCTCAGTTTGCTTTTTACGTACGGGAATAAAAAGAAGTCATTCGGTGCCAAGTCAGGACTATACGTCGGATGACCCATCAAATCGATGTTTTGGGCGCTCAAAAATGCAGTTGTCGCAGCCGATGTGTGAGCTCGCATTGTCGTGGTGAAGAGTGATCCGTCTTCGGCGGTTGGTTTTCCTGATTTCTTGGAAGACAAGTGGCAAACAAATGATTGTGTACCACTCAGAATTCACTGTTCTGCGTTGTTCTAGTGGTGCGGTTGCGACATGTCCAGTTTTTCCGAAAAAACAGGCGACCATTTGCTTGGAAGTGCTTCGTGCGCGAACAACTTTTGTAGGATTTGGCTCATCTTGAAACACCCAGACAGTCGCCTGCTGTTTACTTTCGGGCTCATATGCGTAAATCCACGATTCATCACCTGTCACGATGTCATAGACATGTTTCGAAGCACCGCGACCGTATTTTTTGAGCATTTCTTTCGACCAATTGACACGAGCCTTTTTTGGGCGATTGAAAAATTGTGTGGGATCCAACGCGAACAAATTTTTTTGACAGTCAAATGTTTATGCAATATTGAATGTATGCTGGTCCCACTAACGCCTAAGGTTGTCTCAATGTCACGATAGGTCACATGACGATCTTCCAATATCAGTTCGCGCACAGCATCAATGGTTTTCGGAACAACAACTGATTTTGGACGACCTTCACGAAATTCATCTTGGAGTGAACTACGACCACGATTGAATTCATCATACCATCGATAAACACTGGTCCTTGATGGAGCTTCATCGCAAAAAATTGAATTAAGTTCATCCATGCACTGTTGCTGAGTTAATCCACGCCGAAAGTTGTAAAAAATAATCGCACGAAAATGTTGACGATTTAATTCCATTTTTGGGCCGAGATGAATCTTTTATGTTACTGTAAACAACACAAATAACGCTAGTATGTCAAAACGTTCTGAGTGCGTATAACCTCAAAAATGTTCAACTTTACGACAGAGCTGTCAATTGCCGAATTGTAACACTAGGATTGCCAAATCCCGAAACATAAGAGGCAACCCACGTATAACAAAGTACAACAAAAACTAATCGAACGATTTAATATAAAATTGAAATTTTATAAATGCACCCACCATGCAAAAGACGACGAATGAAGACGAAACATAGAGATACATTGCAAAATATCATAGGAACAAAACAGGACATACAGGAATTAATGCATATTACGAAGGATAAGAAAACTTATATATTTTAAAATTTTAAAAACACATTCAAAAGTATACTAACAATTTAATAAAGCACAATGTGATAGGAAACCAATACAGCCAAAGTTCCATATAACCGAAACCCCCAATAACGTAAATCAGGTAGTTCACCTCGATGTATACATAAACAAGAGACATAGCTTTTTATCATTTATCGACAAATTTTCAAAACATGCAGTAATACTAAATTTAGGAGATAGAAATAGCGTTACAATCATTGAAAAATTGCGACTATACTTTTCCATTAAACATCATCATCGGCACTACAACCGGGGACCGGTCATGGCCTTATTTAGGAAGTCCTGAGGCTTGTTAAATTTTCCATAATGATTTGTTTTTTCCGGGCAATGTCATTAGTCTTCCATTAAAGACAAACCTAAATTAATCATTTTCGACCACCAATTCATTTCAGTTAACATTAAGGAATTTTTAAAATTAGAAGAAGTAGAAATACACTTCCCAAAACCAAATAGTCAAACAGGCAATTCAGATATTGAAAGATTTCATAATACATTAGGAGAAAAACTTAGAGTTTTGGAAACCGAAAAATCCGAATTATCAATTCAATAAAGACTTTTTAAATGTGTAAAATGGTGCAATAAGTCTATTCGCTCCGTCATTAAAGCAAAGCCAATAGACGTGATAGAAAGAAAAGTCGATAGAAAACAAAGAGAAAAACTTTAAAAACATTACAAAGAAAAAACCATTAACAAGCGCAATGCAAAACGAGAAACCTATAGATCAAACCAAGATGAAGGCTACGTAAAAAATTATAAAGCATTAAGGCACAAAGACCAATCTAAATATAGAAAACTTAAACTAGAAAATATACAACCGACAAATATAAAACGACCCACTTAGATTAACTAGACGTTAACACTTACAATAATAACAGTAACAACACTGACCGACACAATATCAGGAACATTTAGGAACAATTGACGAAAATAACCATAATATAATCATCAACGTTAATAAAACATAGATATTAATAATCATTTCAACAGAACTTTCAATAAGATTAAAGAAACATTAGAAAAACAATTTTTTTTTTGTGCCACTTATAACTCTGACGAAAATGTAAATTGAATCCAAAATGTGTATATACCAAAACAATTACCTAAAAATAAGAATAGAAAATCGAAAACAATAGAAATTAATTCACACTGTTAATGAACCAAAATAAAACAATGTTAAAGAGTTCATGTGACGATAGACTAATTATGTTAAATGGAAAATACCTACTAAATTTTCATCAACGAAATGTATAACCTAATCACACATTTCCTCTAGACGGAAACATAATTGCAGGTAACAAATAGTAAATTTCAATAGAAACATTAAAATATAAAATAAGCAAATTGCAATGTAATGTCTATCGCAATACCTAATTACACATTTTCTCTAGATAGAAATACAATCTATTAAGAACTCATTAAAAGGCAATTAACAAGAATTCGTGGAAACACGAAAATAAGTAATTAAGCATATTGCAATGTATAAAGATAAGTATATAAGATTTGATGTTAAAATAAATTGAGTTTAAGAAACGACTCTCCAAAGAGTAGACGTTATTTCATTTAAGTGCAAATTTAGAAAAACATAACTTGCGTGACTGTTACTTACTGCGATGTGGCAATTAGGTAGTGGAGTGAACCAAACTTCGCATTACACGGGTCAATTGAAAAGTCCCCGCCCTGACACATAGATAGCGGTACTAGAATTAAATCCATATGATTTGTAGTTAGCCCTAATCTTCAAAAGGCGCGTGTATAAATTTGACGGATTCGGATCATTAGTTTGTGAATTATAGTATTTTGAGTGAAGCAAGTTCTGTTATTGTGAAAAAAATGGATAAAAAGGAATTTCACGTGTTGATAAAATATTGCTTTTTGAAGGGAAAAAATACAGTTGAAGCAAAAATACAGTTGAAGCAAAAGCTTGATGACGAGTTTCCAGACGCCGCCCCAGGAAAATCAACCATCAAGGATTGGTATGCTAAGTTTAGACGTGGTGAAATGAGCACCGGAGACGGTGAACGCAGCGGACGCCCAAAAGAGGTTGTTACCGACGAAAACATTAGAAAAATTTACAAAATGATGTTGAATGACGGTAAATTGAAATTGAATGAAATGGCAGGCACTCTAAAGATATCAACTGAACGTGTACATCATATCTTTCACGAATATTTGGGTATGAGAAAGCTTTGTGCAAAGTGGGTGCCGCTCACTTTTGACCAAAAGCAACGACGAGTTGATGATTCGGAGCAGTGTTTGGAGATGATCAAGCGTAATAAACCCGAGTTTTTGCGTCGATATGTGACAATGGATGAAATATGGCTCGATGATTTCACTCCGAAGTCCAATCGACAGTCATCCGAGTGGACTGCACACCATGAACCCGCCCCAAAGCGTGGAAAAACGCAACAGTCGGCTGGCGAGGTTATGGCGTCTGTATTTTGGGATGCGCGCGGAATAATTTTCATTGACTATCTTGAAGGTGTTACGTGCGGTTTCCGCCACCACCAGCATTTATTAATTTGTATGTAATATAATCTGTTTTAAAATAGTATGATGGTAAGGTGGTGGAGGAGTTGCACGATCCACAAGTGAGTTTTCGATCACGCCCCGATTCGGGTGTGGATCGTGCAGCTCTTCGAGTTCGAATTCGATTTTCGGAGTGGACCTTGAGGGAGAGCGAGAGAGAGGAGTGTTTTTAATTCGTGCAGAGACTGCGGTGTTTCTAGGCGAAGTTGATCCAGACGAAGAGTCCAAGCTGCCGCTAGGGGAAATCTCTGCAGACGAATCATTAGATGTCCAATGCAAGGAGAGGAAATAACTACAGGTAACAATTTATACATATATAAATTTCTGTGGCGGAAAACGTTGCAAAAGGAAGGACCATCAACATCGACTATTATACAGCGTTATTGGACCGCTTGAAGGACGAAATTGCCGAAAAACGACCGCATTTGAAGAAAAAGAAAGTGCTGCTTCACTAAGACAATGTACCGTGTCACAAGTCAGTGGAAACGATGGCAAAAATCCATGAATTGGGCTTCGAATTGCTTCCGCATCCACCGTATTCTCCAGATCTGGCCCCCAGCGACTATTTCCTGTTCTCAGATCTCAAAAGAATGCTCGCTGGGAGGAAATTTTCGTCGAGTGAAGAGGTGATCGCCGAAACTGTGGCCTATTTTGAAGCAAAGGACAAATCGTACTACAAAAAAGGTATCGAAAAGTTGGAGGGTCGCTATAATCAGTGTATCACCCTCGAATGGAATTATGTTGAATAAAAAAACGAATTTTGCCAAAAAAATGTGTTTTACTATGGAAGGCCGGTCAATTGACCTGTTAATGAAAGGCAATATGTGATTTTTGGTGTTGTTTCTTTATTTAATTTAAACTTCTTAAATGTACTAAGTTTTAGTTGAACTTCTTAGTGAACGCCAAGTAGTTATCTTGGAGCTGGAAAATAGAAAAAAGGCACTTGATATACCTATTGAATGATTTATTCTCATACCGCAAAGTCCACTTGTAATTCAAATTCAATTGTTGTATGTTGTTCGGGGATCCGATCCTGGTGATGGCGACGGAGTGTTGGGCAGAGGATAACTGATGAGGTGCGCCCAAGACGGGTGGTCGAAGGGCAGATGCCGTGATGCGTCCAATGAAGAGCGGTTAAGAGGACAGAAACCGGCGAGGCGTCCAAGAACGAGCTAGAAAAGTGGATAAAAAAAAAAAAAAAAAAAAAAATTTATATATATATATATATATGGAAGAGAACGATAAAGGAGACCCAGGGCTGAAAGAGAAAATTTTCGATGAGAAAGAATAAACGGAAAGGTCGTCGAAATACTGAAATGACAATTTTCAAAGAATATAGATAGAAATTTCTATCGAAAAAAAATGTTTTCTTTCTTTGTGAAAAGGAGAGCTTCCAAGTAGAAAATATTCCTAGAAAAAGTAGAGAGAAAAGTCGCTATTTAAAAAAAAAATGCTTACTCTACTAAATGTTGTCGTTGTACTGTTGATAGAAGTCTTTGCCTTGAGTTTTGCTGTTTTGTTTCTGTGTCTTCAGGTTTCCTTAGTTGTTTCCTTTGTGTTTTTTTGCTTTTTTTTTAAGTCTTTGTCTTGAGTTTTGCTGTTTTTTTTTGTGTCTTCAGGTTTCCTTAGTTGTTTCCTTTGTGTTTTTTTTTTTTCTTTTTTTTTTGAAGTCTTTGTTTTGAGTTTTGCTGTTTTTTTTTCTTGTCGTCAGTATTCCTTAGTTGTTTCCTTTGTCTTTTTTTTCCTTCTTTTTAGATTCTTTTTTTTTCTATTTTAGTTTATTTTGTTTGTTTAATTTTGGGATCCCTTCGGCTGGATCCCACCGCTGCCACCAGTGTAACGATCCGAGACACCGTGCTTGCACTTTCGAGGGAAAAGCGTGGATCTTTTCTTAAATAGAGGATGGTAAGACGTTTTCTGTCCGTCTTCTTTCTGGAATATATTTTAGTGCTCCAAAAAGCCCTACCATCTTCTTCCGCCATTCCTAATCCAAAATCCCAGCAATATTGCCCTAAAACCCAAAATCCTATCAAAACCTGAAAAACCCCAAAGATTATCCAAAATTCGCAATAAACGAATCAAACATTCGTTTATCGCATAACATTTGCCCCCGGGATATAATAAAATCCAAAATCAAAATTAAAATTAAAATTCACAATAAACGAATCCAATATTCGAAATATCAAAAAGATCGAGATTGTTGCACGAAAATGTGTATCCTTGAGATACAATTTTCGATACCTTTTCCTTTATAAAGGAATGGTTTAGTGATCTCCGGGCCGAAGTTTAAATTCGTCTTGTGTCCCTGGAGGAGCTACCCCAGTGGAAGAACTAACTGAAAAAATAAAACTCTTTAATTTGAAAACGAATACAACCCGGATTTTCATTTTGCTAAGTATCACCTGGCCTGGAAGACCAAGAGAAGATCAAGGACAAAAGGCCAAATCTAAGGACGTTGCTCTTCCCTTTGGACTCAGAGGAAGCACGGCAACGAACCCTGTTGTGCGACAGGTTTTCAGGAACTATTGTAAGAGATCTCTGAGTCCCTTAAACAAAAAATTATGGTGGCAGCGGGTGAATTGCCATAATCCCGTACCAAAAAGAGAAGGAGTATCACAACAAGCAAAATTTTGGTGAGAGCAGTGAATCGGACTGATTCCCAACATCCCCTTCCCATACAAAAAAGCGTTCAGTGGAAAATAATAATTAATTCCGATAAAAACAGCGTGCCCGGGGCTAAACACCGGCAATAGTTAAAAAATAGTAAATTTTAAATTTTCTAAAGTGGTAAAAGCGTTCCTCTGGGGCATACACCGAGGAGAGGTAACAGTGTGAAAAGCAAAAATAACAGCGAGCAGCCAAGGATAGACCGGGATTCCTGATGCAGCGGCAACACCAAGACCAAGCAGCTAGTGACGACAAACAACAGGACACCCAACAAACCTGCAGCTAGAAATCACAGGTACGAAATTTTATTATAGTAAAGTGAAAAGTAAAAAAAAAATTTAATCATACGATTCTGGTAATAAAAGATTGGCTCCCCAAAAGAAATTCCTTTTAATTTTGAAAATTTGTAAATTGAAAGGGCATGCTAAGAACAAGTTAAATTTTGTTATTTTTCTTTCTTTTTAAATACTTTTCCGTAATTTGAAATAAAAATTTTCTTTTCACATGGGGATCAAGAAAACTCCCTAAATTTTGATTTGTGGATTTAAATGAAATTTGATTTTATATATTTTTTTTTCTCCATCTCTTCTAATGAGAATATACATCATAAAAATACAAATATTCACTCAAGTGCCATAATGGGATAAAAGAATAGTAAATACAAAATCAATCAAGTGAACTATAGACATTTTTTTCTAGGCAAAATTTCAATATATCTTGTTACAAATAAATTGATTCGATCATTTTATCAAATTTTTACACATAGACAATATGCATATATTTTCCAAAACTATTTCAACTTATAGAAAACATTTTTAATAAACTTATAAAACCATTTTGAATTTTTATAAACATATACATACACACATTTATTTTTCAAAAATATCAACAATTTTATTCTTCAAAAGGGGACAAAATAAAAAAAAAACCCACACAAAAATTAACTACAAATTTGGTCTCATTATTTATTTTTGATATATATTTTAATTTAATGTACACATAAACATATATACATACATTTTCTTTGGGAAGATTTTTTCTTACGTGACAAGCTAAAACAATAACGAACAAATTAAAATTCTTGGTCCTTGTCCTTAGCGCCTGTTTTGGAAAATTTTCTTTGGGTTGAATCTTTTCCTTTGACTCATCTGTGGCTCTTCGAAAATCCATTTTAGGTTTAGACACTTTTCCCATGGGGCGAAAGGGTGGATTCTCTCACCTTAAGTAGAACAAAGGCTTTCTAATAGGATAAAAATTAACTGAGTTTGAAGACACTTCTCTTGTCGTTGGTCTTGTCTTTTCTTTTGGCCATCTTACCCAACAATAATGAAGATCTCATCTCTTGGTTCTCTACCGCTTTTTACCATCATTTGGGAAGGTCTGTTTCACAAATACGTCGTGAGCGACAAAAATAAATCGGGAACGCGTTCGCAGAGACCTGAGCCCGAGCTCATACAAAATCGCGAGGACGAAATATCGGAAACCGTACGTATGGAAACACGCGAACAGAGTTCTAGAATGAACTTACCAATAGGATTAAGTGACATACGTGCCGGTAATCCTGACGAATTAGAGGGTTTCGTCTCTTGTGGAGGCATTTTGTTCTCACAAGCACAAGATGACAATCAGAAGTCCTTTATTCTAAGGGTGGTCAAAACCAGATTGCAGGGACCGGCGCGTGATTCTATCAGACATAAAATCATTTCTACCTGGGAAGATCCTGTTTCAGAATTAGAGGGAGAATTTAAACCTCTCATCTCTAGGTCTGCTGCCCAAAATAACTAAGTGGCAACAAAACAGGATAGCAAGGAGGGTGTGAAAGAATTTTCAACTAGACTCACACCCCACCTGCATGAATTGGACAGTGCCACATACGGTAGTTCACCTGATCCTGCAGTCGGAACTTATCTTCTGGCTGAGAATCAGAGACTCGCGTTGAATACGTTTGAGAATGGGATACGAAATTCCAGCCTCAAAATCTTAGTAAAAGCGCATAGGGCTTCCAATCTGAAAACAGCCATTAGCTACGCTTTGGAACAATCTCAAAGATTGAAGAGCGACCACACAATGGCAGCACCCAATTTTAGAAATAACCAACAAATTGTTTGCCAAACATGCAACAAGAGGGGATATACTTCTGCGACTTGCTATCGCAACACTAATTTTCCTAATTTCCGCCCCCAACCCATTAAGACTGAGGCTGAACATCTCCAATGCACATACTGTCGAAAGTATAATCACACTCAGGCAGAGTGCAGAACCAGGTTAGCTCATATGCGAAACCAGGACCAATCTTCAACGAGTAGAAATCCTTTCAGAACTCAGCCCAATCAATCTCAAAATAGGACAATAACAAACTCGCCCCGCATTGAAAATCGTAATACCCGACAAAATCAAAACATTAACAGGGTATCCAATTCACAACAGGGAAACGAACTCACTCGGGCAGCGAGCAACGGCAATCCTTCCCGAGTGCAGACAATCGCCGATATACACCCCACCCCGATGTAAATTTTGAAATGGGCGTATTTTTCTGCCCTGAATTTAAGGAGCCAGTAATACGTGTAAAATTTAATCCATCGGATAAACAATACTCGACTTTCCTTATCGATACAGGCGCCGACATCAGCCTGATCAAATTAGATAACCCTTATATTAAACAATCTGTAGATAATTCAGACCCAGTGACTATATCCACCATTGCTGGGAAAACAGTCAGCACATGCGGAAAGGTATTGGGGGAGTTCGAATTCAGAACTGATAGGCACTCCATACCCTTTAAGCATAATCTATTTGTAGTGGGAAGCAACGTAGACTTCCAACACGATGGCATACTGGGAAGCGGTTTCCTTACGAAGCACCAGTGCCACATTTACTTTGAAAAGGGATTCCTTAAATTCGCTGTAAAGAAGAGAACTATGGTAGAACTCGAGCAGTTTTTAGGGAACAAACATGAGGTCAAGGAAAATATTCAGAAGGCCACGCCTTACGAGGTGCCTTCCACGGATAATACAGCCATTCTTGAAAAATTGGATAACACCGTTCGTGAGTCAACATCCAAATCCGTTTGTCTACGAGCCGGATCTGATGCTGTGACAAACACAACGAAACCAACCACCCTTGAATCTTCCTCACCCCATTTAAATAAAGTTTGTGGTAACAGAAAAAGTAAGGAAACTGCCGAAAAACTGAGTTCAGGAAAACATGAACCTGAAACTCTAATACCCTCAGTAACTTTAAAACGAAACACCACGGTCGACTACATAAAATTTCATTCACGATCTCAACAAATAATGAAGATTCCCTTTAAAGAAAAATCCAGTCAAGAACTGATTATTAAAAAATCCGAGATCATGCCAGAGATATATCTGCGTAATAGTTTGACAACACCTCAGGACAACAAAATAAAGGTATTATTAATGAACACGTTAGACACCGATCAAGAAGTAAGCACCAACGACATAGAAGTCGGATGGGAAGATCTGGATGACTACAATGTGTTAAAGGCGGACGAAACCCAAAATCTTTTAAAAAAATAGGCTTGGACGGCTAGAATCACTCCTAGAGTTGCGTCATTGTAACCAGGAGGAAAGGAAATCTATCCTGAATATCTGTCGCACTTATAATAACCTATTTCTTCTCGAGGGTGACTACCTCACATATACTGACGCCATAGAGCATCAGATCATCACTGAGTAAGGAAAGCCCCCACTTTATATAAAACCGTATCGCCTACCAGATAGCTCCAAGCAAGAAATTCACAAACAGGTGAATGAAATGCTTCAGGACGAAGTAGTACAACAAAGTTTCAGTCCTTGGAATTCCCCTCTCTTACTAGTACCCAAGAAGGCAGGACCTGATGGGACAAAACGGTGGAGAGTGGTTGTCGACTTTAGAGCCTTAAATAAAATAACAGTCGGAGGTGCATATCTATTGCCCAATATTACTGATATCTTGGACCAGCTAGGAAAAGCTAAATATTTTAGCACTTTAGATCTAGCAAATGGTTTCCACAAAATACGCATGGACAATAAAGACAAGGCAAAAACAGCGTTTAGCACACCCCTCGGACATTACGAATATAATCGAATGCCCTTCGGACTTAAAAACGCACCCGCCACATTCCAAAGGCTTATGAATAATGTACTCATGGGTCTCCAAGGAATAGAATGTTTCGTCTATGTAGATGGTATTGTAACTTACGGATACGATCTGAACGATCACAATTCCCAACTTACCAGAGTTTTCGAGCGATTACAAAGGCGCAATCTGAAAGTACAACCAGAAAAGTGTCACTTCATAAGGAAGGAGCTCACCTACTTGGGGCATGTTATTTCAAAGGAAGGTATAAAACCAGATCCAGAAAAAACTAAAGCGGTAAAAACGTTCCCAACGCCCAAGAAACAAAAAGACGTAAAATCTTTTCTCGGTTTTGTAGGCTACTACAGAAAATTTATTCCAAATTTCGCCGAACTGCCAAAACCTTTAAGCAGATTACTTCGGAAGAATGTTCCATTTTATTGGGATGCCTTTTGTGACGAGGCATTCACAACTCTAAAAAGAAAGGTTATAACCCCACCAATATTGGCATATCCAGACTTTAACCGGGAGTTTATAATAACCACGGATGCTAGCAATGTTGCGTTAGGAGCAGTCCTATCTCAAGGTACAATAGGACAAGATAAACCTATTGCTTTCACTAGCCGAACCCTAAACGACGCCGAAACACGGTATACAACGTCTGAAAAGGAATTACTAGCAATCGTTTTTGCACTAGCCCAGTTCCGACCATATGTCTACGGACGAAAATTCACAATAGTAACTGACCATAGCTCCCTACAGTGGCTTATAGGACGAAAAGATCCTACATCCAGACTTATGCGATGGAGAATTCTCCTCGAAGAGTATGAGCACACAATCGTCCATAGAAAAGGGAAGCAAAATGCAAATGCTGATGTTCTCAGCCGCATAACAATGACTACCCCAGTCAATCCTATCAAAAATAATATCCTCGTCACCACAAGAAGTAAAGCCAAACTCGAAGAAGATGTGGCTGCATAATCATACAAAGATACTACCAATCTTGTATGGCAAGAACAAACAGGGTCCATCTATACCAAGAAGAAACTTGGACTACGTATTATAATCCTCCCATTGATAGACTCTGCTGAGGAAGAAAACCTGGCAGGAAGAATCCCAAACTTCACCAAGCCAGACGTAGGTAAAATTCCGTTTCATGAGCAAGATGGGTTATGCGCCATCACATTTCCATTGCCTTTCTGAAACCTAAGCGACCAGGAAACCGCTAAGATTTCCCTTATTGATTTGAAGAATATTTGCGAAGACCGGAATTTCAATTCCATTGGAATTTTAGTGCCCTTCATAGAAAACGAATCAAAAGTAACACTCAATAACTTGCTAAAAGAAACTTTTGCTCACCTCAACGTGACAATGTACGTTTTCTCCAATAAAAAGAAGCTTTTAACAGATCCTAACGAAATACAAAAGTTACTCGCGGAATACCATAACTCACCGTTCGGAGGACACCAAGGAGCCACCCGAACAATCAATAGATTGAAGCAAAAATATTACTGGCGCACAATGACCGCTGACGTCGCGGCGTATATTCGAAAATGTGCTTCCTGCCAGATAAACAAAAGTGGAAGGAATCCTAGAATTCCTATGAAGATAACCACAACAACCTCAAAACCTTTCGAAAGAATTGCTTTAGATATAGTAGGACCATTACCAGTCAGCTATAATGGAAATAAATACCTACTAACGTTTCAAGACGACTTGACTTAATTCTCGGGAGCTTACGCACTGGCCCGCGATGAAACCAAGGACGTGGCCAGAATTTTCGTTGAAAACATCGTCTGCCAGCACGGCATACCATCTATTAACTGACCAAGGTGCAAATTTTCTCAGCGCACTTTTTAAGGACATCTGTTCCTTACTCAAGGTCAAAAAACTCAATACAGCACCCTATCATCCACAAACAAACGGAGCACTAGAACGAAGCCATAGAACTCTGGTGGAATACCTCCGCCACTATGTAAACCAGGATCCTCTCACTTGGGACACGTGGATACCTTACGCAATGTTTGTGTACAATACTACACCCCACAGTAATATAGGCTACACGCCGCATGAATTACTATATGGTTTCCCAGCCGAAATACCCAGTTCTCTCAGACAAAACCCCGAAAGCACTTATAACTACGACCATTACGCAAATGAATTAAAAATGCGATTACAACATGGTTATCGTACAGCTAAGGGAATACTGATAGAAAAAAAAAACAAAAATCTAAGGCATACTACGACCAAAAAGTAGGCCGTAAGAAATTTAATGTTGGCGACAAGGTTCTATTAAAGAATCACTCAAGACCTAACAAACTAACCTCCCTGTGGAAAGACCCCTATGAAATTGTAAAGATCCTATCCGAAGAGAATTCAATCCTCAAAATAGGAAAAGGAACTCGAATAGTCCACAACAATAATATAAAACTATTTGTGGATTAGGCAATCGCGAATAAGAAACTCCAAAGAAAAATAAAAGTTGAAGAAAAAATGTATATATATATAGATAACCTTACAAAAAAAAAAGAGAAATAAATAAATGCATACACGTATAGTAAACACAAAAAACAAAAAAATCATAAGGTAACACTGTACCAAAATACCACGATAATGTATTTAAAATTTGCGAAAAAAAATTTCTATTCAAATAACTGTATACGAATAAAATAGTTTTGGAAATAGTATACAACACTTTTAATACCAAAAAAAAAAAAAAAAAAAAAAAAAAAAAAAAAAAAAAAAAAAAAAAAAAAATCAATATATAGATAAAAACAAATATTAACGCACTTAATAAAATAAGTTTATATCATGTTTTAAATAAACACCACTAACTTAAATAAATAAACAACAACAACAAAATTTTGTAATAATAATAAATAATCTTAGGTTATAAGAAAAAACACATTACATATATATGAAGAAAAAAACGAAAATAAAAAACAAAACTTACAAAAGAATGTTAAAATAAGAACTTCTAATATTTATATAAATATAAAACTGTTTTCAACTAAGAAATGCTAAGAAAGTAAGAAAATGTTTATATAACAAAAAAAAAGGGAAAGTTATAGAATAAAATTTTACGTACAAACTACATGGAAAAAAATTATATAAATAAATAAGGACAATGAAAACTCTTCCAAAAAAAAAGAACAAAAATAATATATGTAAATAATGAAAATTTATACGAGTATATAAAAAATGAACATTCTATGTAATACACAAATTGTAAAAATAAACCATAAAAACCTTACTTATCTATGTATCCTTTTACAAATAGTACTTTATAAAAATAAAAACAAAAAAAAAAACCTAAAGTTAAATTTAATATAATGAATTCAAATACTTATGTAATTATAAAACATTCTACAATTAACCTTACACTCAGAAAAAAAAAGAAGATCATTTAATATATAACCATTGTGGAAACTTGGATACACGGCCATAAATACGAATACACAAATATTAAGAAAAAAAAACAAAGAACAAAAATTACACATTTATAATAAATATTGTATACAGAAAGCTACTATCTTAGTAAATATCAGGCCCATGTAACGGAATCACGATACCATCATCCTTATTCCCAATCACACTATTTTCCAGAAAATTAATCTCATAAAGATCAATTTTCTTTTTTTCAAGGAGGGGAGGATGTAGTGCTCCAAAAAGCCCTACCATCTTTTTCCGCAATTCCTAATCCAAAATCCCAGCAATATTACCCTAAAACCCAAAATCCTATCAAAACCTGAAAAAACCCAAACATTATCCAAAATTCGCAATAAACGAATCAAACATTCGTTTATCGCATAACATTTGCCCCCACGGCATAATAAAATCCAAAATCAAAATTAAAATTAAAATTCACAATAAACGAATCCAATATTCGTTTATTGTTCTATATTTGCTCCACAGCATCACCCAAATCCAAAATTCAGAGATCGTTATCTCTATCCAAAAATTCCATTGAGTTAAACAAACAAAAACTCAAAAGCAGATACATTCACACATCTGCGTAAAGGTTTTGTAAGAATTCCAGAAATTGATTTCTTATCTTGTGTAAACACAACATCTCGCTCGAAATATCCAAATGATCGAGATTGTTGCACGAAAATGTGTATCTTTGAGATACAATTTTCGATTCCTTTTCCTTTATAAAGGAATGGTTTAGTGATCTCCGGGCCGAAGTTTAAATTCGTCTTGTGTCCCTGGAGGAGCTACCCCAGTGGAAGAACTAACTGAAAAAATAAAACTCTTTAATTTGAAAACGAATACAACCCGGATTTTCATTTTGCTAAGTATCACCTGGCCTGGAAGACCAAGAGAAGATCAAGGACAAAGGGCCAAATCTAAGGACGTTGCTCTTCCCTTTGGACTCAGAGGAAGCACGGCAACGAACCCTGTTGTGCGACAGGTTTTCAGGAACTATTGTAAGAGATCCCTTAGTCCTTTTAAGGATTAAGAAACACGCTTCCTGAAACCAGAAACACAACAATATAATAATTCGTTTTCTTCTTCGTTTTAAATTTCTTTATTTCTTCTTTCGGTTTATTCTATTCTTAATAACTTCTTCTTTTCTCGTCTCTATCTTCTTATCTTTTAACTTCTTCTCAACGTTACTTCTCACACTTAAATTCAAATTACTAATTCTCCTACTTCTCTCGAAGTCAACTCAAAACTAACTGATTTTACAATTGAATTTTTTCTCTACTTATAGAACATTGTGTTCTAGTTTACTGGAAATTATAACATGAACAAAACAAATCTTAACAAAGTCTCTGTGACTTTTAAATTGAATAGAATTTGAACGAAAATCAAAGTTACTATGTTTTGAATGAATAAAAAGGTGCAGGTTATTAAATGGGCTGTAACTGGCAATATTGTGAATGTTTATGAATGGTTTGTATTAAGTGAGAATGTAATATATGTTAAAGGGAGTTTTTTAGGATGTGTAAGGAGATTCAGTGTTAAATTTAATAAGGATAGTATTCTGGAATACAACATCCCACCCTTCTTCGAGAAAGAAAATTATCCTTGAAGAGAATAATTTTCTAGTAACTATATATTAGATTAAGATTAATTAAACTTGGATTTTCGTTCAATCACAATACAATGGTTTTCAAAATTAATCTTTCATCAAACGTTACAATAACCGAAAATTTCTTAAAACTAGAAAAATAAACTATTTACATTATATATTCACTAAATTTTTTCAATAATCAAAAAGTTCTTAACACTAGAAAAATAGTCCAAAATAGTCTATTTACATTATATATTAACTAAATTTAAATATTTCTCCTTGGAACCTTTTCTTTTCTTATCCAAAAATTATTATTATTTATTATATTAATTATATAATTTTAATATTATTGTTTCAAAATTCTCATTTCCGTTCGAATATATATATTAATTCCAAAATTTTCGGTATATATATTACCTGTAAAATTTTTCTTCTTTCCTTTTCCGTTCGAATATATATTAATTCCAAAATTTCCAATATATATTACCTCTAAGATTTTCTCTCTTTATTCCCCCTCCTTAACTTTTTTTTTTTTTCATTTTCGTCATTTCCTACTATTGATTGATTAGTTCATATATATTGAATAAAAAAACAAAGGCCATTTGTTATGTGTTTATCTTTTCCTTAAATTTATGGAAAATTTTCCAAAACCTTTCTGGGCCTATTATTATGATGATTGTATAGAAATGCATAATACCAAAAATGTTTTTAAGAAATGATTTCAAATGTCCTAAATGACTGTGTAACTTTTTACTTTTTTGTATTTTGTGTTTGAATAAATGTTTATTGTTGTACAAAAAAATTTGTAACGTACTTATATGGTTTTCCTTTTCCGTACCGATTTTAGTTAAATTATTATTTTCATATTTTATTATTTCGTGTTTGAGTAAGCGTTTGTGTTTGTTTTCGTTGTTTAAAATATTTATTGTTTTCGGCTTAGTGTTGTTATTCTGATGTATCGTTTAGTTTCTCAGTCTCATTTACTGATTCGTATAGTTCTTCAGACTTATTAGCTGTTAGAACATCTTGGTTCCCAGTCCCATTTGCTGTTTGAACTATTTCTTCAGTTATATCTGCTGTAGAAACATTTAATCCTTCAGTCTTTGCCGCAGAAAAGATTTGTTCATCAGTATTGGCTGCTGAACTGACTTGGGTTTCGATCTTAATTGCAACTATTGGGTCTTCAGTCTATAACAATGCTGAATTTTCAGTCTTTGTTGCTGAAGTGTCGGGGTTGTCTATTGGGATAGCCGGAATATTAGGGAATTTTGTTTGTATATTTTCTGCAAGATCCGAATTTTCAGTCTTTAATACTGCTGAGTTTTCAGTCTTGGTTGTTGAAGTGTCTGCGTTGTCAATAGGGATAGTCGAGATATTAGGGATTTCAGCCTTTAATACTGCTGAAAATTTCGTATTCTGAAAACGTCAGAAATACCGACAGAAAGAGTCATTTCAGGGGGTTTATTATGTATATGTTGATAGTGGATTTGTTCTTCCCCATATATATATATATATATATATATATATATATATATATATATATATATATATAAATATATATATATAAATATATATATATATATATATATATATATATATATATATATATATATATATATATATATGTTCTTCGAAATACTGAAATGAGAATTTTCAAAGAATACAGATATAAATTTCTATCGAACAATTTTTTTTTTTCTCTTTTTTTGAAAAGGAGAGCTTCCAAGTAGAAAATATTCCTAGAAAAAGTAGAGAGAAAAGTCGCTATTTAAAAAAAAATGCTTACTCTACTAAATGTTGTCGTTGTACTGCTGATAGAAGTCTTTGTCTTGAGTTTTGCTGTTTTTTTTTTTCGTGTCGTCAGTTTTCCTTAGTTGTTTCCTTAGTGTTTTTTTTTCTTTCTTTTTTTTTTGAAGTCTTTGTCTTGAGTTTTGTTGTTTTTTTTTTCTTGTCGTCAGTTTTCCTTAGTTGTTTCCTTTGTGTTTTGTTTTTTTTTTCTCTTTAGATTCTTTTTTTTTATTGTTTTTTTTTCAATTTTAGTTTAGATCCCACCGCTGCCACTAGTGAAACGATCCGAGACGCCGTTCTTCCTCTTTCGAGAGAAAAGCGTGGACCTTTTCTTAAATAGAGGATGGTAAGACGTCTCCTGTCCGTCTTCTTTCTCGAATAAATATAAATTCGTTTTCTTCTTCTTTTTAAATTTCTTTATTTCTTTTTTCGGTTTATTCTATTCTTAATAACTTCTTCATTTCTCGTCTCTATATTCTTATCTCTTAACCTCTTCTCAACGTTACCTCTCACACTCAAACTCGAATTACTAATTTTCCTACTTCTCTCGAACTCAACTCAAAACTAACTGATTTTACCACTGATTTGTTTCTCTACTTATAGAACATTGTGTTCTAATTTACTGGAAATTATAACATGAACAAAACAAATTTTAACAAAGTCTCTGTGACTCTTAAATTGAATAAAATTTGGACGGAAATCAAAGTTACTATGTTTTGAATGAATAAAAAGGTGCAGGTTATTAAATGTGCTGTAACTGGCAATATTGTGAATGTTTATGAATGGTATGTATTATGAATGGTATGTATTATGAGAATGTAATATATGTTAAAGGAAGTTTTTTAGGATATGTAAGGAGATTCAGTGTTAAATTTAATAAGAGTAGTATTCTGGAATACAACAGTACCTATACTCCATAATTCCTAACTACCTATATTCCATAATCCTTATCTTCTTAAACTCCATAATCCTTAGCTATCTATACTCCATAATCCTTATTTTACCTATGCTCGGTAATTTCTAACTACCTAAACTCCGTAATTCTTAACTATCTAACTATGCTCTATAATCCCTACCTACCTATACTCTATACTCCTTATCTACCTATACTCCATAATTCCTAGCTACCTATACTCCATAATCCCTATTTTACCTATGCTCGATAATTCCTAACTACCTAAACCCCACACTTCTTAACTATCTAACTATGCTCTATAATCCCTACCTACCTATACTCTATACTCCTTATCTACCTATACTCCATAACTCCTAACTATCTATACTCCATAATTCTTAACTACCTAAACCCCATAATCCCCATTTACGTAAAACCCATATTTCCCAAGTATCTATACTGCGTAATTCCTAAATACCTATACTCCATATTTCTTAGTATCTATACTCTATAATTCCTATCTACTTAAAGTCCATAATCCTTATCTATCTATATTCCATAATCCCTATTTTACCTATACTCCATAATTCCTAACTATCTATACACTCTAATGCTTACCCCTGCCTATACACCCTAGTATCTGCCTTGTCCCTACCTAGCTATACTACCTTATTCCTATCTATCTATACACTCTAATGCCTACCCCTGTCTATACATCCTAATGTTTGCCTACCTATGCTCCACGATCCTTATCTACCTAAACTCCATAATCCCCAACTATCTAAACTCTATATTCCCTAACTACCTAAACTCCATATTTCCTAACTATCTATACTCAATAATTCCTATCTATCTATACTCCCTTATCCTTACCTACGTATGCGCCTTACTGCTTATGTATCTGCCAAACATCATAATTATGTCATACGCAAACTTCCTCATTATTCTATATCAAATACCATAATTATTCTACATCTAACTTTATAATTTGTCAATATCAGGCATCGGTATTATTCTACATCTAACTCTATAATTTTTTCAATATCAAACATCTGTATTATTCTACACCTACACTTATACATCGTAATAATTGAATTAATAGGTATCCCACATCTAAATTACGCAATCTATAATCCATTACCCCCAACCCCTCACCTACCTATGCGCCCTACCACTTATGTATCAGCTAAAACATCGTAATTATTATTCTATACGTAAACTCCAAGAATACTCGGTTATTCATATATACCATTAATATCCATTATCCCCCCAACCCCCCACCTGCCTATGCGCCCTATCACTTATGTAACAGCTAAAACACCGTAATTATTATGCTATACGTAAACTCCAAGAACAATCGTTCATTTATATATGCAATTAATAATATAACCACAATACTCATTTAATATAGGTAATTAAGGATCAAAAGCCCCCCGCCTCAAGTTCATATAGGATTAATATAATTTCAAACACTGTGCTTTCAAGAGAAAAACAAACTTTGGGACAGGTAATCTTCAAGCCCTCCGAACCTATCTTCAATATGGATTAGGTTTGATTCGAAAGCCAATGTCTCTCCAAATCCTCCTAACTACTTGTGACTCTGTACTCTGAGAATTACTTTTTTTTTATTTTTTTAACTTTTTTTAATTTTTTTTTTAATTTTTTTTTAATTTTTTTTTTTATTTTGCTATCTTCTTTCATTTTTCTTTTATTTTCTCGTTTTTTTTTTAATTTTGTTATTTTTTTTTTTTATTTCTCTTATTTTTTTTTTTATTTTTTTTTATATTTCCTTTTTTTGACCCCAAGTGAAAAGTTTAATCCTAACAGCTTGTATGATGACTCAGCAGTTATCCCAGACAATAAAATTACCGCATTTATTCAATCGCAAATACATGTAATATTATCAAGAAAGATGTTAATTGTCCAAAGGTCGAGTTTTTATGATGACTCAGCAGTTATCCCAGACAATAAAATTACCGCATTTATTCAATGGCGAATACATGTAATATAATCAAAACAGATGTTAATTGTACAAAAGATCGAGTTTTTATGATGACTCAGCAGTTATCCCAGACAATAAAATTTCCCGCATTTTTTCAATCGCAAATACAAGTAATGTAATCAAAACATTTTCAACTTCCAATTGGGAGTTTTTTTGTTGACTTCGCATATTCATAATGGGATCAAATTCATTCATTCATCCATTCACATTCAACTAAAATAAACAAAACATTTTCAACTTTCAATTGGGAGATTTTTTGTTGACTTCGCATATTCATAATGGGATCAAATTCATTCATTCGTATACCAGTAATATAAACAAAACATTGAGTTTTTATGATGACTTCGCATGTTCATGTTGGGATAAAATTCTCGCATCCGTCCATCCACACCCCAAGTAATATAAACAAAAACATTTTCAACTTCCAATTAAAGGTTTTTTTTTTTTGTTTACGTCGCATTTAGATAATATAATTGAATTCTCGCATCCATCCATCTACACTCAAGTAATATAAACCACCCATTTTCAATGTCCAATTAGAAGGTTTTTTTTGTTTACTTGCGGTTATCCATGTGTTTCTATTCAATCGACAGATTACTACTTAGAAATTGGTTTATTTTGACCGCGTTGCACATCTAAATGTATGCCTCAATAGAAATAAAACAATCCTAAAACTCCCTTGCACATGCAATTAATAACATATCCCCAATTAATATGACAAAAGCCCTCGATATATAATACAACCAGCTTCAGCGCTTTTTCAACAGTATTTCACATTTTTATCATCCCAAAAGCAATACATAAAACATCATTTTCAATTTTAACGGCCAAATGTAATATATAAAAAACATTATTTTCAAATTTACCGGTCAAATGCACTGCATAAAAAAGAGTCTTTTCAATTTTAACACCCAATTCTCATGTGCATAAACAGTATTTTCAATTTTAATGGCTAAATGCAATCCAGATAAAACTATATTTTTCAAATTTAACGAGTAAAACGCACACGTATGCACACCAAACGAAAGAGTCGTAGCCCTAAATGTATACTCTAAAATAGACCCCACAATACACACAATACAAAATAGTTTTTCATCCTAGAAGTATACTCTAAAACTAAAACCCCACAATACACACAATACAAAAGGGTTTGTCATCCTAGAAGTATACTCTAAAATGTCCCTTTCTGGGTTAGAACACCCAAAAAAAATGTGAATACCACTTAGGCTACGTATTTTATGCCATATTGTGGTTGTGGAGGATGTGTGATTGATTGAGGAAGTGAATTGAAGAAAGCTTTTTGCTTTGCTTTCTTTCATCTTCCTACGAAATTGTGCATTCGCTTTTTTGTATGCAACAAAATTAACCTGCGTTGGTCTTTTTTTAAATTCAGAGAGGGCTGACATTTTGCTTTTTCTTAGAAGCGTTAGGTCGGAGTTCCACCAAGGTACATGTTGGCTGGTTTCTGATTTGGTTGTGATATTTGTTTGGGGCATTGCGAGATTGACAGCGGATCAAATTGTTTTACTGATTAGCGCAGCTTCGTGATTCGTGTCAGGTGTGACGACTTTGTCCCCAAATACACATCAACATAAACAAACAAACAATCCAAAATGTCCCCAACCTCAAAATCCTAGGAATAACATTTAACAATAAGTATACCTGGAAACAACATTGTTCAGAACTCAAAGTATCATTAGCAGTGAAGCTCAATATTATTAAATACTTAAGCAACATGAAAAGTAACGTACACATTAACACTCTATGTAAAATTACTAAAGCTCTAATTTTAAGTAAAATAGACTACGGGATCTATATCTATGGCAATAGTCCAAAAACTACTCTAAATATAATAAAACTCACCTATCACCAAGCCGCTAGAAGAAGCACCTTTGCATTCAGCACGACACCAATAAAAAATCTACCGGCTGAAGCTGGGCTTCCAACAATCGAGGACCGGATGGAAATCATATCATTAAAACTAATAGTTAAATTAGCATTTTCGCGAAATTCCATAATCGACAAAGACATCAAATTAACAGTAGTAAGTAGTGTATATAGGATGGTTCCCATCCATTTTTTTTTTGGGTGTTCTAACCCAGAAAGGGACATTTTAGAGTATACTTCTAGGATGACAAACCCTTTTGTATTGTGTGTATTGTGGGGTTTTAGTTTTAGAGTATACTTCTAGGATGAAAAACTATTTTGTATTGTATGTATTGTGGGGTCTATTTTAGAGTATACATTTAGGGCTACGACTCTTTCGTTTGGTGTGCATACGTGTGCGTTTTACTCGTTAAATTTGAAAAATATAGTTTTATCTGGATTGCATTTAGCCATTAAAATTGAAAATACTGTTTATGCACATGAGAATTGGGTGTTAAAATTGAAAAGACTCTTTTTTATGCAGTGCATTTGACCGGTAAATTTGAAAATAATGTTTTTTATATATCGCATTTGGCCGTTAAAATTGAAAATGATGTTTTATGTATTGCTTTTGGGATGATAAAAATGTGGAATACTGTTGAGAAAGCGCTGAAGCTGGTTGTATTATATATCGAGGGCTTTTGTCATATTGATTGGGGATATGTTATTAATTGCATGTGCAAGGGAGTTTTAGGATTGTTTTATTTCTATTGAGGCATACATTTAGATTCGCAACGCGGTCAAAATAAACCAATTTCTAAGTAGTAATCTTTCGATTGAATAGAAACACATGCATAAACGCAAAGTAAACAAAAAAAACCTTCTAATTGGACATTGAAAATGGGTGGTTTATATTACTAGGGCGTAGATGGATGGATGCGCGAATTCAATCATATTATCTAAATGCGGCGTAAACAAGAAAAAACCTTTAATTGGAAGTTGAATTCGTTTTTGTTTATATTACTTGGGGTGTGGATGGACGGATGGGAGAATTTTATCCCAATATGAAGATGCGAAGTCATCATAAAAACTCAATGTTTTGTTTATATTACTGGTATACGAATGAATGAATTTGATCCCATTATGAATATGCGAAGTCAACAAAAAATCTCCCAATTGAAAGTTGAAAATGTTTTGTTTATTTTAGTTGAATCTGAATGGATGAATGAATGAATTTGATCCCATTATGAGTATGCGAACTCAACAAAAAAACTCCCAATTGGAAGTTGAAAATGTTTTGATTACATTACTGGTATTTGCGATTGAAAAAATGCGGGAAATTTTACTGTCTGGGATAACTACTGCGTCATCATAAAAACTCGTTTTTTTGTACAATCAACATCTTTTTTGATTATATTACATGTATTCGAGATTGAATAAATGCGGTAATTTTATTGTCTGGGATAACAGCTGAGTCATCATAAAAACTCGACCTTTGGACAATTAACATGTTTTTTGATTATATTACATGTATTTGCGATTGAATAAATCCGGTAATTTTATTGTCTGAGATAACTGCTGAGTCATCATGAAAACTCGACCTTTGAACAATTAACATCTTTTTTGATTATATTACATGTATTTGCGATTGAATAAATGCGGTAATTTTATTGTCTGGGATAACTGCTGAGTCATCATAAAAGCTGTTAGGATTAAACTTATCACTTGGGGTCAAAAAAAAGGAAATATAAAAAAAAATAAAAGATAAAAAAAAAATTAGAAAACAAATTAAAAAATTAAAAAAAAAAATTAAAAAAGAAAAAAATTAAGAAAGTTTAAAAAAAAAAATAATAATTCTTAGAGTACAGAGTCACAAGTAGTTAGGAGGATTTGGAGAGACATTGGCTTTCGAATCAAACCTAATCCATATTGAAGATAGGTTCGGAGGGCTTGAAGATTACTTGTTCCAAAGTTTGTTTTTCTCTTGAAAGCACAGTGTTTGAAATTATATTAATCGTATATGAACTTGAGGCGGGGGCCTTTTGATCCTTAATTACCTATATTAAATGAGTATTGTGGTTATATTATTAATTGCATATATAAATGAACGATTGTTCTTGGAGTTTACGTATAGCATAATAATTACGGTGTTTTAGCTGTTACATAAGTGATAGGGCGCATAGGTAGGTGGGGGGTTTGGGGGGGATAATGGATATTAATGGTATATATGAATAACCGAGTATTCTTGGAGTTTACGTATAGAATAATAATTACGATGTTTTAGCTGATACATAAGTGGTAGTGCGCATAGGTGGGTGAGGGGTGGGGAGTAATGGAGTATAGATAGCGTAATTTAGATGTGGGATACCTATTAATTCAATTATTACGATGTATAAGTGTAGGTGTAGAATAATGCAGATGTTTGATATTGAAAAAATTATAGAGTTAGATGTAGAATAATACCGATGCCTGATATTGACAAATTATAAAGTTAGATGTAGAATAATTATGGTATTTGATATAGAATAATGAGGGAGTTTGCGTATGACATAATTATGATGTTTAGCAGATACATAAGCAGTAAGGCGCATACGTAGGTAAGGATAAGGTAAGGTAACTGACGGCAAGAAAAAAAAACAGCAAAACTCAAGACAAAGACTTCAAAAAAAAAAGAAAAAAAACACAAATGAAACAACTAAGGAAAACTGAAGACACAAAAATAAAAAAAAAACTGCAAAACTCAAGACAAAGACTTCTATCAACAGTACAACGACAACATTTAGTAGAGTAAGCATTTTTTTTTTAAATAGCGACTTTTCTCTCTACTTTTTCTAGGAATATTTTCTACTTGGAAGCTCTCCTTTTCACAAAAAGAGAAACAAAAATTTTTGATAGAAATTTCTATCTGTATTCTTTGAAAATTCTCACTTCAGTATTTCGACGACCTTTCCGTTTTTTCTTTCTCATCGAAAATTTTCTTTTTCAGCTTTGGGTCCCATTTATCGTTCTCTTCCATATATATATATACATATATATATATATATATATACGGGGGTTGCCTCTTATGTTTCGGGATGGTTCGACCGGCTTAGCGACTCTCACGTCTGGACACATTCTCGTTAGTAACTTGGCGTCAACCATCCCAGAGTCCCCCTAAGCAAAATGTACGAATATTTCTGCTCAGGCTGGTCTTCCGAATGTCTACAGGAGCTGCAGCATCAGCCGAAACCGCTGGCAAGGAATCTATACATCGGAGTTGAACAGATGTATATGAAGGGGTGACGTTTATTGAAGTGCGCTCAGGTAAAGTTAACGGCAGTAATATGTAGCCACTTCAACGAACAACTTCAATTATATACACAAAGTAATTGTGAAAAAATAAGTGAATCGACCTAACTTAAAATTATTTGTTGGTACGAAATTGACTTAGAAAGAGAAAAAAAATTTAAAACATATTTTAAGTGTGATTATTTGTTTTTTTTGTTATTATTAAACAGTTACAATATATTTGAATGATGAGCTCAATTGCGACAGTCATTTTATTGTGTTTTGCGTTAAATAAATGTTGCCATATACGAGTATCAGGACAATATAAACTCAGATATATATATATATATATATATATATATATATATATATATACGAGGGTTGCCTCTTATGTTTCGGGATTTGGCAACCCCAGTGTTGCAATCCGGCAATTGACAGCTCTGTCGTAAAGTTGGACATTTTTGGGGTTATACGCACTCAGAACGTTTTGACATACGAGCGCTATTTGTGTTGTTTACAGTAACTTAAAAGATTCATCTCGGCCCAAAAATGGAATTAAATCGTCAACATTTTCGTGCGATTATTTTTTACAACTTTCGGCGTGGATTAACTCAGCGACAGTGCATGGGTGAACTTAATTCAATTTTTGGCGATGAAGCTCCATCAAGGACCAGTGTTTATCGATGGTATGGTGAATTCAATCGTGGTCGTAGTTCACTCCAAGATGAATTTCGTGAAGGTCGTCCAAAATCAGTTGTTGTTCCGAAAACCATTGATGCTGTGCGCGAACTGATATTGGAAGATCGTCATGTGGCCTATCGTGAGATTGAGACAACCTTAGGCGTTAGTGGGACCAGCATACATTCAATATTGCATAAACATTTGACTGTCAAACAAATTTGTTCGCGTTGGATCCCACACAATTTGTCAATCGCCCAAAAAAAGGCTCGTGTCAATTGGTCGAAAGAAATGCTCAAAAAATACAGTCGCGGTGCTTCGAAACACGTCGATGACATCGTGACAGGTTATGAATCGTGGGTTTACGCGTATGAGCCCGAAAGTAAACAGCAGTCTACTGTCTGGGTGTTTCAAGATGAGCCAAATCCAACAAAAGTTGTTCGCGCACGAGGCACTTCCAAGCAAATGGTCGCCTGTTTTTTCGGAAAAACTGGACATGTCGCAACCGTACCACTAGAACAACGCAGAACAGTCAATTTTGAGTGGTACACAACCATTTGTTTGCCAGTTGTCTTCCAAGAAATCAGGAAAACCAACCGCCGAAGATGGATCACTCTTCACCACGACAATGCGAGCTCTCACACATCGGCTGCGACAACTGCATTTGCACCCAAAACATCGATTTGATGGGTCATCCGCCGTATAGTCCGGACTTGGCACCGAATGACTTCTTTTTATTCCCGTACGTAAAAAGCAAACTGAGAGGTCAACGTTTTTCGACACCTGAAGAAGCGGTTGCTGCATTCAGAATGCATGTGTTGGAGATACCTCAATCAGAGTGGCAAAAGTGCTTCGACAATTGGTTCAAACGCATGCAAAAGTGTATAGATCTTCATGGAGAATATTTTGAACAACAATAAAGTGATTTTCGATGATCAATATTTGTTTTTGTTCTCTAATCCCGAAATATAAAAGGCAACCCTCGTATATCATCGTCATCATCATCGGCACCACAACCGGGAACCGATCTTGGCCTTATTTAGGAAGTCCTGAGGCTTGTTAAATTTTCCATAATGATTTGTTTTTTTTTCGGGCAAGGTCATTAGTCTTGCGCCGGATATATATATATATATATATATATATATATATATATATATATATATATATATATATATATATATATATATATATATATATATATATTGAATAACAAAAAGAAAGGCCAATTTTTTCATAACCATATTTTTAAGTTAACCACATTTTTAAGAATTGATAACAAATTTTCGCCATTTAATACAAATTTCCACTATTACGAGTCCATATTACACGAGACAGGCGGCTAGGCAGGGGGAAGAACAAATCCACTATCAACAGATACATAATAAACCCCCTGAAATGACGCTTTTTGTCGGTATTTCTGATGTTTTCAGAATCGTCCCCACCCTTGACGGGAAACCCTGCGACTTAGGTAATTTTATTTCCGGGGGAGACGTTTTATTTAGATCCATAAAGAAGGCAGACCCGGATATATATGGAACATTTTTAGAGCTACTCAAAAATAGACTAGAGGGTCATGCATACGATCTTATTAGGTATAGCAGAATCACTAAGTGGGAGGATTTAAAGGAAAATCTTGAATCGGAATATAAAGAGGAGCAATCTCGGTCGACGGCACACAATGAGTTGATTTCTCTGAAGCAACAATACAGAGAAACCGTCCGGGAATATGGCGATAGAGTTGCGAATACTCTGCGGACTCTAAACTCTCCCACGTGTGAAATAACAGCAGACGCGGTGGTTAGGGAATTTTTGATGGAAGAAAACAAAAAATTGGCCGTACAAACATTTGAAGATGGACTAAAGAACGAGCAGCTAAAGATACTAGCTAAAGCCCATGGGAGAAATAGTTTAAGACAGTCGGTTGGCCATGTAATAGCGCATGCTGCTCGAATGAACAACTCTCCCAGGCCATATAACTATAATGACAGATTTAATTGAATAGTCAGCCAAACCTGTGGTAGGTCAGGGCATATATAGGACACATGTTATCGAAACATGCAGTCCACTTTTCCGGATAGACAACCCATAAAAAGGGAATTTTACATTTTATGCAATTTCTGTGGACGGAATAATCACAGAGAGAACGAATGTAGATACGAGATATCTAGGAATGGATCGTCTTCAACGAATTACCAACAAGGCACAACAACGCGTAACCCATTCCGAAATAATCCTACAACCTCTGAAAATCGTTTTGGTAAAAATTCCAGGACCACCAATAGACAAAACGATCGGCAAAATGTTTACTTTTCTCGGCTGCAAGAGTCGGAAAACGAGGCCTGACGCCAACGAAAATTTATGGAAGACAGACCAAATTTTTCTATTTACAGCATTAGATCTTTGGAAATAGATAACGAGCATTTTAATAAAGCTCCTAGCCAAATTTACGCTGAGCCCACATGCTCCTATAAACCTAGACATATAAACGAAGATAACCCAGCCCCTAATATAAAGACTCCGATTCATACTCCCATTCTGGAAAATAATTCAGCAACACAGACTGAAAATACGAAATTTTCAGCAGTATTAAAGACTGAAATCCCTAATATCTCGGCTATCCCTATTGACAACGCAGACACTTCAACAACCAAGACTGAAAACTCAGCAGTATTAAAGACTGAAAATTCGGATCTTGCAGAAAATATACAAACAAAATTCCCTAATATTCCGGCTATCCCAATAGACAACCCCGACACTTCAGCAACAAAGACTGAAAATTCAGCATTGTTAAAGACTGAAGACCCAAAAGTTGCAATTAAGATCGAAACCCAAGTCAGTTCAGCAGCCAATACTGATGAACAAATCTTTTCTGCGACAAAGACTGAAGGATTAAATGTTTCTACAACAGATAAAACTAAAGAAATAGTTCAAACAGCAAATAGGACTGGGAACCAAGATGTTCTAACAGCTAATAAGTCTGAAGAACTATACGAATCAGTAAATGAGACTGAGAAACTAAACGATACATCAGCAGTGAGTAAGACCGAAAAGGTAGACGTTCCAACAGCGGTTAAAGCTATGGACAATAACAACACTAAGCCGAAAACAATAAATATTTTAAACAACGAAAACAAACACAAACACTTACTCAAACACGAAATAATAAAAAATTATAATAATAATTTAACTAAAATCGGTACGGAAAAGGAAAACCATATAAGTACGTTACAAATTTTTTTGTACAACAATAAACATTTATTCAAACACAAAATACAAAAAAGTAAAAAGTTACACAGTCATTTGGGACATTTAAAATCATTTCTTAAAAACATTTTTGGTATTATGCATTTCTATACAATCATCATAATAATAGGCCCAGAAAGGTTTTGGAAAATTTTCCATAAATTTAAGGAAAAGATAAACACATAACAAATGGCCTTTGTTTTTTTATTCAATATATATGAACTAATCAAACAATTGTAGGAAATGACGAAAATGAAAAAAAAAATAAAAGTTAAAGAGGGGGAATAAAGAGAGAAAATTTTAGAGGTAATATATATTGGAAATTTTGGAATTAATATATATTCGAACGGAAAAGGAAAGAAGGAAAATTTTACAGGTAATATATATACCGAAAATTTTGGAATTAATATATATATTCGAACGGAAATGAGAATTTTGAAACAATAATATTAAAATTATATAATTAATATAATAAATAATAATAATTTTTGGATAAGAAAAGAAAAGGTTCCAAGGAGAAATATTTAAATTTAGTTAATATATAATGTAAATAGACTATTTTGGACTATTTTTCTAGTGTTAAGAACTTTTTGATTATTGAAAAAATTTAGTGAATATATAATGTAAATAGTTTATTTTTCTAGTTTTAAGAAATTTTCGGTTATTGTAACGTTTGATGAAAGATTAATTTTGAAAACCATTGTATTGTGATTGAACGAAAATCCAAGTTTAATTAATCTTAATCTAATATATAGTTACTAGAAAATTATTCTCTTCAAGGATAATTTTCTTTCTCGAAGAAGGGTGGGATGTTGTATTCCAGAATACTACCCTTATTAAATTTAACACTGAATCTCCTTACACATCCTAAAAAACTCCCTTTAACATATATTACATTCTCACTTAATACAAACCATTCATAAACATTCACAATATTGCCAGTTACAGCCCATTTAATAACCTGCACCTTTTTATTCATTCAAAACATAGTAACTTTGATTTCCGTCCAAATTTTATTCAATTTAAAAGTCACAGGGTCTTTGTTAAGATTTGTTTTGTTCATGTTATAATTTCCAGTAAATTAGAACACAATGTTCTATAAGTAGAAAAAAAATTCAATTGAAAAATCAGTTAGTTTTGAGTTGGGTTCGAGAGAAGTAGGAGAATTAGTAATTTGAGTTTGAGTGTGAGAAGTAACGTTGAGAAGAAGTTAAGAGATACGAATAAAGAGACGAAAAAAGAAGGTATTATATATACTGGACATTTTGGAATTAATATATATATTCGAACGGAAATGAAAATTTTGAAACAATAATATTAATATTATATATTTAATAAAATAAGTTATAATAATTTTTGGATAAGAAAAGAAACGGTTCCAAGGAGACATATTTAAGTTTAGTTAATATATAATGTAAATAGACTATTTTGGACTATTTTGGACTATTTTTTTAGTGTTAAGAACTTTTTGATTATTGAAAAAATTTAGTGAATATATAATGTAAATAGTTTATTTTTCTAGTATTAAGAAATTTTCGATTATTGTAACGTTGGATGAAAGATTAATTTTGAAAACCATTGTAATGTGACTGAACGAAAATCCAAGTTTAATTAATCTTAATCTAATATATAGTTACTAGAAAATTATTCTCTTCAAGGATAATTTTCTTTCTCGAAGAAGGGTGGGATGTTGTATTCCAGAATACTACCCTTATTAAATTTAACACTGAATCTCCTTACACATCCTAAAAAACTCCCTTTAACATATATTACATTCTCACTTAATACAAACCATTCATAAACATTCACAATATTGCCAGTTACAGCACATTTAATAACCTGCACCTTTTTATTCATTCAAAACATAGTAACTTTGATTTCCGTCCAAATTTTATTCAATTTAAAAGTCACAGGGTCTTTGTTAAGATTTGTTTTGTTCATGTTATAATTTCCAGTAAATTAGAACACAATGTTCTATAAGTAGAAAAAAAATTCAATTGAAAAATCAGTTAGTTTTGAGTTGAGTTCGAGAGAAGTAGGAGAATTAGTAATTTGAGTTTGAGTGTGAGAAGTAACGTTGAGAAGAAGTTAAGAGATACGAATATAGAGACGAAAAAAGAAGAAGTTATTAAGAATAGAATAAACCGAAAGAAGAAATAAAGAAATTTAAAAAGAAGAAAAAAACGAATTATTATTTATTCGAGAAAGAAGACGGACAGAAGACGTCTTACCATCCTCTATTTAAGAAAAGCTCCACGCTTTTCCCTCGAAAGAGGAAGCGCGGCTTCCGGATCGTTACAGTACTTAGAAAATATGGAGTTTAGATAGTTAGGCTTCAAGGTGACGTAGACAGTTAAGAGATATGGAGCTTAGGTAGTTAGGAATTACGCAGTATAGATACTTAGGAAATATGGATTTTAAGTAAATAGGGATTATGGATAATAGAAAGGTAGGGATCGTGGAGTTTAGGTAGTTAAGAATTATGGAGTATAGATAGTTAGGAGTTATGGAGTTTAACTAGATAGGAATTATGGAGTATAGATAGTTAAGGGGTATGGAGCATCTGTAGTTAGGAATTATGGAGCATAGATAATTAGGGATTATCGAGCATGAGCAGTTAAGAATTATTGGAGTATACATAGATAAGGATTATGAAGTATAGATAGTTGGGAATTATTGAATATAGATAGTTAGGAATTGTGTAGTATAGTTAGTTAGGAAATATGGAATATAGTTAGTTATGAATTTAGGAGTATACATAGCTAGGTTTTATGTAGTATAGCTATTTAGGAAATATGGAGTATAGACAGATAGGGATAATTGAGCATAGTTAGATAAGAATTATGGAGAATGGATAGATGGGGATTATGGAGCATAGGTAGGCAGACATTAGGGTGTATAGGCAGAGGTAGGCATTCGAGTGTATAGATAGTTAGGAATTAAGGCGTATAGGTAAAATAGGGATTATGGAGTATAGATAGATAAGGATTATGGAGTTTAAGGTAATAGCTACTATGGAGTATAGGTAGTTAGGAATTACGCAGTATAGATACCTAGGAAATATGGATTTTAAGTAAACGGGGGTTTAAGGAGTATAGAAAGGTAGAGATTGTGGAGTTTAGATAGTTAAGAATTATGGAGTATAGATAGTTAGGAGTTATGGAGTTTAAGTAAATAAGGATTATGGAGTATAGATAGTTAAGGGGTATGGAGTTTAAGTAGATAGGAATTATGGAGTATGGGTAGTTAGGAATTATGGAGTACAGGTAGGTAAGGATTATAGAGTACAGATAGGTAGGGATTATAGAGCATATTTAGATAGTTAAGAATTATGGAGTTTAGATAGTTAGGAATTATCGAGCATATGTGAAATAGGGATTATGGAGTATAGATAGATATGGATTATGGAGTTTAAGTGGATAGAGATTATGGAGTATAGGTAGTTAGGAATTATGGAGTACAGGTACTTAGGAAATATGGAGTATAGATAGTTAGGACGTAGATAGTTAAGGGGTATGGAGCTTAGGCAGCTAGGAATTATAGATTATTCGAGAAAGAAGACGGACAGAAGACGCCTTACCATCCTCTATTTAAGAAAAGGTCCACGCTCGTCCCTCGAAAGAGGAAGCACGACTTCTTGGATCGTTACAGTACTTAGGAAATATGGAGTATAGATAGTTAGGATTTAAGGAGACGTAGACAGTTAAGGGGTATGGAGCTTAGGTAGTTAGAAATTACGCAGCATAGATACTTAGGAAATATGGATTTTAAGTAATTAGGGATTATGGAGTATAGAAAGGTAGGGATTATGGAGTTTAGATAGTTAAGAATTATGGAGTATACATAGTTAGGAGTTATGGAGTTTAAGTAAATATGGATTATGGAGTATAGGTAGTTAGGAATTATGGAGTATAGATACTTAGGAAATATGTAGTATATACAGATAGAGATTATGGAGTATAGGTAAATTGGGCTTACGGAGTATGGATGGATGGAGTTAGGTATTATGGGGTCTAGGTAGATAGGGGCTATATAGCATAGTTAGATAGGGGTTATAGAGTATAGGCAGATAAATATTACGGAGTATAGATAGGTGGGAGATAGTGGAGTATAGGAAATTAGGGATTAGGGTGTATAGGTAAGGGTAGGCGGTATAGAGTATACGTATTTAGTGATATAGAGTATAGATGGTTTGAGATTATGAACTACAGATAGTTTGGGATTAACGAAAGGTTAACGTTTTTTTATTATAAGTGTTAGTGGGCTAAGGGTAATGTTGGGGTAGATTAATTGTGTGACACTTTTTTGTTGTTTTACGATTATATATAAAAGAAGGTGCTCGAATGAATGGAGGGTGTAACATATAACGATTAATGTTCTATGAAGGCAAAGATAAAGAAAATTGAGGTTGATTTGAGTAAAGTAGGAAGACATTCAATACGCTTTAAAAAGCATTTTATGGAGCATAAAGTTCTCCTCAGGTGAATGTGAAACCGCTGAGGAGATTAGTCCATACTTTATTACGGAAGAGTTGTATTCGTTGCAGACTTGTGAAATAGTCATTTTTTTGGGTGTGAAACTTTAAAAACGATGCTAACAAGTAATATGCTTGTAGGCAAGAATGACGAGAATTACCGTTGGGAGATCTCACAATAATTGGAAATGAATTAGAAATTTATGCAACGCCAGAAGATGCAAACCGAACACCGCTGCAAAAAAAAAAACATCAAACAAAACACACACAAAAAACATCAAACAAAACACACACAAAAGTAAGCTGAAAGGCATAAATTAAGCATATAATATTGTATAATTTAGAATGCTTGTGAAGAGCCATCAAATTACATTATGTAGTAAAATTATTAAGATAGGTTTACCATGTAGACTAAAATTGTAAAACATAAAAAAAAGACTTTGTGAATAAATGCGTCTGCAAACAAACAAACAATCACTCACATTTTGAAAGACTGTCCTCACCTAAAACCCTTGGAAGACAAACTATTTCGCAGATCTAGCAGATTGTAAATAATTTGTAAATAGCATTAAGATTAAATTGTAAATTAGAAATACAGAACCAATAGTCCCCGCTGCTAGGCTCATTAGGTTAAGTTATCGATATGTAATTTTACATTACTAATCGATAATAAATAAATAAATTTTAAATTATTGTTATTATTGTTATTGTTTTTTTTTTTGCGGAATGTATAAGTTAACACGGCTAATGATTAAATACAGCGTATTAAATACATTGTAATCCACACAGGCATCCACATTAAACATAAATCAATTTGCATACGCATTCATGCGTATGACCACCCATAGGGACGCACTTGCTCCATAAAAACATCTGCGCACGTATTACCACCCATAAACACGTACTTGCTCCGTAAAGGCATCTGTGCGCGCATTCGTGCATAGCCCATAAACTGAGCTGTGCACTCATCCGTCCGTATCACCATGGAACCAGCTCATCACAATGGACAAAAAAAAAAAGAGGAAGGAAACGTTTGTGTTGTATGTTCTCGGTTGAAATTTTATCTTCTAAGTGACATCGCCGCCGAATTTGTTGATATTCATTGAAAGTGCATTAACTCGAGGACTAATATGCCGAGCGCAAATTTAGTAAGACCTGCCGTCTTGATCGTGCCTGAATCTGTTGCTGCCCAGCAACAACGAGCAGTAACAAATGAAGAGTTGGAAGCTCTCATAACAAGAACTGTGCAACGTGTCCTGCCAGACCGAAAACGTCAATGGATTCAATCCATAGTGGATCCTCAAGCCAACCGTTTTAAGGGCACAGACAAAACCATTAACCCTGAATTTCGGGCCAATTTAAGTGAACTTAAACCTTACAGTTCAAGGATTCTATCATCCGGTCTATTCTCATCTGTCGTTGATAGTAAACAAAATAGGTTGTATGGAAATCGGTAATGAGTCATTATCAATACCGACTCAAACGTATAGGGGCAAGGCTCTAGATACATTCGCTAGAGGTTTGAGAGGCGATCTGCCAATACTTCTCGGTATAAGGGAACGTACCGATTTACCACAGGCATTGCATCTTTGTCTTAAGCTGGAGAATCAAAATTATCGAACGCAATATGCTATCTCTCACAATGGCCCATCTCGTGGATCCTATAATCAAATCGCTCCCCCACTTCCGCTTCGAAAAAATGTACCAAATCAATATAACAATCACTCTCAGGGAAGCAAACATCCTTTTTATCCTCAATTAGCATACCTACCCCAACCTCCTAATCTTTACCATCATATGAATAGAAACGTTTACAGACACCCGTCATTTAATCCAAATAATCATCGAAATTACGGACAGTATAACACCCCCGTTCCGCCGCGACCAACTGCACCAAAACCTCAACCAAGACCAGAACCTATGGATGTTGATCAATCTATTCAACCAAGAGCAATGAACTACAATCCCAACAGGATTCTTGGAAAAGGACCTCCGATGGAATCACAAGGAACAGCAGGACCATTCAAGTATCAAAGGAACTTTAACATAGAACCGCAAGTAAATAATGAAAATAATCCATCCAACTACGAGCAGATTCGAGATTCTCAGAATAACGAATACGAGTGTTGCGGATTCGCATTCGAGATGTTATATTCCAGAATACTACCCTTTATTAAATTTAACACTGAATCTCCTTACACATCCTTAAAATCTTCCCTTAACATATATTACATTCTTACATAATACATACCATTCATAAACATTCACAATATTGCCAGTTACAGCACATTTAATAACCTGCATCTTTTTATTTCATTCAAAACATAGTAACTTTGATTTTCGTCCAAATTTTATTCAATTTAAAAGTCACAGAGTCTTTGATAAATTTTGTTTTGTTCATGTTATAATTTCCAGTAAATTAGGACACTATGTTCTATAAGTAGAGAAAAAATTCATTTGTCAAATCAGTTTGAGTTCAGCAATTGAAGTGTGAGATTACACTTTGAGTTCAGTTGAGAAAAAGAGGAAGTTTCAGTTAAAAGAGGAAGTTTCAGTTTTCAGTTAAAATGAAGTTGTGAATTGTGAGAAGTAGTTGAGTTTGAGATTTTGAAGTTTGTGGAGAAGAAGATACAAAATTTAAATAATATCGAAGATACAAAAATTAAATAATAACTAAGAGACTGAAGAGTTTTTTTCTTTGATAATTGATATCCGCACAACCATATTTTCAATCGGAGCGATTATTGAAAGAATACTAAATAAAGAAAAAATAAAAGGTCCACGCTCTTCCCTCATTCCGAAGAAGCACGGCGCCGGACGTTAACACTGGTGGCAGCGGTGGGATGATCCGAACAAAGGATCCCATGAAATAGCAACAAAATAGGAAGAAAAAATAAAACAGAAAACAAAATTTAAAACAACAAAAAAAAATTTTTTTTTCAAGAGAAAAAAAATACCAGGATACAATTCAAGCAGAAGAAAAAAAAAGTCAAAGAAAAAAAAAGAACCCAACGACACAACAAAGAAAGAAAAAAGTGAGGAAAAAATATTTTTTGGAGAACTCTACGACACAGCAAAGAAGAAAAGAAAAGGACAACAATAAGAAACTCAACAAGACTTCTATCAACATCTAGAGTAGTAGTAAGAAATTGTTTCAATATTTTGATTTTTCTCTCTTCCTTTTTTTAATTATTTTACTTGGAATTTTTTCCTTTTTCAAAAAAAAGTGTTTTCTCGATAGAAATTTTGAAAATTCTCTTTTCAGATTTTTTCGACGACATTTCCGTTTCTTTTCTTTCTCGTCGAAAATTTTCTTTCTTTTCAGTTTTGGGTCCAAACCATATCGTTTTCATATATATATATATTTTTATTTTTTTATCTTTTTTCATTTTTTTTTAATCTTATTAATTTTCTTTATTTATTTAATTTTTTTATTTTTTTTATTTTTTTTTTATATTTCTTATCTTTTTTGTTACCTCAAGTGAAAAGTTTAATCCTAACAGCTTGTATGATGACTCAGCAGTTATCCCAGACAATAAAATTACCGCATTTATTCAATCGCAAATACATGTAATATAATCAAAAAAAGATGTTAATTGTACAAAAGATCGAGTTTTTATGATGACTCAGCAGTTATCCCAGACAATAAAATTTCCCGCATTTTTTCAATCGCAAATACAAGTAATGTAATCAAAACATTTTCAACTTCCAATTGGGAGTTTTTTTGTTGACTTCGCATATTCATAATGGGATCAGATTCATTCAGTCATCCATTCACATTCAAGTAAAATAAACCAAACATTTTCAACTTTCAATTGGGAGATTTTTTGTTGACTTCGCATATTCATAATGGGATAAAATTCATTCATTCGTATACAAGTAATATAAACAAAAACATTTTTAACTTCCGCCGAGGAAGCACGGCGCCAGACGTTAACACTGGTGGCAGCGGTGGGATGATCCGAACAAAGGATCCCATGAAATAGCAACAAAATAGGAAGAAAAAATAAAACAGAAAACAAAATTTAAAACAACAAAAAAAAATTTTTTTTTCAAGAGAAAAAAAAGACCAGGATACAATTCAAGCAGAAGAAAAAATAAGTCAAAGAAAAAAAAAGAACCCAACGACACAACAAAGAAAGAAAAAAGTGAGGAAAAAAATTTTTTTGGAGAACTCTACGACACAACAAAGAAGAAAAGAAAAGGACAACAATAAGAAACTCAACAAGACTTCTATCAACATCTAGAGTAGTAGTAAGAAATTGTTTCAATATTTTGATTTTTCTCTCTTCCTTTTTTTAATTATTTTACTTGGAATTTTTTCCTTTTTCAAAAAAAAGTGTTTTCTCGATAGAAATTTTGAAAATTCTCTTTTCAGTTTTTTTTCGACGACATTTCCGTTTCTTTTCTTTCTCGTCGAAAATTTTCTTTCTTTTCAGTTTTGGGTCCAAACCATATCGTTTCCATATATATATATATATATATATATATATATATATATATATATATATTTGATAGTAACATAAAGGCCTTTTTTTCTCATAACCATATTTTAGGAATTGATAACAAATTTTCGCCATACCATTTTTCAGTATTACAAGTCGTTACTATACGAGGCCGGCGGCTAGGCCGGGGGAAAAACAAATCCACTATCAACAGATACACAATAAACCCCCTGATTTGGCTCTTTCTGTCGGTATTTCTGATGTTTTCAGGAACGTCCCGACCTTTGACGGGAAACCCAGCGACTTAGATAAATTTATTTCCGGGGGAGATGTTTTATTTAGATCAATAAAAAAGGCAGACCCGGTTATGTATGAAACATTTTTAAAAATAGTCAAAAATAGACTAGAGGGTGCTGCATACGATCTTATTAGGTATAGCAAAATCGCTAAGTGGGAGGATTTAAAGGAAAACCTTGAATCGGAATATAAAGAGGAGCAATCTCGGTCGACGGCACACAATGAGTTGATTTCTCTGAAGCAACAATACAGAGAAACCGTCCGGGAATATGGCGATAGAGTTGCGAATGCTCTGCGGACTCTACACTCTGCCACGTGTGAAATAACAGCAGACGCGGTGGTTAGGGAATTTTTGATGGAAGAAAACACAAAATTGGCCGTGCAAATATTTGAGGATGGACTAAAGAACGAACAATTGAAAATACTAGCTAAAGTCCATGGGGGAAACAGTTTAAAACAGTCGAGCGCATGCTGCTCGAATGGACAACTCTCCCAGGTCATATCAATATAATGAAAATCTTAGATTTAATCGAATAGTCAGCCAAACCTGTGGTAAGTCAGGGCATACACAGGACACATGTTATCGAAACATGCAGTCCACTTCTCCGGATAGACAACCCATAAAAAGGGAATATAACATTTTATGCAATTTCTGTGGACAGAATAATCACACAGAGTACGAGTGTAGATACAACATAACTAGGAATGGATCGTCTTCAACAAATTACCAACAAGGTACAACAGCGCGTAACCCATTCCGAAATAATGCTGCAACCTCTGAAAATCGTTTTGGTGAAAATTCCAGGACCACCAATAGACAAAACGATCGGCAAAATGTTTACTTTTCTCGGGTGCAAGAGTCGGAAAACGAGGCCAGACGCCAAAAGAATCATGCTGAACGGCACTCTAATTCTTCAATTTATAGTATTCGTTCGACTCATATAGAGAGGAAACAAGGTAATTCGGGAAGAGACACACAGCCATTCCTTTCGAATGACTGCCACTGTCAATATACACCAAATCACCGACTAAATCTATTCCACGTACCATTTTGTCCCGAATTAAAGGGACCAGCGATACGTCTTAGAGTTAGTCCCTCAGAGAAAATGTACACGACCCTTCTAATTGATACCGGCGCCGACTTAAGTCTTTTAAAATCACCGTGCTTAAAGAGTCAGAAAAAGGATGACAAGATTTACACAATATCCACACTAGCCGGTGATTCATTGAAAACCCTGGGGATGGTAAATGGTACCCTAGAATTAAAAAACAAGGATCATACTATGCTCGTGGATCATCCTTTTCGACAGATAAATCTGCCATATGAGGGAATCTTAGGAAACGATTTCTTATTTAAATACAGATGTGTAATCGATTTTAAGGAACACATCCCGAAGATTCCAATGGTCAATGGTAATTTGAAGCTTAAGGAAAAAGGGGGGGGGGGGGGGGCACAGGGTAATGAGAGTGAGCATCGAAAAAAGCTATACAGCTCTACGAACGAGGCACCGAGCTTGATCCGTAATAAGCTAGTATGTAAATTACGAGCCACCTGCCCAGACCTTCAGTTCGATTCAAAAGTAAAAAGTAATCACTCTAAACAGAACAGTAAGCGAAAACAGAGAAGATCGGGTGAAAAAGCTTCAGAAGCAAAGACTGAAGAACAAAATGATTCAGCAGCATATAAGACTGAAGGAGCAACTCTCACTTTAAAACCCAGAAGCCAACAAGTAATAGCCTTTCCGTTAAACAGTAAACACCAGGACATATCCGGCGATATAATCATTTAAAAAAAAGAATCATCCCAGGAATATACGTGGGCGAAACCTTAACCAGTCCCAAGAGCGCCAAATTAAAGGTGTTAATGATGAACACTTCAGAAATAGAGCAAACGGTGAATACTAAAGACGTAGACTTCAAATGGGACAAGCTAAGTGATTTCAACCTGATCTCTAGTCAATCCGACGACCTAATCAAAGGTAGGCTAAATAAGTTAACATCAATAATCGATCTCAGTCACTGTAATTGTGAAGAAAAACAAGCTATCCTCCAAATCTGTAGAAAATACAATGATTTATTTTTTCTCGAGGGTGACAACCTCTCATTTGCAGAAGCGCTGAAACATAGAATCATTACTGACCGAAACAAACCACCCGTATTTACCAAACCCTACAGGCTCCCAGACACCCAAAAAACCGAGTTACATAAACAGGTGAATGACATGCTACAAAGTGGTATTATCCAACCCAGTGCTAGTCCTTGGAACTCCCACTTGCTCTTGGTAGCAAAAAAAACTGACAGGGAAGGTAATAAGAGATGGAGAGTTGTGGTCGATTTCCGTAGGTTAAACGAAGTAACTGTTGCCGATGCATACCCGTTACCAAATATCACGGACATACTAGATCAACTAGGGAGGGCAACTTACTTTTGTACCCTCGACCTGGCAAGCGGATTTCATTAAATCCTAATGGACAATGAAGACAAGTGCAAAATCGGCTTCAGTACCCCCTATGGACATTATGAATATAACCGTATGCCAAAGTCTACGAAACGCTCCCGTAACTTTTCAACGTCTAATGAACAATGTTTTAATGGGATTACAAGAATTTGACTGCTTTGTATACATCGATGACATAGTCCTTTACGAGTATAACCTGCAAGAACATAACTCAAAGCTTATACGAATATTTAAACAATTAAATTACGTCAGTATAACATAAAGCTTCAACCAGATAAATGTACTTTTTTGAAGAAGGAACTAATGTGTCTTGGTCATATAATTTCCGAACACGGTCTCAAACCAGACCCCGAAAAGATTAAAGTTGCTAAAACATACCCCACGCCCAAAAACGTAAAGGGAGTAAAATCATTCCTCGGATTCATAGGATACTACCGACGGTTTATAGATAATTTCTCAACCATAGCAAAGCCACTAACGAAGTTACTAAAGAAAACCAAAGCATTTAAGTGGGACCCTTTCTGTGATGAAGCATTCCAGACTTTAAAAAATAAACTTATAGAACCCCCCATATTAGCTTACCCAGACTTCCATAAAGACTTTATAGTAACGACGGACGCTAGGGACGTTGGAATAGGCGCGGTCTTATCGCAGGGAGAAATTGGACAGGACAAAGCAATTTGTTATGCTAGCCTTAACGACGCCGAAACTCGGTACAGCACTACAGACAAGGAACTGCTGGCAATTATCTACGCCGTCAAACAATTTCGCCCCTATGTCTACGGACGAAGGTTCAGAATATGCACATACCACAAACCACTACAGTGGCTCATGAATCTGAAGGACCCGACATCAAGATTGGCTCGTTAGAGAATATTATTAGACGAATATGAATACCAAATTATTTGCAAAGCAGGAAAATACAACTCCAACGCAGATGTACTTAGCCGCCTCCCTATTAACATCCAAGACACACAAGAGGTAGGCAAGGTACTAGTTACCACTAGAAGCAAAACGAAAGGTCAAGGCGCCGTTGAACCATTAGTAGCCGCAAGTGAGGAAATTACTCTCCGACATATCGAATGTGAGATAATCGAAATTTCTAAACCCATAGAGTATGCCAAAACCCGTTCACCTATTCAGATCTTCATACTACCCAATACAGAAGGCCAAACCGAAAAATCACTTAAAACCATCCCTAACTATACATGTCCGAACCCAAACGAAATAAAATTATACCCAAACACGACTAAATCCCCTTTATATATTGTCACTACGTTGGAGCTAGACATAGGAAACGAATCCAGCTTTCAACGAACACTCAAAAAAATTCGTAACTACTGTATAAACGAAAAGGTAAACCACATCGACATTTCTATCCCAAAACAAGAGCCAATAAACCCTCGCCTTAAAAACGCCATCATACAAACATTCGCCAAACCAAGATCATCGTGTATCTCTACTCTGACAAAAGAATCTATATCAAAGACCGGCAGGATATCGATAAAATTCTCCGTGACTTCCACAATTCACCTTTTGGAGGACACCAGGGAATCTCCCGCACAATTAAACGTCTTAAAACAAGGTACTTTTGGTCAACACTCATAAAAGATACGAAAGATCTCATTCGCAAATGCGACTTTAGCCAAAGAAATAAACTAACTCTAAACAGAAAAATCCCCATGAAAATCACCACAACAAGTACGACCCCCTTCGAACGCGTAGCTTTGGATATTGTTGGCCCACTCCCAACGAGTTACGAAGATAATAAATACATCTTAACTTTCCAAGATGATTTAACAAAATTCACTGAAGCTATTCCGCTACCTAATGCGGAAACACCCACCATAGCTCGAAGTTTTGTGGAGAAAATTATATGTCGTTTCGGAATACCCGACGCGGTATTAGCTGACCAAGGCACCAACTTCCTGAGCCACCTTTTTAAGGAAATATGCAAGATCCTAAAAATCAAAAAGATACAGACAACATCGAACGTTGGTCGCATATCTCAGACACTACGTAAACAAGGACCAACTTTCATGGGATACCGGGCTACCATATTCAAAGTTTGTGTATAATACCACACCTCATAGTAGCACCACATTTAGCCTTTTTGAATTACTTTATGGTTTTCCTGCACAGATACCGAATTCTATCAGCACAAATCCGCAAACCTCATACGACTATGAGAACTACGCAAACGAGCTAAAAGCCTACCTACAGCACGGCTACAAAATTGCTAAAAACATATTGCAGGACAAAAAGGAAAAAGCTAAAGCGTGTTATGACAAAGGAACAACCCATAAAACATTCAATGTTGGCGACAAGGTCCTCATAAAAAGTCAAACCCGAAAAAATATGCTTGCTTCTTTATGGGAAGGTCCTTACGAAATACACAACATAGTATCCGACGAGAACTCGGAAATCAAAATAGGAAATAAATTTAAAATTTTACACAATAACAATATAAAACCATTTTCGGAATAAATAAATAACCTATACACACACAACATAACCCAATTTTTAACAATTATGTTAAAATTAGGACCCAACACAGTTTTGGAAAATTTTCCATAAATTTAAGGAAAAGATAAACACATAACAAATGGCCTTTGTTTTTTTATTCAATATATATGAACTAATCAAACAATTGTAGGAATTGACGAAAACGGAAAAAAAAACCAAAAAAAAAAAAAGTTAAATAACAAAAGAACATTTTAAAGGTAATATATATTGGGAATTTTGGAATGAATATATATTCGAACGGAAAAGGAAAGAAAGAAAATGTAGAGGTAATATATATATCGGAAATTTGGGAATTAATCTATATATTCGAACGGAAATGAGAATTTTGAAACAATAATATTAATATTATATATTTAATATAATAAGTTATAATAATTTTTGGATAAGAAAAGAAAAGGTTCCAAGGAGAAATATTTAAATTTAGTTAGTTAATATGTAATGTAAATAGACTATTTTGACTATTTTTCTAGTGTTCAGAAGTTTTTGATTATTGTAAAAATTTAGTTAATATATAATGTAAATAGACTATTTTTCTAGTATTAAGAACTTATTGATTATTGTAACCTTTGATAAAGATTAATTTTGAAAACCATTGTAATGTAATTGATCGAAAATCCAAGTCTTTCTTAATAGAATATATAGTTACTAGAAAATTATTCTCTTCAAGGATAATTTTCTTTCTCGAAGAAGGGTGGGGTGTAGTATTCCAGGATACTACCCTTTATTAAGTTTAACACTGAATCTCCTTACACATCCTTAAAAACTTCCCTTAACATATATTACATTCTCACTTAATACATACCATTCATAAACATTCACAATATTGCCAGTTACACCACATTTAATAACCTGCACCTTTTTTATTTCATTCAAAACATAGTAACTTTGATTTTCGTCCAAATTTTATTCAATTTAAAAGTCACAGAGTCTTTGATAAATTTTGTTTTGTTCATGTTATAATTTCCAGTAAATTAGAACACTATGTTCTATAAGTAGAGAAAAAATTCATTTGTAAAATCAGTTTGAGTTTAGCAATTGAAGTGTGAGATTACACTTTGAATTCAGTTGAGAAAAAGAGGAAGTTTCAGTAAAAAGAGGAAGTTTCAGTTTTCAGTTAAATTGAAGTTTTGAATTGTGAGAAGTAGTTGAGTTTAAGTTTTGAAGTTTGTGGAGAAGAAGATACAAAATTTAAATAATATCGAAGATACAAAAATTAAATAATAACTAAGAGACTGAAGAGTTTTTTTCCTCGATAATTGATTTCCGCACAAACATATTTTCAATCGGAGCAAATATTGAAAGAATACTAAATAAAAGAAAAATAAAAGGTCCGCGCTCTTCCCTCATTCCGAGGAAGCACGGCGCCGGACGTTAACAGAAACAACCGGCGAATTCACAATATTTAAATTTGTGGCATCACATTTAACAATATGTGACATCACCATTAACAATGTCAGCAATCAGCTGACATTTATGAATTCTGTTGGTTGTCACTTGACAACCATTTTTTATGTTACGAGGGTTGCCTCTTATGTTTCGGGATTTGGCAACCCTAGCGTTGCAATCCGGCAATTGACAGCTCTGTCGTAAAGTTGGACATTTTTGAGGTTATACGCACTCAGAACGTTTTGACATACGAGCGCTATTTGTGTTGTTTACTTAAAAGATTCATCTCGGCCCAAAAATGGAATTAAATCGTCAACATTTTCGTGCGATTATTTTTTACAACTTTCGGCGTGGATTAACTCAGCAACAGTGCATGGATGAACTTAATTCAATTTTTGGCGATGAAGCTCCATCAACGGCCAGTGTTTATCGATGGTATGGTGAATTCAATCGTGGTCGTAGTTCACTCCAAGATGAATTTCGTGAAGGTCGTCCAAATCAGTTGTTGTTCCGAAAATCATTGATGCTGTGCGCGAAATGATATTGGAAGATCGTCATGTGACCTATCGTGAGATTGAGACAACCTTAGGCGTTAGTGGGACCAGCATACATTCAATATTGCATAAACATTTGACTGTCAAAAAAATTTGTTCGCGTTGGATCCCACACAATTTGTCAATCGCCCAAAAAAGGCTCGTGTCAATTGGTCGAAAGAAATGCTCAAAAAATACGGTCGCGGTGCTTCGAAACACGTCGATGACATCGTGACAGGTTATGAATAGTGGGTTTACGCGTATGAGCCCGAAAGTAAACAGCAGTCTACTGTCTGGGTGTTTCAAGATGAGCCAAATCCAACAAAAGTTGTTCGCGCACGAGGCACTTCCAAGCAAATGGTCGCCTGTTTTTTCGGAAAAACTGGACATGTCGCAACCGCACCACTAGAACAACGCAGAACAGTCAATTTTGAGTGGTACACAACCATTTGTTTGCCAGTTGTCTTCAAAGAAATCAGGAAAACCAACCGCCGAAGACGGATCACTCTTCACCACGACAATGCGAGCTCTCACACATCAGCTGCGACAACTGCATTTTTGAGCACCCAAAATATCGATTTGATGGGTCATCCGCCGTATAGTCCTGACTTGGCACCGAATGACTTCTTTTTATTGCCGTACGTAAAACACAAACTGAGAGGTTAACGTTTTTCGATACGTGAAGAAGCGGTTGCTGCATTCAGAATGCATGTGTTGGAGATACCTCAATCAGAGTGGCAAAAGTGCTTCGACAATTGGTTCAAACGCATGCAAAAGTGTATAGATCTTCATGGGGAATATTTTGAAAAACAATAAAGTGATTTTCGATTATCAATATTTGTTTTTGTTCTCTAATCCCGAAATATAAAAGGCAACCCTCGTATGTTATTCTCTCTCTTTTTGGGTTAGCTGTCTTGGAAAGCACATCGTTTTTAATCTGTAAAACGCAAATTAATCATTTAAATAAAACGTAATATTTCACATCATAAGGTCAAATCTAATCTTGTTTGCATTGGATGGAGAAAGAGTTTTGGGATCACCGCCGAATAATCGAAGATTCATTGGACTGCGACATTCATTCGAAAAAGGTAATCTTTTGTCCATAGAGAACAAACTTAGCATATACTTCCAGGCACGGAAACAACGTCCCTGCCCACCAAAGGAGCACCGTGTCCTCAACTCAAACCCGCCAGGGGACACCATCATGTTCCAAACGCGTGGGTTCAGCGCTTGTCTGACACACAAATCTCTTTGGCCAGGAGACATCATCGTGTTCCTGACCGCGTTGTATTCCACGCTTGTTGGATACATACATCATTTGGTCCTTCGAGCCGGATCCAGTCTGTGGATCCAGATTCATTGCTGCCAGCTCGTGGCATATAAAACGGTCGCGGGACATCCAATTTCAAGTCCAGACGCAAAGACCTCAACGATTGTGGTATATTGTGTTAGTGAAACGTATAGTGCAAGTGAAAAATTAAGGAGAAAAAGATTTGTCACGAAGTGCTGCAATCGGCTCATCATTCGTTTAACCGTAGGGACGTTCGAAGATTAAGGGTTACAGCGCAACCAGGGACGCCGTTCAATTCGATCTGAGGGAATTTCATTGCACTTAATTTTCTTCACAATTATCAGACCACGCCGCCCAGCTCGCGACATAACATCAGTGAAGACCGCCACCAGTTCATAGCAACATGAACTGCCCACATGGGAGCCATAATACTGCCCAGTAACCAGCTACCTGAACGCTACAATTACCGGTGCTCCGAATGCAGCCCCCGTTCAGCCTAAGCACCTGAAGCCGCCATATTAGTGGCGCATTAACCACCTGCCCCAACGACAGCTACAACTACCGCTGCTCCGAATGCAGCCCCCGTCCAGCCTCAGGACCTAAACTCAGCCAGCTTAGTGGCATCAACGAGTTGTCCAGTGCAGCTATAGAAAGCCGCCAGATTAGTGGCATTAGCCATCTAACCACAGGTAAGACGTTTTGCAATTACTAACAAATTACCGCTTCCAAATTTGTGGCGCGAACAGACGCTGCCTCTAGCAGTACTCACGACCAATAGTCGCCAAGTTCGTGGTATTTAAATCCCACGGAAATGTTGGCACCAATGTCAGCGAAGTCAAACATAACAGCTAGATTGGCGGAAGAGCTCATCAACGCCCAGTTAACCGCACAGGAAGAAATGATGGGAACTTTCACAAAGTTCATCAAGAGAGGGCCACCGACGTTGGCCACCGTGGAGGCGCAAGAACGAGATCTCCATCGGCGTTGGGCCGAGATGCAGAATCGGCATGAAGATCTCATATGCCTGATCACTCCATGGACGGCCATCCGTCATCAGTATTTTGAAGAGCGGTTCATCGACCAGGCCGAAGAAACATACCTCATTGAGGCCACGGAGCTTGCTAAGGTGCGGCACGCACTGATCGCCAACCCCCCGACCAGTTATAAGACTGCATCACACACCATGTATCCACCCAACAGTCGTTTACCACCATTGATGTCACAACCATCTTGGTGACCAGGAATTCCTTCAACACCAGGCATGCATATGTCACCTGGCCATCCTTCCAAACTACCATCGCGGATGATGCCCACGGAATCCATAATCCATCTGACAAACAAAGGTGTGACGACAGACACCGAACAACCAGCCAAGGCAGGTGCTGCCGACAGCAAGACAGCCAAAGGAGGAACGGTCGAGAAGAAAACTGATCCAAGACCTACAACTAACGCCGCCAAGCACATCAAAAAGGATCCAGAAGCAGTGAAAGAAGTGACTACTGCAGCAGCATCCATCACCGCTAAAGCGACACGAGACCAGAAGGCTGATTTCAGTAAGAATGCACCAGCAGCTGCCAGTGCACCAGCACCAGTGACGACGAATGCCAACAGTTCTGACGCACCAAGCCCAGGAAAAGAGCCTGCTGCAGAGAAACCCGCCGAGCAAGGCACTGATGGCCAACTCCCGAGACTGCTCGAGGCTTCGTTCGCGCTCGATCCAGTATCCCCCATTAACGCAAGCGATGCCGACCAAGGCAAAGATGCCCAACGACAGTCCCCTGTGACATCAGCGGTCCTCAATCCGACAGCCTATAAACGAGAACCGCACACACTCCCAGTGAGTATGGACCAGCAGGCCGCCGACAAGAGTGCCGCCTGCCCACAAATCAAATCAGCCCGTGTCCCGATGTTCGCACCAACGCAGAAACGCATGGCCGTTCCTCGTGGGTTGTGAATTAACAACTCTAACCCAGAAGAACTGGTCCACCCTGAACCAAGGCATTTCATGAAGACACCATCAACTGTCCAAGAAACAGTAACCAGCAACCTCACCAGTGACCGTGACAAATCACAGAGTCCGGTTGATCGCCAATGGCATCAGCAACATCAATTGCAACAAAAGCTCAACCTGGCCCCTGTTCCGGTGCTCGGAACTTACAACTCCGGCCCAGAGGACGGGTTCACCTTCCATCAATCGATGGTCAAAAACCGCTACCATATCTAGCCACCCCCATAGAGATAAAAGAGATCAATGCCCCGCTTGGCGGGCGGCGCGCATTCAAGAATCAACCAGCACGCCTCTCCGTAGTCCAGCAGAGGCGGTACATCGACCAGCCCAGTAGGCACTGGGTCTGCACGAGTCATTCCACTAGGACCCGCGGACGGTGCCATGGAAGAATTCGCACCAGACTCAACGTCGCGGCGCCAATGGACGTATCATTTATCACAGCCACTGGTCTCGGGGCAGTACTTTTGACCACCAGCCATTACGTGGCGATTGATCGTGGGTTGCGAATTTACAACTCCAACCCAGATCAAATGGTCAGTTCTGCGACTACGAGTACGGAGCACCGACGACTGAACTCTCGTTGTCATCAATACATCTATCACCAATTCAGGGCGGGCGGCTATTTCCACGCCCCCACATCAATAGAAGTCCAAGGCCCCTGGAACCAACGGCTTTGCCAATGATTGGGGAATCCGGGCGCAAGCAGTCACCACCAAGTCAGCGGAAAAAAAGCCATACCATTCCCAAGTCAGTGAGCTTCAACACACCGCTGACCGAAGTTTCGGCTGCACAGAGATCAACCCGACGATTGTTCTGATGCACGTACCACCTCCGAAGCCCCCACGAAGACAATCGCCATGCATCTTCTGTGAGGCGCACCACTACTTCTACGTTTGCGAGGGTTTTCGCTTCCTCACACATGTTCATCGCGAGCCTGTTGCACGAAAAAGGAAACTGTGTCTAGACCCCTTGGGTCGCCACCACATACGCGACTGCCTCCCCAACAAGGTGTACCGATGATGCAATCGAACACATCTTATCTTGCTGCATGTGGCAACCGCAGCACCCATCAAAGCATCTGGGGTAAAAGTGACCAGTCCTGTCAGCAGCCACTACATGACCGGTCCTCGGCGGTTGCGAATTTACAATTCCAACCTAGAGGAGCTGGCCGACCATACGACTGCTGACAGATCATCGCAGAGGAGAAATAGAAGACATTGTCGACGTCTACCCCGGAGACCCGATTCAAGGCACCATCCAGCTACCACCATAGACCAAGGAGCACACAATGCCCCGCTTGGCGGGCGGCGCTCCCCGGTATCCAGGGACCGTCCGAGTCCCATCTGCTGCATCCGAATGAACGCTGCGGCCTCAACTGCAAACGACCACATCGTGCCGATCATTAACTCCGAAGAGGTGCCATTGGAAACAACACTCGTCAACACCACCACTTGTCTCGATGGAATGAGACCAATGATCAGGCACGTGGTCACTGATTGGGGGTTACCCCAGCACAATTCCAACCCGGAACACATGACCAGCCACGTTAACCGCATCCTCACACTGGAAGAGGAACCTCGCATCCCTGGTTCTGATGACCATCCCCTGGAACCAGACGATTCGCCAACGATTGGCGAAGGCGGGCGGAATGTTGCGGATTCGCATTCGAAACAACGCTATCTGTTTGGATTTTACCATGTTTGAAACTTACTGGATTAAATTTAAATAGTTTATATCTTTCTTTAGTGACAGGATATTCGTAGATCGTAATAAAAATTTAACCTAACACATTTATCAAGGGCACCTCTGTTCTTCGCTTCGAATAGGTATACGTTGACTTTGGTAGCATTTATAGTTCTAGCTGTTAAACGTAACTGGTTGTAGACTTGTTCTAACAGAAATTGTTTTTGTAAATTTCTAATATTAGTTTCACTTAATAATTTTTCGGGGTGTGAGTTTATCTGTTTCTGTTTTTCATTATTATCAATCAATGTGTTTATATTAGTTTGTAATTCAACTAGGTCGTCGTGATCGGGAATACCGCATATCAATTTGTGTGATAATAATTTTGCTCTATATTGGTTCAATTGTTGAAGTATTATTTCGAGTTTTCTAATTAATGTTTGTTCTTCTGGTTCTAAGTCCATTTCTACTTAAATTTGTTTGTATATGTTCAATATAGTATACCCGCCTGTCACACGGGAAACCGGGGCCTCTGGCGCAAGATTGAAGACCTTGGCCGGAAAAAACAAATCATTATAGAAATTTAACAAGCCTTAGGCCTTGCTAAAAAAGGCCAAGACCGGTGCCCGGTTGTAGTGCCGATGATGATGATGAAAGGATGGTTTACCCAAACCAATTCCCACAGACAACCTCGCTTTTCTTCCAGCTAAAGAAGCAATTAGCACCATAAAAACGAACCACAGATTCGATTTATCGTAGCACCCACAGAGAGGATCATGAATGCACATTAGCAAGACCCTTTGCTGATTGCCCTTCTGTGTTTCCCTGCTTTACCGACGTCGAAAAAGATAACGAAAGGAACCGGCGACGGAGAAAAAGAGTCCTGCAGAACAAAGGAGATATCCTTCGATCTGCAGGACGAAAGATAAAAGTTTTCGTTCGGGGAGGAAAGTGTTTGGTAGTGAGGATGTGGCGGTTCTACGAACCGCACAAACCACTATAGGTCGAGATATCATCGTTCCACCAAGGAGCACACTCACCTATAGCCAAACTATACGTGACCACAGACATGTGTCCCCAAAGCCCTCCTTTTCACCTGAAAAAAAGGTAACATTCATACTGGTGTCAGCAACCCCACGTATCCACAGATACGTGGGCCACAAGTCCCGAACAATTTTCCTACGGCTGCACGGCGATCGGAGAACATGACCCAGCACAGAAATTGTGTATCGATCCATCAACTGGATATTCACAAACGTTTGGCACAGCTGCTCTAGATGTCGACATTGTGGGGTTTCTCTATTCTACATGAGTCAATCCTATTATCAATTCTACAATCCACGATTCTTTACCTAATTTCGACCGCGAACAGCGCGTCACGTTATCCCCTATCCCACTGTTCGGCTATTTTACCTGTAAAAGAGCATAGCTGAATTCATTATTCTATGCAGATAATGCAGAATTGAATTCAGCTACCTTTTTGCCATACGACAACTCAATTTTTGCTAGACCATGAGATTTCCATCGAAAATCATCTCAATGTCGGGTAGCAACACCAAGTCAAACCAAGCGACGCGGTTGCATCATCATCCATTGGCTTGGGTATTTACCAACATTCCATAGAGTTTTTCCCATGGTATTATATCCCTAGCCGACGCGGCGTCTTATTGACTTTTCCCAGATCACCCATTCGCTTGGGATCAATGATATCTTTTTGCAGGTGAATAACATCAGCTAGATTCTCCTCTCCTTCGAATTTTTGTCTTCCCACGGTTCAATGCGCTCTGACTACACCATAGCCGTGCCACTGGGTCAGTGGGTCGTGTCAGTACCTGCATCTGATACCAACACACACAACCAAAGGTACCCCGAGATCACAGCACATCATGTTTCTGTTCTCTCATTCTCCATGTCCGCTAATTACCCAATTGACTGAAGTCACCACACTTCAACGAGCGAAGCTGGGGGAGCATAGGTGTGGTCTCTTTTGGTTGTCCTGTGTGTAAAACGGAATACAGAATTTCACCCTTATTTCATCAGTCAGTACTCAAACACGATAGAGGTCGGTCACGCTACGTGGAGTGTCCATTAAATAAAGTCGAGTCCCCACCGTCGTATTGTTCTCTTTGCATTACCTTTGATATATGCATATAAAGGAAAGCGGTTTAATTCCTAGAAATAGTTAAATGCTCGAGACATAATTCGTTGTCGTTATTCAACGAAACCAAAGTATTTTCAGTTCTAGAAATAGTTAAACGTTCAAGACATAATTTATTGCGGTTGTTTATTGGAAACAAATGTTGATAGGACCTGCAGAATAATAAATCCTATAGATACAATAAAAACTCAAGAACTAAGCAGATGTAGTGTAACCAACTTGTGTAAATAAAATTTTATACGAACCAGTGTACATAAATGCGGATAGCGATTAAGAATATTATTATTATTATTATTTATTACAATGCAAGTAAATTACATGCAAACTTAAAACTAATAGCGCTAGCGACTAAGGCCTTCGGCTAGAGATTAAGAATAAAAAGGAACTTTAACATCAAACTAACACCAGTACGAGTTATTATTTCTACATTTCTTTTTTTCCTGTGAATTCGGCGAAGCAAGCGAATCCTGTGCTATACGTTGGCAATTATACTTTTACCCCCACAACATCACATTCCCAGCGATAAGCGAATTGCCGGAAAACCAATCCGTCGACAAAATCTTTGTCCCCGCCGCAATGCACTTCGCCCAAACAAAGGCCATTGCAGAGCGACAGCAATAAACGAAAATCCTGTTCCCATAGGGCTAAGTAAACAAGGATATTATTCATTATCCCATCATCGCCTAATGTAAACCACACATTCGATTGTGTGCATAACAAATGCGACAGAAGTGTGAAAATCCTGACGACCACACAATGATCTACAACAAGCAAACAATAACCTCCGCGTCTGTATGTGCCAGCGCGATCTTCGCTGGTGGAGAGAAAGTCACCACGCAGGGAAAGCGAAAGGAGAAAAAGTCACCACCCAGGACAAAGAAAACGATGGGGCGAATAAACTCATCCCCAGAAAAGTACCACAGTCGAAATCGAGATTCCTAAACGAAATAGGAGGCCGGTCCGCGCCACGCAATCAGTTGAATTCCCCACAATTAGTTAATTAATGAACGACGAAAGTATCCGCAAGTGCTGTTTCGAAATCAATTGAATATAAGAACAAGATATTAAAAACTTGTTCTTTAGCGTTAAGTGACTGACACCAATAGTCCTTATAATGTCGCCACGGGCGTTCCAGGTAGTAAACCTTGATTTGTACAGCAATAAAACCAAACAAAAAAATAAAACAATTTCTCTTCGTGTTTCATTTGCAACCGTGTTCGCTCCGTTGTGTTTTCCTTGTGAACAGTGTTCGGCGGAACACACCAGCTATAGACATTCGACCATCAATAAAAATCCGCCAAAAGACCGTTACGGAAGAAAATAATATAAGTTAAATGTAAATTATAATCACATAAGTACAAAATTAAACTAGTACAAAGTGACACTGTGGCGTTTCCACCTAACGCCACCGGTTACCTCTCTATACTTACCCCAAAAACCTTTTTCTGAAGTAACGGTAAGCATGAAAAACAAGTATTGTTGCAGTTCCATTGAACGCCACTACTTACCACTACCACATTGCCGGGAATTCCGTTTTCAGCATCTTTACGTGCAATAGAATCCAACTGCGGCCACCAACTTCGATGCGACGCACAAGCGTCATCATCACCAACAGCATAACCCCGGGTCGCACCTCGGACAGACAAGTCGCGGTTCGCATGCAGCGGCCTCTTGTACCGTTCATGTCTGTTGATTTTTGGTCGACACGTCTGCGACGCAGAGGATCGTGCTGCCCTACAGTCGGGCATAATAATCGCCATAGCTGCGGACACACACACGATGACGATCCTTTTTTTCAGATTTCCCCTTTTCATCATTTTTCGTTTGCCACGACGCGACGATACCATGATCATGCACCAGAGGCATGATCAATAGGGGATCTACAGCTTTGATTGGTCACCGTACGACCGACTGTCTGTGATGTGGAAATGAGAAACCAACCCTTAGCGAATTGTGCGCATCCAGCGGAGAAATTCTGGTAGTCGAGTACCAATGTTCAGAGGGAGAGCACAATTAGTAGAATATCTCAAACCGAGTATACCCGTGAAACGTAAAGAATGTTTTAAGTTAGAATGGCGTCAACGAATTACTTGACATTTTCTGTAAAGAAACGTTAAGTTTAAGCTGTGTTCAAAGTTGAAATTGTGGCGACGAACTACCTGACATTTTCTATAAATAAACTTTAAGTTTAAGCCGTGTTTTAATTTGTTGTACTAAAGAGCCCTTGTCGCCAAGTGAATATAACTTTGAGTTGTTAAAATTGACTATTAAGGAAAAAATGAAACCGTTTGTACAAATTGAATCTGATTTTAAGTTCTTAAAATAAAGAACCCTTGTCACCAAGTGACCATAAGATGTTTTGGAGTGTATGAAGTGTGCGATTGGTTCCAGTGGTTGGACGAGTTGGTTTTTCGCTCGAAAGACATACAGAAATTTTAGTGAACCAGTGTCCCGGTGGCACATAATTAAAAGACCGAAATAAAGGGTAAACGAGGAAACCCACAACACTTAAATTATAAGTACATAAGTACAAAATTAAACTAATACAAAGTAACACTTAAATTATAAGTACATAAGTACAAAATTAAACAGGTACAAAGTGACAATTAAATTATAGTCCAGAAGGACAAAATTAATTAAGTACAAAATGACAAATAAATTATAAAGGATAAAATTAAATAAAGTTAAAATTACAAAGGAGACAAGCATTGTAATTGCATCATATTGTTGTAAATGAATGGTACTAACATTACATATTTTTCTTAGTTTGGAAATGCCGTCAAACGTACAGCTCAGTGTTAACAAATAGAACACATTAAATAAAAGTTATTAATAAATCAAGAAACAGTATCGTGCACAGTTATGTATGCAGCGAATGTTTGTACTGAGTTTTAAAGATAAATATAAACACACATTACAATAAATCAATAAAACAACAAAAACGAAAGTTAAACGTGACAAATTATTATCTCTCAGTGTATTAAATAAAATCAGAAAGAAGTGCATACGAAAACAGTTCGGTGAGGCGCAAAAAGTGTTCGAGGCAATAAAACCAAACACAATAAAAAGATAACGCTTCGGTCGCAAACGCGAAAATTAAAACATACAATATATTGCTTTTTTTTTTAATGAAAACAAACTGGAAAGAACCAGAATGAACACGGAGGAAGATAGAAAACGCGACAACACAAAAACGAAAAGCAGTTTCGAAAAATCCCATTGTGACGCGAAGTAAAACCGCGAAATTAAAAACGCAGTAAAGAAAACAGCTGATGGAGGAGGAAAGTGAGCTCCCCGCCCCCTCCAACTTTAACATGTATTGGGCAAACAATTCATTCGCTTCTCTTGCATCCTCCGGGTCTGAGGATGAAGAAGAGGAGATAAGTGAATTGGAGGCGAAACTTGCAATGGAAAGAGCCCGATTACAAGAGAGACGCCGAAAGAAAAAAATAGCGGCGCTTGAACAAGAAAAAAACCCACAACAACAACAAAAGCCAAAGCCAAAGTCGGACAACAGCAACAATTTCACCATCAACAGAAACATCAACAGCAACTACCAACACAAAATCGATCAACGAAACAGCAAGCAACACAGCAGCAGGAAGGCAACAATAACAGCGGAAAAACAAAGATGCCACCAATCAACACCATAGATGTTGACTGTAAGGAATTGGTAAGTCTTTGTAAGCTAGCTGTAGGAAACAATTTTGCAGGTAAAAGACTGACAGCTAACAGGCATGCCATTCAAACATATACGGTGGCAGACCACAACAAAATAAAAGAGGTCTTAAAAAGAGCCACCGCGGAATTTTACTCATTCACGCCGAAATAAATGAAGAGCGTAACGATTCTATTAAAGGGTGTCGACCCTGAAATGGAACCGGAGGCCCTGCTCGAAATGCTTCAAAATATGAAGCACGAAGATCTCGAGTTTACCGCGGTTAAACCTTTCACCACAACCAAGGCAAGAAGGGAAAACCGCAAGCTACCCCTCTTTTTGGTTCAATTAACACCCAGCAGTAGAATTGGTGGTCTAAGAAAAATTACAGTCTTGGATCATCAAATGGTCACATGGGACAAATTAAAAAAAGGCAGAGATATCCTGCAATGTGTCCGCTGCCAACGGTTTGGTCACGCGGTGGCTAACTGTGAAATGCAGCGCCGTTGGGTAAAATGCCGCAAACGGCCTTAAGGCAGAAGAATGCCATCTGGGAAAAGAAAGGGTAGAAGGCAAAGCCCTTCTAAAGTGCGCAGTGTGTCGGAATGAGGGGCATCCCGTTAATTATCGAGGTTGTCCTAAATTCCGTTAAATAATGGCAAGAAGTGTGACTCGGCAAAAAAAACACAGAGCCAGCTCGTACAACAACAACGCCCGTAACATCGCAGCGTAAGTTGCGTGGGGTGAGAGAACACCAAAAGGCTACATCGGTAACCACAAATACTCCCACGCGGACTGAGACAACACCGCAAGCAGACGTGTTCGCAATCCTGCTCAATCTGCAGAGACAGATGACACAGCTGCAAAGTCAAATAAACGAGATCTACTCGCATTTGCCTAGTCTAAATAACAAGTCGATATTGTCGCATGCTTTATTAGAAAAGGGATCAATCATAACGTAATATATAGTGGAGAAGACACTTTTTCGATGCTTACAAATGCACCTGGTGTTACGGCCACAACCACCCAGCCCATAAAGCTTACCTATTTGGAGCCAGTCTCCACCGCTAGCGGCGCTACAAGCCAAGAAACACCCCTATAAAGGATAAAGAAACAACCTAGAACAAAGCATTACCCCATACACCTACTGGTCCCGCATAAATTGATAGCAAGCAAATCAAGCTAAAACGTGCAATTTGCGCTAATCAATTAAAAGCCAAGCAAATTGAGCTGAACGCTAAATTTACTCACATAAAAGCCGAAAGATAATCATTGAACCAAGGATTCTCCCAACAAAAACCCCCAAAAGGCAAATGTAGGGACCAGATGCCGTCGCCCGAACCAAAATCGATGGGAATCGTGAAAATGCGCGCCAGCAATTTTATGATCCTTTCGGAAAAATGGTTATCTAAAACCATTAGAACAATCAGCCCCAGTTTTCGTTCTAACCAAATCAAGTTAGAACAAACGAAAAGGCAATAAAACAAAATAAACATTCGCCACGGCACGATTGATCCTCCTTCATGAGTTTCCCACGGAAAAATCTATTAGGGAAAAGAAAAATAATAGGCGAAATAAACGCACTATTGATTTTTCTTTGAGTTTAACACAAAGAAAAGGGGACCAGGCAAAAAAGGGGAGATCCCTTGAGCTGGTGAAAGAAACCAGGTTTCACACCTCGAAAAAACAGTACAAAAAAAAAAAAAAACGAACAACGATAGTAGAATGAGAGTGGTTGTTCGGGCCATTGTTGAAGACGAGGCAGGTTTTGGGATCGAGTCTAAAAAGGACAATTGAGTTGGGGCTACACGATTGACGAAGGCGGTCACGAGAATTTGGATAGCAAGTTGCACAAAGACAGTGTGTGATGAGCAGTTGTTAAGAAAATGAAAAAGTTTTAATAAAATATAAGCTGCATACAGTGGATAGTGTGTGGTGGGCGGTTGTTAAGAAACTAAAAAGTTTGAGTAAAATAAAAGTTGCTCAAAGACAGGGTGTAATGAGCGGTTGTTAAGAGACTGTAAACGTTTTAATAAAATATAGTTTTGCGATTGTATAATAAACAATAAGAAGAGTGTAATTAGAATTAATTTTTCTATAAGAACCCAGTGTAATGTATAAAAGGAAATAAACACCTTAAAGATAAATTGATGTGTTTTCTTGGTTCCCCTCGTCAGAAAGCAACCAAGGCAGTTGTTGCGGATTCGCATTTGAAACAACCGGCGAATTCGCAATAATTAAATCTGTGGCTCCACTTGAACAATATGAGGCATCACCTTTAAAAATGTGAGCAATCAGCTGACATTTATGAATTCGGTTGGCTGTCATTTGACAACCATTTTTACTTTTTATATTTCTTCTTCGTTAACTAACCTAAGCAATCGGATGTATAGTCAAACTAATCCATTAAAATCGATCTACTCCTGGGAAATAAGATGGAAGATTCTTTCTGTGATTGCGGCAGACAATTGAAGGTATTCTTTTTCCCATTTCACACATTTGGTTTTTAGCCTATGGTAGAACAAATACCGTGTGCTGGAGGACAAGCACAGTTTGGAACATACGATCCGTTAACAAACTGAGAAATCAGTTTGTTAACGGGTCCACCTGTTAGTGGAAGGTGTGCTCCACGCTTGTTGGACACACAATTTTGGATATTCCCCATCGACATTCATCACGTCACGAGAGCGCATTGTTCCTGACGCCAGCCCACAACACAACAATAACCCGGTGTTAGTGGGAGAGGTGCTCCACGCTTGTTGGACACACAGCAGTCCAAGGAGAACGTACCATAAGCCACCTTAAAGGGGTACGTAGTTTCGACGTCAGAACCGGTAAGAGAGTGAGCCACAAAATCATTGCACTGGACAAAAACTACTTTATCGGAGGGGGAGATATGAACGCAAAGCATAGAAATTGGGGAAATTATATATCTAATGCCAAGGGAAATCAGTTGGCTGGTTGGTTAGATCAGTTTCATATTGAATATAAAACTGCCCCGCTGGCTACGGAATATCCATCATTCTCCAGAGGTAGACCGTTCTTAGATATCTTCCTAATAGACTCACGACTGAGATTACTTAACACCAACAGACGAAACAGAAACCCGAGCAATCTCGCAGATCTAGAAGAATTCGTGATCGCGCAACCCTACAACTACGGGGCAATGCGATGGCCACGGTTCACCAGATCCTTAACAAGAGAACTCCGTTCGAACGACTTTAATCTGCCAGTAAACAGAAACCTGACAAAAGACAAAATCGACAAATACATTCAACTAATGGACGAAACCGTAAAACGAACAATGGACAAATCGATTCCCAAAACAACTGTTACAGATCACATAAACAAGTACAGAAACACGACAATAAACGCACTCCACAAGAAAAAGAACAGACTGCTATCGAAACTAAAACAATTACACAGACAGTTTACAGACAGACAAGACCAGGAGATAATATCACTGAAATCCCGATTAAAAAATCTCCAACAACTACTTAAAGCTAACTATAGATTAGCAACAAATTTGTATTGGAACAACAGAATTCGAGCTATAAAAACGAATAACCCGAATATGTTCCCACAAATAAATAAAATATTCAGGAGAAATAATCAAAACAGGTTCAGTGTCTCCAAATTCCACGTACTGATGTAAACAAGCAGCTGCTAACCAACATTGGCATAGATACAGAGAACGCTATCCGCAACAGTGAGCTCTTCGTGATCGAAGATCCTTTGGAAAAGGTGAACGCTGTGGGAGCTGTCTTTCAGGAAATGTACAAGGTGAATGAAAGCATTCGCCGAAATCACGACTTGGAGGACAGAATTCTACTGAATCACCTGCACCTCCGAAGTGAAATTTCACACTGGCAATCAGAGAATCCGGGTTTTACCGAATTCAGTGACGATAACCTGTCAATTGCCATTAATGCCAATGGTGAGGCTAATAGCCTTTTAATCACAAGGGAAGGAATCCAGAGTATCTTCGACTCATTAAAAAGAAAAAAGTCAGTGGGAATAGACGAAATACCTAACATCGTACTCAAGAACCTATATACACGGTCCTGTTGAATAATGTATATTATGCCGCGCGTTGGAAAACGGCTACCATTCAGCCCATCCCAAAAAAGGGCAGGGACTCTACAAACCCAATGAACATGCGTTCGATAAGTTTACTCCCAAGCATCAGTAAAGTATTTGAAAAAACCATTAACAAAGCTCTGCTAAAATGGGTAGACGACAACAACATTATTCCAAATAAATAGTTTGGCTTTAAGGCGGGTCATGAAACCACACATGCCGCAGCTAAACTGGTCTCCGACATACAATGGAATAAATGTAGGAACCAATGTACAGGGGCCTGTCTGATCGACTTGGGAAAAGCCTTTGATACCGTCTGGATCGAGGGGTTATATTAAAAACTGGTCAGACATGGCATACATAAGCCTTTATTATATGTACTTTACGATATGTTAAAGGACAAGAAGTTCATTGTCAAAAATGGTAATGTGACCTCTAATAAAACGTATAATATCAAGAATGGCTTGCAACAGGGCGCGGTACTCTCCGATTTTTTTTAACATTTACGTTAGTGACAGCGAGATTTCAACCAAGTGCAGCGCTATTGCGATGACAGGAATCTTAAGATCAACTTCCACACATGTGAAGCCGACCTATTTAGAACCCCATTATATAAAATTTCCAGAAATGTGAAGCCACCCTAATTAGAACCCCGTTATATAAAGCCACGAACGACGGAAGGAAAAACTGGTGAAAGTCAGTTATCGTGGGACCGCATGGAGATAAGCTGGAAACCAAGAGTTTAGTTAAATAGCTGGGCATCTGCCTAGATCAATATCTGTATTTCATAGAGATATTTTGTAGAGGCTACTTTGGTCAAGGTGAGGGAAACGTTTGCTATGACAAGGAGACTATTTCACAGTAGCCAACTTGACAGTTGGGTAAAAGTTTCATATATGGTTGTCCAGTATGAATTAACATAGGTCGAAATTTGATGGAAAAGTTTCGGGTGTTCGAACCGAGGTGTCTCAGAATTTGACCCAGATTATATCGAACACCGGAATCGGACTATAAAAAGTACTATTCAAATGAGACTTTATATAATGAAGCCTGCATCAAAGGTGGATAATTTTATGATAAAACTAATCGGAGGGCATATTACGAGAGCAATAAGCTCATCCAATGACCTAATTTTAGGGGCTTATTATCCAAATACTCTGAACTTTGAGAGCGTGCGTCGCAGTGATTTTGTTCAGTGGGGGTTCCTCAAACCTGCGCAAGCAACCACCCACAATTCCACCCACAATTCTCACTACAATTCCAACCCCAACCCCTTCACCAGGCACCATATCAAATTCCCTGAAAAGAATTCATCATTTCATGCATGTAATGCATCACCATAAATACACTGAAAAGAATTCTAAGCATGCAAGCATCGTCATTTAGGCGCGCCCCTGCCACACACGTGCGCAGCAGACTTTCCTGGCTTACCCACATTCTCGGCGGCCTTTTGTCCAACCGACAAAAGCAGTTTACGCATCTCACGTCGAGCCGCCAAAAATCGAATTCTGCGGGGGGTAAACACGCACACAAAGAATTCGACACTTGCCACCGGCATGGGTGCTGTGCACAATCATCATCGTGCAAGTATCTTATTTGCTTGTAGCACAATTTGCCCTAATGGCATGTAGACTATTTGCGCAGCCTCATGCACACCACTAATGATGCTCTTTGTCTCATTTCCGTTGGCATATGACCTGACAACATAGACAAGCGATATAATCCCGCCAAGATCAACGGAGAGAGATCTGTGGCGGTTCCGCCAAATCTCGCCGATTACTTATCTAAAGAACCTCCATCACTACGATCCAATCTTATAAGTTCGCTAATGCAATCGCATTAGCACCTTAAATGCTTCGCGCATCAAATTGATCAAGTTTATTTAGCTAAAAGCCCCTAGAAGAGAATTCTTACCTGCATGCATAACTTCGCATTTAAAATTTCCTATAAGAATTCTCTCCAAACTTATCATTAATTCCCTGAAAGAAATTTCAACGGTTCACATATAATACAACCGCATAATCAGGGAATCTTACCCTTGAGTTGGCTAATACCAGCCTCATCGTGTGTACATAACAACTACCTACATACACATCGACTGGCGAACCTTTTACCCAACGATAGACAGTCCAACGCAGCTGCATGTAATTAGCGCAATAGACGTTGGGACTAATTCCCTAACTCGCACCATGTGGAAACAAAAGAACACTGTCCTTCAAAGGCTTTCTGGCGATACCATAAACAATCAACATCGTTTGTGGTAGCCCAAATGCATTTCTCATTAAACGAGTTCCAGCTTATTTATTTAGCTGACCCTAATCACAGCACGATGCATTACGTCGCTTCTCCTTTGTTCTTTTTCCCTCGCTGTAGGTTTTGTTTATCCTTGCTGAAATGCATCGATAAACACGGTGATGCGTACGTACACATACACACCACTGCACCAAAAGATCGCATTTCCTTGGTGGCCACACCCTTAAGAGAAAAAATTTCTTCCGTTCCTTAACCCTAACCGAGGATGAACATCAAGTCAGAGTTCTATCCCCGGGGAGTCCAATTACATCAGCCGACCGCGCCGGTCGTGTGTCTCCCGCTGTCCGTAACGCAGCGGACGCGTACTTCCCGGAGTCATGTTTGTTAGTTCCCTTTCGTGATATAAGTGTTCTGTCGAGTTGTTCCAAAAATTTAAATATCGAAACAGTGCATATCATAGTCGACGTACAAATTATTAAATAACAGTTATTAATAAATAAATTTTACCAAATAAAAGATCGTTCACTACCATAGACAAACATAGTGTTTTATTTTTTCACTCGCGCGACTGTGTTTTTAATCATATCTGGTGCGAACAGTTTACTTGGTGACAGTTTTTGGTGCCATGGCGATATATCTGTCAGCGGAACTTAGTCTTTGTGGTGATCGTTCCTTGGTGCAATGGTAAGTAACTTCTGGTTAACAACTTCGGCGAAACCTGTTAGTGGGACGAGGCAGAACTCGCACCCATGCCGGTTCCATGACTTCGTCCCCCACATTGCTGACCTGGCAGTCAGTGAACATGAACACGCAATCGGAAATAGTGCTTTTAAACCTGTGCCATCGTGAAAAATAAAAAAGACTATCGAAGGGCTACCAAAGCCCAACGAATCATGTCCAACAGCAGCACGACGAATTACACCAGATAACCGCACATCCCTACGCCAACCTCATTAACAGGCGACATTTCAAATTCAGTCTGAAGTCAACCCTGTCAGTGGACGTGCACAGTCGAATTACTCAAGTCGCCTTTTGTGCAAGCATAAATTGTTTACGTTAAACCAAACCTTGCGTAATCTATTATTTAAAGAAACATATATCGTATATCTATAGACAATGTACAGACTAAAATTACTCCAGTTACCTTGTACAAGCGTAAATTAGTTTCCGACTAACGAACTTATGAACCTTCTAAACCTGGAGTCGCATTTTTTGGTAAACTAAGATATATTGTTCCAGTTAGTTTATCCGTTATTGCGTAAATAAATAAAGAGACAAAGTGTTACGTAATTATCTTCCTCATCGCCTAAAATAAATAAATAAAATAAATACTGGTGGCGTATAATCCCAGTTTTTTTTCGACTGTGGTGGGTTTGGTTAGTTTCGAAGTCGACCGCCGTCGAAGACGAATTTTCGATGAACGGTGATGGGAGAGAACGATAAGGAATTTGCAGGAGGTAGAGTGAAAAAAGTTCTGTAGTAGTGTCGAGAGATGCCACAGCACTAAACGGGTGAAGTAAAAGAATAGAGTATGTGCGGAGAGTTTAAGAAGAACAAAGAAAGAAAAGTCGCAAACCCGAAAAAACCCAAACACTGTAAACCTTTTTTTTGAAACAAAAAAAAAAAAAAAAAAAAAAACTGTGAAAGAAAACGTTGTACTAAGTTCCTGTTAATAAAATTATTTATTGGTACATGTTGGAAGAGTTATCCTTGTTCATTGTTCGTGCTGGAACTACCAAAAGGATTGAAGCCGGGAGCCGGTGTATTTTGGCTCGGCACCAGTTTACCAGGCGATGCGGCTATACCCAGGTAAGGTAATATACCCGTATCTCTAACTTTCCATCCCCAGAAACCAAAAGGCTATTCGGTGCCAGTTGGGTGGTGATTGGGAGCAGTTAGGTGTGAACGTCGACCCGACGCCACAACGGTTTACATACATTGTACCGACATTACCTCTACACGACACAACGGGCGCAACCGTTTCGCTGTCGCTACACCTACATCGTTTCACTGGATTCGTACCGAATTACCGGGAAGCATACAACATATAGAAAAGGGAAATTCAGTTAATCAAAACTGAAGTCCCGAAAGACTTTAAAAATATTAAGTATCATACACATTATAACTGACGCTGCGGGCTGCGGCGGAAAACACAAACGCAAATTGAGATAATCAATACGAAACAAAAAGGTCATTATATGGTTGGTCATCACATCATCCCATGACAACTTGATCCCATTACAAACATGACAGAAGGAGATAAAGCAAAAGTGTTTTATTTAGTGAGAAATCAGAAGACTTCCAGAGACACTAGATACCAAAAATAAAAATCGTCTGTGGTGACAGGGTGGGAAGGTTTATGAGAATCTGTGCCCCTGCTGCCACCTAACATAGAACAACAACCCACAGATCCTCTCCCATTGGTCGCCAGAGAGAGAAACTTCACGTTTCTCTCGAGAACCAAAACCCACCCCTAACCAAGGAACCACTCTGCACAAGTCAGTTCAATGACTCGAGTTTCATCCACTGGCGAGTGCGCACAAGCCGAGAATCAACATGGTTAGTAAAGCGCGTTGACTAAGTATAAATGTATGTGAATGTGTGCTTAAATTGTAAACTATTATTTAATGAATTATGGAAAATTTAACAAGCCTCAGGGCTTGCTAAATAAGGCCAAGATGGGATCCCGTTTGTAGTGCCGTTGATGATGATTATTTAATGAACGAAACAAACTGTGTGTGCAAGATAGTAAAGCTGTTTGCTTAAATCTAAATTGTATGTAAACTTAGTGCTCAAGTTGAATACTTTTGTAAGTATAACCGCTGTATCACCAATAAAACTTAAGGAACAGAAGTGGAGTTGTTTTCCCATCGGAAATCTCATAATGTCGGTTAGCAACAACAAGTCTAAACGAACGACGCCATTGCATCTTAACAAAATCGCTGGGGTTATTTCATCGCCTTAGAGTCTGGTTCTCACGCTGATTATTTCCCAAGCATCAGCGGCGTCCTATTGACTTTCCCTCAGATCATCCATTCGCTTGGGATCAATGATCTCTTTTTGCAGGTGAATAGCATCAGCTAGGTTCGCCTCTCCTTCGCAGTTCTGTCTTTCCACGGTTCAATGCGCTCTGACTACACCATAGCGGTACCACTGGGTCAGTAGGTCGTATCAGTAGCTGCATTTGATACCAACACACACAACCAAAACTACCCCGAGATCACAGCACATCATGTTTCTGTTCTCTCATTCTCCATGTCGTCAATTACCCAATTGACTGAAGTTACCACACTTCAACGGGGGAAGCTGAGAGAGCATAAGCGTGGTCTCTTTTGGTTGTCCTGTGTGTAAAGTGGAATACAGAATTTCACCCTTAATTCATCAGTCATTACTCAACCACAACCGATCTTTAAAGCCAGTCACATCTCAATCACCCATCGTGCAAAGTCACGCCGCCGTACATAAAAGTCGAGTCGTTACGGTTGTGTTGTTCGATTTTGTTTATATAATACTTTTCTTATATACATAAGGGGGAGTGTGCTTTAAGTCCTAGTAATGGTGAAATTTTCAGGACATGCGTTGTTTCCGTACTTAACACTAGATTTACCATACCAGTCAAAATGACTGGTTTTACCTTTTATTTCATAAATATTTACTATGTATATTTATTTTTTTTCGAAACTATTATATGACTTTTATAACAACAATTAAATACAAATAATTTGATAAGTTAATTTGATTTTGTGTTCATAACAAAAAATTTTTTTTTGTTTTTGGTACTTATACCGAAACCAGTCATTTTGACCTGGTACACGTTTTTGTAGTTCATGTGCAAATGCTTTATATTCTTCACTTTTAGGAAATTCCCTTGTTTGGAAAATGGCGTGTAAAGAAAAATGTTTGCACATCCCTGGTAAAATAGTATTGTATATCAGCATATTTTTCAAATTTCATATTTTTCAGGGAATCTCCCTATTTATTTTTTTTATCAAGAATTTCGTAGGAAACTGTTATAAACCATTATTTATTCATTGAGTTCTGTTCTGTTCAGTAAGAAATAATTTTATTACTTTTGCTACATACAAATTGCTCATAATGGAAAAACGAAAAATTTTGAAATCGGAAAAAATACAAGATATACTTTCGGATCTATCAGACGTTGATGGTGGTGATAGCGAATATGAGTTTTTGGGATGCGACAGTGATACGGATGATGATGGTAATCAAAGTGTTCATATTGAAAGCAGTGATAACGAGGAATTTCATGAAAATGTTGGAGGCGAATCGAGTGACGAAGAAGACAACATAAGACAACAGCATAATACGCAAAAACGAAGATGTATGCGGCTTTCCTCGAGTTCTGAAAAGGAAAACACACAAAATATGCAAATTGAAGTTTCTGCTGATGGAACAATTTGGAAAAAAATACAAGAAGGGGGTGCCGTTGGAAGGTTACCAAGTCATCGCATTTTCAAAGATTTACCTGGGCCTACAGCACATGCTAGAAGAAATATTATGGAAGAAGAGATAAGCAGTGCCTTCTTACTATTGATTGATCATCATATATTAGAACATATTAGAAATTGCACTGAAATAGAAGCCTCTCGAGTTTTAGGCAAGAAGTGGACCCTTTCGCAGGAAAAACTGAAGGCCTTTATTGGAATATTGTATGGCCGTGGTGCATACGAAGCAAAAGGTTTGAAATTATCATATTTATGGAACAAAAAGTGGGGTCCTGATTTTTTTTTCCGAAAATATGAGCAGGAATGACTTTACGGAAATTTTACGTTTTATTCGCTTTGATAAAAGAAATGAGAGGAGTCAGCGCTTGCAAACGGATAAATTTGCGCTGGTATCAACTGTTTGGGATAAATTTATCGAGAATAGTCAAAACGCTTTCAAACCAGGAGCATTTATCACAGTAGATGAGCAACTGTTTCCAACGAAGGCTAGATGTCGATTTACCCAGTATATGCCAAACAAACCAGACAAATTTGGGATAAAATTCTGGCTGGCTTCTGATGTTGAAACGAAGTATGTTATAAATGGCTTTCCCTATTTAGGAAAAGACGAAAAACGAAATTCGTCAACTCCTCTCAGTGAATTTGTTGTAACAAGACTACTAGAACCTTATATCATGAAAGGAAGGTGTGTGACAACCGACAATTTTTTTACCAGCCTCCCCGTGGCTTCAAAATTATTAGCTAAAAATACTGCATTGGTTGGTACAGTACGTTGCAACAAACGGGAGCTTCCAAAAATTTGCAAAGAAAAAAAAGATGGTATGGAACGTTTTTCAACGCATCTATATGAAACAAATGAATGCACACTTACTGTTTATAAGAGTAAGCCTAACAAAAAGGTTGTTTTATTGAGTACTAAACACAAAGGCGTCAAAATTGATACCAGTTCCAAGAAACTACCTGAAACTATATCTTTTTACAATAAAACCAAATTCGGTGTTGATGTAACTGATCAAATGGCAAGAAAGTATAGTGTGAAATCAGGATCCAGAAGGTGGCCACTTCAAGTATTTTTCAATATTTTAGATTTGGCCGGCATCAATTCCTGGATTTTGTATAGAAGTATAACAGGAAAGAATATTTCTAGGAAAGACTTTTTGTTTCGATTAGCTGAAGAGCTCACATCTGAATATAAGTCATCAAGCCAAGGGAGGGCAAGTGAAATTCTCCGTCCAGCAACCCAGAATCCCCGGCCAGTACGTAAATGGTGCCAAATAGGACTTTGTAATAACAACAAGACAACTACAAATTGTGACATCTGTAAGAAATATGTGTGCGGAAAATGCGTGGAAAAAAAAAGTTAGTATTTGTAAAGCATGTAAACATGATCATTCTGAATAAAACTGGAATATAATTGATGAGTTTTTATATTTTTATTTTTTATGGGGGTACGAACTTATGCCTCAAACTGAAACGGAAGTTATGCCCCAATTTTTTTTTGACATTACTTATTTGCCCTGTGACATAAATTGATTTTTGGGATATAATTTCATATTTTTTTGGGCATATTTCATAAATAACCGAGATATTAAATCCCTAAATTTTTAATTTCAATGTTATCAATGCGGGGGGCCTTGCCCCTCACACCCCCCGCTTATTGGAAAAACAACCCTTGCTTCGCCTTAGAACCAATTTTTATATATCTCATCAATTCTCTCAAACGATAAAGCATTATAATATAAATGAATAGAACTTGTCATATACAGTCAAATTGCCTGGTTTTGGTATAAATAGGTATGTAAATTTGTTGGTATATCTAGTGTTAATGAAGCAGAACGTAAGATAGAATCTGCATGATAAGAAAACTAATAGATACAAGAAAAACTCATGTACTAAAGGAGAAGTGAACTTTTGCAAATAAATGTGGATAACTATAAAACAAATAAAAAAACGAATTAACACCAACCAACACAGTGCCTTTTTAATTGGATATACCAGTGAACAATCTTCTGCGAATCATCGTTGGGAAAAACTGAATACTTGCCATACGTTCGCATACAAACTTTTTACCCCCACAGCGCTTGTACCGGATAGATCCGAAATCCCGCTGATCTACCATGTAAATAGATCATCCGTAGACGGGCGATTGTGCTACGACCGGGAGTAACCAAAGAAGAGCCCTTGCGCGTCAATAGAGGTATCTCCCACAGAGACCGGGGCGATAGTATTTGACAACGTCAACCGTTCTGGTGGTATCATCAGCCAGCTTACACAGATTTAGTTTTTCTAGAATAAGGGTAGTATAAGATTTAAGTTAAGTTCTTTTCAAAACAATTACTTAAAAAAATGGGAATAAGTTAAATTTTAAGAGAAACAAAAAACAAATCGGCACGAAGTTAACCAAATTTTTCTTTGTCATTCAAATAATTAAAATAATACAGCCACGAACAAAGTTGTGTCGACGAAAGGCAAATTATACAATAGTTATGTAGTGGTTAGGTTAGAACGCCCGCGTAGGACCAGTAAGTTATAATATAAGATAACTAAGCTAGAATTTAAGCATTTTTTGTCTAGCATGGAATTTAGAAACTAAGAAAAAATTTTGTAAAAATGAAAAAGTATTGTTTCGAGTTAAAATAATGGGCACCAGCTGCGCCATTGTGATGTTTTTGATGTGATGTAAATTTAAATTAAATGTGATGTGTTTTATGTGGTGTTAGTTGTATTGAATATATTTGAATGGTAATGAAATGCTTGTATAGTGGTGGCTGTATAATGTCTTATAATATAATTATGGTAGCATTCAAAGTACTTGCCAATGGTAAAGTGACAGCTGGGATGGGGGGCGAGGCTGCGCCACTGGTTGTACTTCTAGACGTTTTAGTCCTCGCTTGATTTATATATATTCCTGTTGTGTCGCATGCACTATGCTCTTGGTAGTATAGTAATTGTTGTGTTGTATAATATATATATATATATATATATATATATATATATATATATATATATATATATATATATATATATGTATTTTGTTGTATCGTAATTTCAATTGTCACGTACCTTGGTAGCCCAAGCTCAGGTAGAAACCTGAGGTACCACGGCACCTTCAGAGAGGCGGAGGTGACTATCACAGTGACTCATCTAGTCAAGGTCTAGGGGGGTTTTCCGGGGCAGGGACAGCAAACGATACCGCGCGCGGGTTCAATCCGACAGGCCCGGCACCGGCGATGGGGGGCGCGCCATAAACGTTGATGAATGGCAGTGGGCCAAAAAACGGATGGGTCCGATGACTGATCGCCGTCCCCGTCCTGTATCCCCACGAAAGAAAGGCCGTCCTGTTGGACGCTCAAATCTAACGAAGTGGCTCACCAATCCATGGAAAGGCATCTCACCCAACGTAAGGAGGAAATGTCTGAGACCATCCTCCCTTATGGCCCCAACCAACACCGGCCTAGCCATTCTCTCCAGCTGGCTGACGAAAACCGCCCTACCATGCCGACCGTAGCAGCGCTCCGCGGCCTCCTCACATCGCACAATGGCCCGCTTCATCCGGGAAGCGAAACTCGTGGCGTCCTCGCCGGCAAGCTGCCGCAACGTGGAATGCCGCGCGCACAACTCCTCATACGTTACTTTTCGCTCAAAGGTCTCCCTCAGGCGCTCCTCCGTTTCCTGAAAGGTTTCGAGAGGTTTCTCCTCAAACATTCGGTAGGCCTCGCCGCACAGTCTGGTGGGCTGCCACTGAAGGAAGCTATGCTCCTCCTCCACCGCCAAACCATCCATGGCCCTTCTGCAACCCTTGAGAAACAAGGAACGTTTCTCGGCTGCATTTGGGCCTTCCTGACCAGAGAACATCGGGACCGCCCTCGAGACAAGGTCGTAGACCCTGTCCGCACCCAAAATGATCGGTGTAGGACGGGGCTGAGGACCCAATCATCGCCCCCCGGCCACAGATGACATACTCGGCGTGCCCCCATGTTCCCCACAGCGTATTTGCGACCGGTGCCTTCCCGGCTCTCCTTTTGCCGCTGCCTCGCCAGCATCAGTAGGCCGCTTCCACCACAAATGCGCCCCGCCTCAAAAGGAGTAGACTAATGAGGAAAACGCTACAAGCACAACCACGAGAAGGGGCGTGAAAAACAATAAGGAACTCGATCACCACAACAAACGAACAAACGCCGCAGCAGCAAAACGGCAGACCGCGCGAGAAGCGCCACAAAACAAAGAACAACGACACCGCCCGAGAAGAGAGAGAGAGAGAGAGAGAGAGAAAGGGAAAAATGAAAAAAAGAAAGGATGCGAAAAAATTAACGCGACGATAAAATAATAATACAAAAAAAAATTGTACAGAACGAATACAACGCGCAAATGGAAAGGAAAGAAAAGAAGTAGCACGGATCTAAATAAAAAGGTACGAATCGATTAGAACAACCAAGAATATCATAACTGTTTAACAGAAAAATTTCAAATAAGAGTTCATTACTTAAATATAAATATAAACAATAAGCAAAATCCGAGTAATTGCATAACACTAAAACTAAAACGATTTTACAATAATTGATAATAAATTTGCAAAATATAATATTAAAAACAAAGAACAAACAACAACAAAAAAATGTTAACTGCTCCTCTGCTATGCTGGGTCCTCGCCAACCGGTGCCAAAATTGGTTCCACCGTGCACGACTTCCAGTCTCCGCTCTTGGCAGTGTAGGTACGTATGGAGCCTCTGGGCTCCACCCACCAGTTGTGCCGCAGCTCCGAGCTAAACGTGGTCAAGGATTTAAGGCAAAATGCCAGTGGATAGCCAACTAATGGGCATCGGCTGCGCCGTTGTGATGTTTTTTATGTGATGTAAATTTAAATGAAATGTGATGTGTTTTATGTGGTGTTAGTTGTATTGAATATATTTGAATGGTAATGAAATGCTTGTATAGGGAGGGCTGTATAATTTCTTATAATATAATTATGGTAGCATTCAATGTACTTGGCAATGGTAAAGTGGCAGCTGGGGTGGGGGGCGAGGCTGCGCCACTGGTTGTACTTCTAGACGTTTTAGTCCTCGCTTGATTTATATATATTCCTGTTGTATCGCATGCACTATGCTCTTGGTAGTATAGTAATTGTTGTGTTGTATAATATATACATGTTTTGTTGTATCGTAATTTTAATTGTCACGTACCTTGGTAGTGCCCAAAAAACAAAAGAAAAAAGACTACAATCTCTTCTTATCTACGGTTCTCCTTCAACTTTTTTGCACTTCTTAATACCCTCTTCAAAAGACTGTCACAACGGTCTTCTGATTGTAACGAAATATAAAGAAAAAGTGTTACAAAAAATCCCGAAGTGTTGATACGGACGTCGCGTCCATGTCCTCGCCTAACACCCAAGGCTACCAAGGCTGAACCCAAGACTGCATCCACCATCAAACAGTGCAACAACAACCCATGCACCAGTCGGTTCAAAATCAATGATTGATTTTATGGAAGTTATGCGTTCAAAAACTGACTCCCATGATATCAATTTTTTGACATCTGTCACACCTAAAACAGTACAACTAGACAATTTATTGCAGCTCGTTCCACTCGATAACAAAATAAGATGATACAAACTGATCAAGGGGTAGAAAAGCATTCTTAAGGAAGGGCATTCGAGTCTAGCCCAGTACAAATCCCTAATCCACCAAAAGTGGCAAATGCGACCCAGAAAAGCAGATATTCACAAAACGACCCAATTTGCTTGCTTATTTCCTATTTATTCCTTATTCGTTATTCTATTTCTATTTATTGGCTTTTAGGAGTTATCAGGACTTATTCTTTATTATTGGTTATGTTTATAATAAGTAAACCGATATCTCTTTACCTGGTCTTGAACAAGACCTTTTCGTTGGGAGTTCCTTCGACGACTGCCACTGCTTCAAAAAAAAAAATGGGTTGGTGAGGGGGCCGACTTTAGCGAGACAAGGACAGATGTGCCCTTCATCTTGTCTTCGACGTCTGGTCATCTTGCGATAACCAGAATCACCCACATCCGTGAGGATGTTGGACTCGGTCTCGCGATATCTGAAAAGAAGAGAAAAAAAGGGGGGGGGGGGGGGGGGGCTATCCAAGGATAGTGTGGACAGTGTTAGTCCAGGTGTTCTCTAACTGCTTTTATAGAGGGATGGTGGGGGGGAAATCATACAAGACTGGTCGGTCTTACGTGCGGTTTCCCACTGCTTCACCGTCGCGCTCGCTTTTTATCGCCAGCTGCTGTCTTGTCGTCCGTTTGTTTTCTATAAATCACTCGTTTCCTGTTGAGTGATTTATCGCGACTGGTATACCGCTGACTGTCATGCTCCTCCCTCTTGAGTGGTCTCCGTTGTTCTTCCCTCTTGAGTGGTTTTGGTTGGCCGTTGTGCTGAGTGCTTGTGCGCCGGGAAATTGCATCGACAACAGGTGACTTCCGTTGGTTCTGCGACCTTGGTCATGGAGGCTTGGGATTATCCGCCTTCATTTGTATGCTTTATGTCGGGCAGTCTTGGGCATCGTGCCCATATCGATCACACTTCGTGCACAACGATGTTTTTCGGCGCAGAAGGCATTCATCATACAAATACCCTTTCCTCTGGCAGAAGGTGCAAGTCATGCGTGCAATCCATGGGTATGGTGCACGTTTATCCCTGCCTTGACTAGATGAGTCACTGTGATAGTCACCTCCGCCTCTCTGAAGGTGCCGTGGTCCCTCAGGCTTCTTAGGTTTAGACGCTGTTGGTGTTCTGGAAGAATGTGGTGGTGTTTCTGGCCTAAACGGATTTTTCCCAGGTTGTGGGCGTCTAACGGGGTGAGGTCGTTCTGGGAACCTAGTGTTAGTATTCCTATTATTTGTCCCATCCTTCAGAATGCTTTTCTACCCCTTGATCAGTTTGTTTTATCTTATTTTGTTGATCGAGTGGGACGAGCTGCAATAAATTGTCTAGTTGTACTGTTTTAGGAGTGACAGATCTCAAAAAATTAATATCATGGGAGTCAGTTTTCGAAGGCATAACTTCCATGAAATCAATCATTGATTTTGAACCGGTTGGTGCATGGCTTGTTGTTAGACTATTTGATGGTGGATGCAGTGTTGGGTTCAGCCTTGGTAGCCTTGGTCTTGGTGCTGAGCTCGGTGGTGCACATGTTGCCGAACATGGTGGTGCACATGGTGTTGCCCATTGTGATGCACTTGGTGGTGCACATGGTGGTGCACATGGTGGTGCACATGGTGCTGCACTTGGTGGTGCACTTGGAGGTGGACTTGCTGGTGCGCTTACTGTTGGTGGTTTCGGCTGCAGGCAGGTTGCAGGGGCGTTGTGCTCCCCTGTTCAGCTAGTTGGCCGTTGTTGATGGTTGTTGTTGATAATTGCTGTTTGGTGCTTCTGATTCCGTGTCCGTGCCGTGCTATTCTTTATTTTAAAGAAATATTTAAACTATGTTCTGACGTTTTACGTTGAATGTCGAATATTTTATCCTTTTCGCCGTTGACATTTATTTCTTTATTCGGTGCCAACGCATTTTTTTTATTATTTTGCTTCCAATTAGAATTTGCAAAAGGTAGTTTATGCAAATTAGCTAATTGGCGACTTGTTTTCCCTTTACAGGTAGAAAGGGGAAACTTGCGAACGGGAATTAGTGGGTGTTAGGCTAGGACAAGGACGTGAGGTCCGTAACAGCACTTCGGGGTTCTTTTTTCCACATATTAACACACTAGTGAAACCCGAAAATCTACGTTGAATCCGTCGATTCATCTACTAGCATAAAAATTAACGTCACATAATTTCACGCAAAATAATGCCGAATAAACTAGTGTCTACGATGACATGCGGATATTTTTTCACTGCGTTAGGTTTATTAATTAACAAATGATTATAAACTGAATATTTTATTGGACTTACGTGTGTGTCGTCGAACCGCTTGTCAGTTGAAGCTTTGCCGCTATTCTGGTTGCAGCGTGGTGTTGATTTCTTGAACTCGCTGATCCCCTGGTGCAGCAATTCTGATAATGGTGTCCAACGCGGTTGTGAATGGTTTTATCATACGCGGCGAATATTATATTCTTCAAGCCGTCGCTATTAACTTTATCACAAGCGGGTGGCAGATATTATCTATTCTTCAAGGGGTTGCTAATAATTCTATTACCATACGGGGCGAATGACCCCCTCGGTTGTTGATTTTTCTATTAACTAAGAAACTTCTCTCAACGTTTTTCGAAGTTTAGGTTTTTCTTTTCATCGCAGACTTTTTATTTCAATTATTACCAAGTAGTTTATTTATGTTTTCTATTTGGTGTGATTATTCAGATAGAGAGAAAGGGAGTGTGGGTGAAAGTGTGGAAGTGGGACCCTTAACAACTGTAACTTCGTACGACCGACCGCCGAAACACACATCCTTGTATGGTTATGTAATGGTCGAGAGAGCTCGTCCCACTACGTCATAGTAACTTCCCATATATAAGAAACGACAGCAACGCGTTGGGATTCGAATGGTCGGAAATGTTCAGATGTAGTAAGATCATGCGACCGGGTGATGACGGTCGAATTCGGCTGTCAGCATCGAATTGTGATACGGGTGGCATTTGAGCTATTCTATAGTTTACATTCGATGTTCGACAACGATCATTTCGTGGATACACTGGCTGTTGCACATGAAGTCAATACGGTTTATGTTTTCTCATGTGATTATTCGATGCGTTTGGTTGAGGCTGGTGGTGTTTGCTAGTGATGGTGATTGTGCTGATTTTTACGCGGGTGTAGTGAGATATGAAGGACTGATGGAGGTTTTGGTCCCTAGATTTGCAGCGTATTTGGTGCCTGGACTTATGATGTTCGGGGAGGAGAGCGATTTTGGACATTCCTTTGAAAAGCATTTTGGTGGATTTTTGGTCTTTTTGTCGATGTCTCTGAAGTGTTCTGCCGAACACTGTTCATGAACAATAACAACCTAGAACACGGAGAACACCGTCACAAATGAAACACCAGTTCTTATTTTAGAAAGCACTCCTTTATTTATTGTTCTTTATTTTCTTAGTTTGTACATTTATTCCTGGCAGATCGTATATTATGTTCGTTTAGTGTTACGCGAAGAATGCCGCGAAATAACCGTGTCCGTCTCCGTATTGAACGTCAGCACTTATTTAGTTATTTGCGAACACAGCGTAATTAACCGTAGTATGGTGTTTATCGCCCATGTAATGAATAACATGTGATGAGATTTACCTCTAGTATGGCCATGTGATAAGCATGGATGGTACGCGGCAATACCTGAATTTTATTCTATAACAATCTAAACCCGACTTCAATATTTGTTGCTGTTTAAGCGCAGCCCTCTGAAAGAGTATGGCGTAGAGCGCCGCAGTTCATTGAATCAAACACGTCTTGGTTTTTGATTGATTTATTATTGAAATTGTTGGGGTATTTGTTATATTTATTTTATATACAATTTGATAATATATTTGTAATAATAATATATTTGATATTTATTAATATAGTCATTTGGAATAGTAATGATAATATATAATTAAATATTATTATGGGTAAGTTTAAATGAACTTATTTGTATTGACCGTTGAGCGGTCGCTGCAGCTGTTGTTTGTTTGCGACAAGTTGCAGGGGGCGTTGAACGTCCTGCTCCCCTGTTCAGCTGGATTCAATCGCTGTTCCGTCGATATTTGTTTTTGTTATTATTATTTCTATTATCTATGGATTCAATCGTCGTTCCGTCGATATTTGTTTTTCTACTATTTTTCTTTTTCTAGCTTTCTATTCGGAACTTTACGGCGAATTGTCATTTTTTAATTTATTTCCGTTGACGTATTTTTTTATTTTTTTTATTAATTTCTCCGCCAAGTAGAATTTGCATAAAGTAGTTTATGCAAATTAGCTACTTGGCGCGTTATTCTCCTTTTACAGGTAAAGGGGGGAATCGAAGGGGGATTAGTGGATTCTGGGGGGACCTGGACTCAACGTCGGCCCGTAACAATAGGTTTATATTCGATTTGGTAGTCGTACTCCAGTAGTTTGCGATTGAACCTTAGTAAACTTGACGTGGGGTCTTTCACGTTGAATACTCCCTTTAACGGTTTGTGGCCGTGTATATATAAAATTTTCTCCCTTGTAAATAACAACGGAAATTCTTAGTCGCCCAAACAATGGCTAATAACTCTTTCTCTATTGTAGAGTAGTTCTTTTCCGCTTTATTCAAGGTTCGACTGGCATATGTGACTGGCTGGTCCTTACCGATTTCGCCTTGCGACAGTACGGCGCCCAGTGCTTCGTTGCTCGCATCCGTGGTCAGATTAAAGGGTTTGGTAAAATCTGGATAGATTAATAGTGGCGGCGATACCAATAACTCCTTTATGTTATTAAATGCTTGTTGGCATTTGTCTGCCCAGGTGAATTTGACGCCCTTCCTTAACAAATTTGTTAAGGGGGGTACTATCTTCGAAAAATGTTAAACAAATTTTCGATAGTAATTCGCCAAGCCTAGAAACGATTGGACGTGCTTTACCGTTTTGGACACTAGCTGTCCTGTCAGGATTTGGCATTGCCCCCTTTTCGGAACAAACATGTCCCAGATATACTCCTTCCTTCTGGAGGAAATTGCATTTCTCCGGTTAGCTTGAGGTTGTGATATCTAATTTGCTCGAATACTTTCCGGAGTTTGTCATTATGGTGTTCTAGGTTTTTTCCATATATGACCACGTCATCCAGATAAACAAAGCATTCGATTCCTTGCAATCCGGTTAGGACATGGTTCATGAGTCTCTGAAACGTAGCTGGTGCTCCCTTCGGACCAAATGACATACGTTTGAACTCATAGTGCCCGTAATTTGTGCTGAACCCTGTCTTACTTTGATCCTTCGGATCTACTAAGACTTGGTGGTAGCCGCTGGCTAAATCGAGCGTGGCAAAATAGCGTGAGTGACCGAGCTGGTCTAAAATGTCCTCTATTCGAGGGAGAGGGTACGCATCACCGATGGTTTTGTCGTTCAGTTTTTTGAAATCGACCACAACTCTCCATCGGGGTTTTCCATCGGAGCCCGCTTTCTTAGGAAGTACCAAGAGTGGTGAGTTCCACGGACTTTTGCTTGGTTGAATGATGTCATTCTCTAGCATCTCCCGTACTTGCTCGTTGATCACCTCTTTCTTGGACTCAGGCAGACGGTACATTCTTTGATTTATCGGTGCTTGATCCTGTATCACCGGTATCTCATGCATTATTGCACTGGTATATGTTAGGAGGTCACCTTTAAGGTGGAAAATATCGTTAAACTCCTCACATATTTCCACTATGGATTGACATTCTTGAGGACATAGGTTTTTACCTAAGTGGAGTTCCTCGTGTAATTGTGTCAACCTAAGAGAATAAATGTCGGATATACTGGAGGTTGTCTCCCTCCGAAAGTTTTTTATCCGCATTGTATTCCGTTGAACGGTTGTCCTCATTTCCCAGCGGAAAGGTGGAAAGTTCTTCATTGGATGTAACTCCACCATGATTCGGTCTATGGTTTGCGCCAATTTGTTATATTTATTTTATATACAATGTGATAATATATTTGTAATAGTAGTATATTTGATATTTATTAATATAGTCATTTGGAATAGTAATGATAATATATAATTAAATATTATTATGGGTAAGTTTAAATGGACTTACTTATATCGACCGTTGAGCGGTCGCTGAAGCTGTTGTTTGTCTGCGACAAGTTGCAGGGGGCGTTGAACGTCTTGGTACCCTGTTCAGCTGGATTCAATCGCTGTTCCGTCGATATTTGTTTTTGTTATTATAAATTCCTTTGTTATTGTTATTTATATTATCTATGGATTCAATCGTCGTTCCGTCGATATTCGTTTTTGTACTATTTTTCTTTTTCTAGCTTTCTATTCGGAAGTTTATGGCGAATTGTCATTTTTTAATTTATTTCCGTTGACGTATTTTTTTATTATAATTGCTCTTTTTTTTATTAATTTCTACGCCAAGTAGAATTTGTATAAAGTAGTTTATGCAAATTAGCTACTTGGCGCGTTATTCTCCTTTTACCGGTAAAGAGGGGAATCGAAGGGGGATTAGTGGATTCTGGGGGGACCTGGCCTCAATGTCGGTCCGTAACATATTTATACTCCCAATCAATCACTCAATTATTCATAAATTTCTTAATCTACTCATACAAATTATGCTTCATAAGGCATTTCACACTTAATTCGTAATCCACTCAAAATACGAAATACTTATTATGCTATTCTATTCTCTATCACCAGTTTGGTGCATGGTGTAAGAACAATGACAAGATTTGACTCAATTAAATTCTGAATCATTTACCAGCAGCAAGTTCGAGTTATTTTCCTCGGTCCGTGGTGAAGGAAAAATAAAACAAGTTTTTTTGTTTAAAGACTATGTCTTCGTTTTATTCTGAGTTTCTCTTACAAAATCTTACTCTATTTATTCTGGTTTCGATTGATAAGGGTAGCCATGCGTTTATCCTATCGTTTCTGACTCATCCATCAATGAGATTTGACTATTTCTTCCTTATCATTATTTCTGTGGGAAGTATAATGACTCAAGACGAAATGAATTCTTGAGATTAAAATAATGTTTATGGGAAAGTAACTCATGACGAGATGTTAGAGTATTTGGGGTATGTCTCATGAAGGAGGAGGGGGTTAACTCCTCCCCTGCTTAAACTACAATGTCCCAATTGTTTAATTCTTGTTATTCGTATAGTTTTTCATTGAATCGTTTCTGGGACTCAGTATTAATTTTTCTTAGTTTGTATACGTTATATCTTTTACAAAGCTTATTGATTAAGATTATGATAGTTATGCATGATAATAGTATAGCTATAATTATAAATGTACTTAAAACTGGGTTTCTTTCTATTGGGATTAATATTTTCTTTAATGTTTCAATGTTTGAAAATGCTTTGTCGGAGTTAGAGTATAGTATATTGTCGATTTCGATTTCGCTTTTTTTTGTTATTAATTACATATTCATGTATTCTTTCTTGTATGTTTAAATATTCTATATCCTCGATGGTTACATTACCTAGAAATTTGATTACATAAATTCCTTCGTATATTTAAAAGTTAATGTTATGTTTTCCAGTTACTACAATCGTAGCATCTGCTAATTTAATAATTTGATCGTTTCTTTCGTAAGTCATATTACATTTCGTAAATCTATTAGTTAATAAATGTTTTCTACAGTTGTCTATATTGATTTTTTTACAAATAGGGTGCGTTAACTTATTATTACATTTATCCGTCCAATACAGGTGGTTATTACAAATGATAGTTTCTGTCATTATTTTTGCCAAACCATGGAAAGTGTCCAGGGCCAAGTTCTTATATCGAATGCATTTAATATTATTATTTTGGGATATTTATAGAAAAAAATAAAATTGTTCTCCCCATAAACAAATACGTCTGCATAAGCTAAGACATTAATCAAGGGGATGTCTGTTGTTACATGACATTAGTTCCTCCAGCTCATGTATATCTAAGGCACCTGCAAAGTATGTTCCGGTTTTTGCTGCTGCTACTGTATCGAGTAAAATTTCTAAAATATGGCGTGTTTCTGATAATAGAAATTCTATATGGTTATTTTGTGAAGATGCTTCCTCAAGTAACTTTAATACATTTTTATTCGTTAATACCTGCTTGTTGTTATTATTAACTAATTGGTTTATTGCTGTTGGTATTTGAACTAAAACTTCGTGATCGGGTGTTCCAATAATCCATTTTAACGCGGAACCCATAAAGTCTAATGATCTTCTGTCTCTATGGAAATGATGGTCCTCTAATTGGGCACATAGATTTTCTATCTGGTGTATCATAATATTTTCTTGTCCTGTTATGTTTTCTTTTTTCTTTTCGATCCTTCCGATCCAGCAAAAAGAAACAATTAGTAAACGTTATAAATTGTTATTTTATTATGGTGGACAATGATTATCTCACCTGAGTTGGTTCTAATTCTCAACAATAATGATTTTTTTAAAGACAATTCAAGTGGTTCTTTTTATAATTTTTAAAATCCTTAAAATTCGTTTCTCTCGCGGCAGCTTCACCGTCACAACCGTGTCGTCCGTTGAAATCCGACTTCTTTTGGTGGCAGCGGTCCCTCCTGACCTCTTCTTGCTGTATTCCCCGTTGCCTGGGATTGCTCTTGAGTCTCACAGCAGATAACTGGTATGAAAGGCTCAGCTCTAATCGCAACTTTACCAGAGCGAGCTTTCCGTTGCATACCCTTGAGCGCGGGATAACACCTGTGCCGTCAACTGATCTATTTAATTTCTGTCGTTGACGATGTTATCGATTATTGTCATCGTTTACTTGGGTTATGTTGTTGCCTGTGTTATGTATTATTTGGTGTCTTATGTTGCATTTGCAACATCCTGCCGGGACAGCGATGATGTATCAGCCCAGCGGTATCTTATCCGCGATTGGTAAAAGGATTCTTATGATTGGAGACGAATTTAGTTCATTGTTTGTTTCACCCCTGAACGGGAAGCGATGTGAAACGGTGAGGGACGATGATGAATTATGATGATTCTTAAATTACTTGTTAATTCGTTATTTGGTTGTGGTGCAGTGGCATTTCATATTATGTGTGTGCGTGTGTGGGGGGGGGGGGGGGGTGTCTAATTGACCATGGGCAAGAGACAGAGTTTTATTATTGGGCGGTTCAAAGTTGTAGTAGCAGTTTTCACCGTGACAACACGAATTCTTGCATCGGCTCCTGGATACGTGGCTACGATTCTACCTAGTCGCCACGGGGTATGTGGCGATTGCTCATCAGGTAAGAGCACCAAGCTATCTATTTTCAGTTCTGGATTTGGTGCAAGCCGTTTTGGACGTTGCTGAAGCCTAGTGAGGTTATCAGCCTTCCATTTTTTCCAGAAGTCCTGCTGTATTTTCTGCATCAATTGCCATCTGTTCAAGTGGTTGGGCGCGGTCTGGGTCAAATCCCCTTCCGACATGGTGCTGAGCGCACTCCTAATTAGGAAATGTCCTGGTGTTAAAATGGATAAATCTTCTGGATCTTCAGATATTGGGCAGAGTGGACGTGAATTTAGACAGGCTTCAACTTGAGCCAGTACGGTTAGATATTTCTCATATGTTAGAGTGTAGTGTCCTATCACTGGTTTGATGTGATATTTCCTGGATTTAACCCCGGCTTCCCATAATCCGCCAAAATGAGGGGCTGTCTGTTCCCTTTTTATCACCTTAGCAGCTCTTTGGAAGTTCGTTCCGCAGTCGCTGTAGATGTGCGCACAGATCCCATGGCGCGCCGTGAAGCGTTTGAAAGCCGCCAGAAAGGCGGCTGTACTATATTCGATGACAAGTTCGAGTTGCACTGCCTTCGTGCAGAAGCATACAAAAATGGCTATGTACGCTTTGGTGATTTTGTTGCACCTTCCCTTCCATCCCTTAAGCTGTACTGGGCCGGCATAGTCTATTCCTGAAGTTTGAAAGGGGCGTGATTGGTTGACACGAGGTGGGGGTAGATCACCCATCTTTTGTTGCATTTGTTTTGAATTGGGTCGGCAGCCCTTCAAACATTTATGAATGCAAGCCTTGACGCTGGACTTGAGATGTACTATCCAGTATTCTGTTCGAAGCGTTGCCATCATCAATTGTTGTCCCCCGTGCAGCGTTTTCAAGTGCGCATTGTGGATGATCAGGGACATTAAGAACGTCTTGGAAGGCAGTATGATCGGATGGCGCTGTGAATAAGGTAGATCTGCATTTTCCAAACGCCACTCGACTCGCAGAACCCCCTTCTCATCCAATATAGGGGAGAATCGTGCTATCTTGCTTCCCTTGATTAATGTTTCCCCCTTTGTGATTCTCTTAATCTCGTCGTCAAAAATTTCCTGTTGCACGATCTTGACTAATCGTGATTGCGCTGACGAAATCTCTTCCACCGTGAGCGGCCCAGTGGCATCACCCGGCATCTTAGTGGCCTTCAACCGTAGGTTTGCAATGAATCGAAGCCAGTATGCTGTAGATCGAAGTAAACGCGGTAGTGACGAAAATCGGTTGAACAATGCGTTGTCTTCGAGAGCGGTGAAATGTACGTAAAGCTGAAACACACTTCTGATGGGGTATCCAGTTGCGATAAATTCATTTTTCTTCTTACATGGCTCCCTAGCCCCTAATTCAAGTTCCGTGGACTGTACCTCCTGTGTGTGTCAATGATGGCCGTCAAATGTCCGCAAAAAATCGGGCCCATGCCACCATTGCTCCTCCCGAGAATCTCCGTTGGAGAGAGTCCTCTGGACGCCATGTCCGCCGGATTCTCCTTCGATGGTTCATATCTCCAGCAGCTAGGATCTATCATTTCCTGAATTTCTGCTACTCTGTTGCCCACGAAGGTAGCTCGTATGTGTGGTGGACCCTCAATTTATGCAAGCGTGAATTGCGAGTCCGACCAAGCAAATACCTTCGCCGATTGAGGGTCCATCTTCTTTATCATGTGCGCGATCTGGTGTGTCAATAGATGAGCTCCCCACAACTCCAATCGTGCTAGTGACTTGCTCTTGAGTGGTGCCACCCTCGTCTTTGAAACGAGCAGTTCAATTGACGCCCTTTGTCCATCTAGTGACCGAAGACACCACCGCAGCATATGCACTTTCCGAGGCGTCGCAAAGGCCATGGATCTCAAGAGTTGCTCCCGCGGTGATTTTGACCCATCGAGGAATCTCTATGATGTTGAGAGCATTCAGTTCGGTTTTCAACTTGGACCATGCCGCAACAATTGTTGGTGGAAATTGGCTGTTCCAATCTTTGTCTTGCTTCCAAATGTCCTGCATAATTATTTTGGCAATGACGATGCAGGGCGATATCCAAGCCATCGGTTCGTTAAAACGAGCAATGCCTGACAAAATCAATCTCTTCGTTGGATTTTTTTATTCCTGCAGACCAACTCTGAATGAAAAGATGTCCCTTCCAGGGCGCCATTGGATCCCCAGAGTTTTTATTGTTTTTCCTTTGTCAATCGAGAGTGGCACCTAGACCTCTCTATCTTCTTCTGGAATAGTGAGCATTAATCGTTCACTATTGCTGGCCCATTTCGTAAGTGGGAATCCCCCACGTTGCAACAATGCCACGAGTTGGTCTCGCATTATCATGGCCTCGTCTTCTGAGTCTGCTCCGTGCATGACGTCGTCGACATAAAAATGTTTGGAAAGAATCTGTGAGGATATCGGATAGTCAGCTCGTTCGTCCAATGCTAATTGTAGAAGAGTGCGTACTGCCAGGTATGGTGCGGCAGCGGTGCCGAACGTGACCGTGTTTAGCTTGTAAGGTTTGATGGTTTCTCCGTCCGTGTCTCTCCACAACACAAGCTGGTAAGAAGCATCCTCCGGTGGCACCCAGATTTGGCGGTACATTTTATGAATGTCTGCTGCGAAGGCTGTTTTCTGTCTTCGAAATCTCAGAATGTGGTCGAAAATGTCATCCTGGAGTCGTGGTCCATTTAACAGGGGGTCATTAAGCGACGTCCCATCCGGGGTTCTACAAGAGGCGTCAAAAAAGATCCGCAACCTTGTGGTTGAGTTGGTTTCCTTAATCACCGCGTGATGCGGCATGAAATAGTGGTGTCTGTTAAGTAAGGCGGAATCGATCCAATACATGTGCTCCAGGTCGTTGTACTCCTGAAATACTCTTTTGTACTCTTCGTAGAACAAGGTGTTGGCTTGGAACCTTTTTTCCAGTTGCAGGAACCTCACAAACGCTGATCGATGTGACAGCCCCGACACCGGGCACATTCCTTCCGTAAAGGGTAATCGAACGATGTATTTTCCTAATCCACGTAGGATGAGATGTGGGATTCCCACAAACCTCGTGTTTTAAGGGGGAGTTTTTGGATTGTCTGATATATCAATACATCTTCCCATGAAGCGACTGGAACACCGAGGTTCTGTAATGATTGCCTTGCCTCATTCGTGGTATCCACCAGAGACCTAATGCCATCGGCCGACTCATGACCTAATGATGGTTGGTCAAACACCAATCCGAACCGGTTATCCTTCAGCAACCTTACGTTTTGGTAACGGTTCACTAAGGTTGCCCATGCCGACCCAAAATTCCCGTCGGCGATTGCGGTGTTCCTCAGCAAACGTTTAGCCTCTCCGGTCAAGTTGGCCTTCAGATAGTGAAGCCTGTGCGCATCGGACAATGTTGAGTTCCCAATGATGAGACTCTTGAACTCTGGCCATGTCTTAAAGGAACCAGACAAAGACGCAATCTTGATTGGTGGGAGCCTCATCTCAGTAGTTGGGTCCTTGCTTCCTCCAACTGACCTATTGGACGAGCAGTGCAACTGTGATTGACATCCGGTGTTCGGCATTTGTGCCTTTAATTCCGACGAATTGCTATAATATAGCTCCTTTAACTTATGGAATGTGGGCTCTTCCATATATTTTGATTTCGCGTCGTCGCTCGGGGCCGCAATTATTTTCTGGTGCAACTCCCTTCCTTCTTCAAAGGAGTGTTCTAAATTCTTTAACCGCGCTTCATTCATATGAATCGTTTTAGCTAATTGATCCAAGGCCAGATATGCCTTGTGATCAGCGGTTAATTCTGTGGCGATGGCTGTTAGGGAGTCGACCCAGTTGGCTAATCGTGCCTTACTCATTTCTCCACCCTTATTAACCTCTTCCTCTTATTTCTTACAGTTACTCACTCAGTCGCACTCGTTAGCTCACCCTGCAGCTCACACGATGACTCACAGTTTGCTGCGTTCTTCATCGACCCATGAGCCAAGTGATCCACTGCTTGCCCCTAATGTGATCGTAGTGAAAACTCCAGCTTCCAGTTGTTTTCGTGTTTAATGGTTACAACTTTACTTTAATTCATTTAACAATTTAAAATCAGTTCTCTCTTTTTTTCAATTTTAAATTAATTAATTACTTTAACAATTTTTTGTTCACGATACGGGACAACTCTTCTGCTGTTCTTGCTCTTTTTCCTTTTTCGACCGTTAACACTGACTACTCAAAAACTGCATCATAAAGCACCGTCGACAACGGAATCAAATAAAAAACCGAATTTAAGATTCCCCCTGCTCTCCCTCGCTCTCCTTCAACATCCACTCCGAAAATCGAACTCGAACCCGCCCACGATCCACACTCGAATCGGGGCATGTTCGAACACTCACATGTGGATCGTGCAATTCTTCCACCACCTTACCATCAAACTATATTAAAAAAAAAATTATATTAAAAGCAATTAAATGATGGGGGTGGTGAAAGCCGCACGTAACAGACCCCCCCCCCCCCCACGCACAAAACCGCGTGGCATTCTTAGGAGAGGAATGTCACGCCGGAGAGCAAACAAACACATAATCAACAAATCAACAAAATAAATAAATAAATAAATAAATAATCTAACAATTATGTGTTAGTAAATAAATAAACTAGGTGTTAAGGTTAGGAATATTAGCTACCTATACATTAGTGTTAGTAGGAAAATAAATAGTGCTTAAGTGCTAATGTTAGTACGTTTTAGGCTACCTATATATAAGTGTTAGTAGGATAATAAATAGTACTTACACGTTAAGGTTAGTAAATAAATAATACCTATGTACTAGTGTTAGTAACAAATAAATAACAGTAATTACATGGGTAAGCACCTACATGGATTCCTCGAAGACAGGGACAAAGCCAGGAACACAGACTTCCATCTATCGCGGCGGGCCCGACACTGAAACCAATGGTCCGACCGAAAGCTCGACCGCCCACACGATACGGTTAGGAGCCCCCCCCCCCCCCCCCCCCCCAGGTGGGGTGAACCCTTCCCGTCCAACCTCTGAAATGTCACCCGGCCGGCGAAAGCGTCCTGCTGCTATATATTTTCCCTGATTTCAATTTTCCGGTTTTCCGCGCCTATATATTTCTTTGTGTTTCGTCTTTGGACTCGTTTACTCCCAGTAGGGCTTTAGACGGTTGTTGTGTACAACCACCGCCCTCTTACCAAGCTTCACCGCGCTGTTGACAGCGCTTTTCACCTCCACCACATCATATGGACCTCTCCATAGGGGCGCCAATTTCCCTTTCTTGTTTTCCTCCTGCATCAAGACTTTATCGTCCACAGGGAACGTGAACGGGCGTAACTGGTGGTCATGATACCGTCTGGACCCCCTTTTCGTGATCAACAGATAGCGCCCAGCTATTTCATATGTTTTCTGAAGCTTGTACTTCAATAGCTTATGGAAGCTTTCATGGTTGTAAACCGGTTCCGGAGGTAATTTGATGTTCGAGGGAACCTCCGGAGTAAAACCAAAGAGACAGTCCATCGGCGTCAATCGGGTACTCTCGTGCACGCTGGTGTTGTACACGAAAGTGGCCGCCCTCAGGTACTGATCCCAGGTTTGGGGATTTCTGTCCACAATGCTGCGTAGGTATTCTACCAGCGGTCGATGGGCTCGTTCCAAGGCACTATTCGATTGTGGATGGTACGCTGAGGTTTGCAGTTTTTTGATGCGGAGCAGCTTGCACACGCTTTTAAACAGGCTGCTCGGGAAATTGCTGCCCTGATCGGTGACTAGTTGCGTCGGTACAGCATATCTTGCAACTATTTGGTCAAAAAAGACCGAAGCCACCGCCTCTGCCTCTGCATTGGGCAGGGCATAGCAATCTATATACTTAGATAAATTATCCTGGAACGTAAGTATGTATAGATTGCCTTCAGGAGGACGGTCCAGGGGGCCCACGATATCTAAATAAAGTTTTTCGATGGGCCTCTTGGCAATGTCGGTGATTACCATCGGCATTCGTAAATTTTGCGAAGACTTCATGCACTGACAGATCTTGCATACTTTAATATAATGCTTGATTTCGCGCATCATATTCTTCCACCAGTAGTGCCTGCGTATCTTCTTATACGCCTTGATCACCCCTTGGTGCCCACCTAAAGGGTGCTCATGGTAATCCCGTAATAAGGGTTGGATCTCCTCGGGATTAGTTATTTCCATTCCTTTTTCCGTGCAGGAAGGAATGGTGTCCTCTCCTAGAGGTGACCCGTCGTCACTGGGGCGTCCCGGAGATCGCTCGCTGTCCCGTTGGTTCTTAGCCTGGGCGTGAGTCACTACATTGCACCGCGGTGGTGAAGGGGTTTCGTCTACAGATTAGGGAATACGGCTTCGCGCATCCGCATTGGTATTATATTTGTCGGGTTTGTACTCGATTGAGTAATCAAACTCCGATAACTTATGACGAAATCTGGTAAGGCGTGTGGTGGGTTCTTTCACGCCGTACACTCCCTTCAGCGGCTTGTGATCCGTATACACGGTGAAGCGTCTACCTAACAGATAGCAACGGAAATTTGTTGCCGCCCATACAATGGCCAGCAACTCCTCTATAGTGCTATAGTTTCTCTCGGCCCCATCCAGGGTGCGGCTGGCATAGGCGATAGGCTGGTCTTTGCCTATCTCACCTTGGGATAACACTGCTCCCAGTGCCTTATTACTGGCACCCGTGGTTAGATTAAAGGGTTTTGTGAAGTCTGGGTAAACCAATAATGGTAGCGAAATTAACTTCCCCTTTATCTCTTCAAATGCCTGTTGACACTTGGACGACCACGTGAACTTCACGTCCTTCCGTAATAAGTTGGTTAAGGGGCGCACTATCCGGGAAAATGTTGGCACAAATTTCCGGTAATAGTTCGCTAGCCCTATGAATGATTGGACGTGACGTACCGCCTTGGGAATGGGGAAATCTCTGACACTAGATGTCGTGTCAGGATTTGGCGAAGCCCCTTTTTCCGAACAAACATGTCCCAGGTAGACTACTTCCCCTTGCAAGAATCTACACTTTTCCGGTTGAAGTTTGAGGTTGTGGTATCTCAACCGGTCGAACACCCTACGGAGCTTGTCATTATGGTCAGCCAGGTTCTTACCATATATGACGATGTCATCCAGATAACCGAAGCATTCGACTCCTTGCAAACCGGTAAGGACATGGTTCATAAGTCTCTGAAACGTAGCCGGGGCTCCTTTTAGCCCGAACGGCATACGTCGAAACTCATAATGCCCATAGTTGGTGTTAAAGGCGGTTTTACTCCGATCGTTTAGATCTACCAAGACTTGGTGATAGCCACTGGCCAAATCGAGCGTGGAGAAGTAACGCGAGCGACCGAGCTGGTCAAAAATGTCCTCTATACGAGGGATAGGATACGCGTCCCCGATGGTTTTGTCGTTTAACTTTCGAAAGTCTACCACAACTCTCCACTGGGCTTCTCCGTCGGGGCCTGCTTTCTTGGGAACCACTAGAGGGGGGGAGTTCCACGGGCTTTTGTTGGGTTGGATAATGTCGTTATGCAACATTTCCCGAATTTGCTCATTGATAACCTGCCTTTTGCTTTCGGGCAATCGGTACATTCTTTGGTTAATGGGTGCCTGATCCCGTACCAAAGGTATTTCGTGCGAGATTGCACTGGTGTACGTCAGGTAGTCACCCTGTAAATGGAAAATATCTTTGAACTCTCGACATAACTCCGTCATTGATTGACACTCGTGTGTGTTCAGGTTATCCCCTAAACGAAGTTCTCCGTGCAGTTGTGCCAACCTGGAGCTTAAATCGGGTTCATCAGACGACTGACCATCCGAGAACAGGTGTCGAATGAAGTGGAGGGATTGTCCCTCCGAAGATTGGTTCTCGGGCACAGGGCTGCGTGACTCGTCGTCAGAATCAGTTGCCGGCGACGTAACTTTACGCTTCACCAAGGGGATGAAATTATATTCCTTGGTGGGGTATACCTTCACGGCAAGCTGGTCGAGCCTTTGAGGCGTATTCTGGGTATTAAATGCCAATAACCTGGCACTTATTGCCCTAGCAGATACGCAGTGCGAGAATAAAAGGTTTCCCCGCGTGTCCTGCGGCACCAGAATGGCTTTTTCCCGGATGCCAATGGGGATAGCCACCTCCATTTGGGAGCGTGCCGGCACTATCACCGGCCTACTCAGGGCTATTTCGATCCTCGGTGGCTCACGTTCGTACATCCACGATGTTTCCTCTCGGTGTGGTGACCTGGCTGAGCATTTTTTCGTATCCCTTCCCCGTGTGGGTGGGGTCCCCGGAAGAGTGTGGACCTCGGTATTGACCTTGGCAGGTCCCCGCGTCCCAACTCCCCGTTTGGCCACCTCGTGCTTCAGCCCCCCCCCCCCCCCCCTCCCGCACCATTAACAAAATCACCGGAGAAGAATTCGGGATTTATGGCTGTTCGGGAAAATTCCAAACATCCACCCGGCCCGTTGATGTTGCAATGCCTGGACAGGAAGTCATTGCCCAACAAGCCGTCTCCTTCTAACCCTGGCATGAAGTTTACAACATGGGAACTGCAGGGAATCTCATGGTGCAACTTGAGACTCCCATGGCAGGACCAACTCGACTTGCCGTTGCCAAATGTGGTTTGCAATGGTGTGGATTGCCGAACGTCCGCCGCCTGGCCCCGGTGAAGGGCCCTCCGCTTCAAAAGACTGACCTCAGCGCCAGTGTTCACCATGAGACGCGTAGTGTTTCTACGACCAATGTCCAAAGGGAGCTGGACCATGGGGACTTCTACTGGCAAAAGCTGAGGACAGTTTTGGCCAATTAGCGTATTCAGTGCGGTCGGGCTGCAGTTTCCCGACCCGACCTCTCGGAGTTTTCCGACTTCTTAACAGATGTTTCCTGCCAACGCACCGTCGCCGCATAAGTGCGTCGGCTGCAAGATTCGCACCGTGCCTTGTCCCGCCGCCCAGGACTATCCCGCCTGGGAGTCTCAATAGACTCCGAACTAGCGGGACTGGAACGGTCTTGGCCCAACCTGGGCCCACGGTGCTGAGGTCGGTTTTTCCTAATTCCTGGATACCTTGGTGAGGCGCCACGCCTCGCACCCGCCTTCGAGGGCTCCGAGTCCATGGAGTCGGTCCACCTTCCGCCACCGCCAGCCACGGACGATCCTCGCCTATTATCTCCACCTACACCCCGGGAGTCCAAAGCCTCCACGCGACTACTATCGGCCCTACGGTTGCGCCGGCGCTGTCTCCTACGCCCCCCGCGCCTATTACTAGCGCTCGCCCCAGTCTCCACCTGGGTGTCTTGCTTTTGGCCCGCAGCAGGTGCTGCTCCGACGCGCCGCCCTCGGGGAGAAACTTGAGAACCCTGTTGCTGTTCCAATTCCGCTTATACTCGCACCCGGGCAAGTTATGACCTTGACGGCCACAAAACTCGCAGCAGCACCGGACGCTGAATACTCTGGGACCTGATGTCGCCGACCCGCCACCCGCCTAGGGGGCTTGAGGCTCCGGTAGGGCTGAGTCTGCGGCCGCTGATGGTGCCGCCCATGCCGCGCGATTCGGCCCTGTTGTCCACTACCCCTGTATGGAGCCTGGGTTTCGCGCGTCCGCCTCGGACGATCCGGGCAGTCCACTATATCGTGGCCATACTGCCAGCATTCGCGACAGTAGGGAGTGTTTCTTCTCTTCAGGCACTCGCCGTACACATGACCCCTTATTTTGCAGAAGCTGCATGTTGTCTGGGATTCCAGGGGGTGCGCCGATCGACCGACCGGATCCCGGACCGGGTTGTCCCGACCCGGTCGATCCTGAGGCACATACGCCCCCTGAGCCAAGCTCTGCGACCCCCCACTCCGGCTCGAGGAAGGCACGGTATTTGACTACGCTCCATCGCCAGAGGAGGCCGGAGCATAGGCACCAGCATCTGTGCGATAGCGAGTCGTCCTGCTTCGCGGAAGGTCATGGGTGGCCTCTCCTCGAACATTCGATAGGCCTCGCCGCTCAGCCTAGAGGGGAGCCACCGGTGGAAGGTATGCTCCTCCTCCACCGCCAGACCATCCAAGGTCCTTCTGCAGCCCTTGAGAAACAACGAGAGTTTCTCGGCCGTATCCGTACCCTCCTGACCCAAAAACATGGGGACCGCCTTCGACACAAGGTCGAAAACCCTACCTGTGCTCAACATAGTCCGTACAGGACATGGCTGCGGGTCCAATTTAAAATGTGGGGGCATCGTCGTGTCCTCCATGCTTTCAACAGTGTGTTTGCTGACGGTGGGAGGGGGCCTCGTTGGTGATCGTTCGTCCACAAATTCGTCCCGCGAATCGTGGAATGCCTCCGGATCCGACCGGCGACTCGAGAAATGCCTCGGGCCGCGCCCGGGCAGAGGTGCCCTCTCGGCCATCTATTTGCCGCTGCCTCGTTTGAATTTATAGGCCGTCTAATCTAACCTACATTTCTCGATACAAAACAACACCCGGGGTTCCACGAAGAGAGAGCAACTCCGTCGCCGACAGAACCAACCAACAGAAAGGACGCGAAAAAAAAAAACAAACACGTTCCCAATATACAACAGGACGCCGGCCGACGAACTTTCCTCTCTCGCAATCACTATAGGGGCCCAATGTGTAACAAGGAAACCCGGAACAACAGAGAAGATCAGCAAGTAAACAACACTTCGAAAACAAAACGCCCAATTCACACTCAATTCCAAACAAAACGTCAGTCGAAACACCAAGAACAAACTTCACCAATATTCAATGGGAACACAGGATGGGCCGCCGACGGAATCACAAAAACGGAAACACACAATCACAAAAAGCACCAAACAAATAAGCTCACAGCGAAATCAGGAAAAAAGCAACTCCTCACAGTTGGAAGAGAGTCGGGGGGAGAGAGAGACAGAGAATCTCGAATCAACCCGTAACTGACAAAGAAAAAATAATTTTTTACAATGCGACCCGCAACAAAATTAGAAAGACCCACGACGCGAGATCACAATACACCTCCGCTTAAAATGTAACTTAAACTAACAGATCTCTTGAAAAGGAAAACTTAATGTTAGTACAATGACTATTAATTTGTAAATATACACTACAATTATCAATATAACCACTGAATAAATAACAATACTTTTTTTTTCTTTTAACACAACACAAAAACAAAATAAATAAATAAATAAACAACAACAACAACAACAACAAAAAGAAGAAAAATCACCACAACTCCGTCACCAATCTCCGTTCTTGCTGTGGCTGCATCTTCACCATTGCGGGAACGCAGGTGCGTATGGAATAAGTTCCCTCACCACACACTTGATTAATTACCAGCAAAATTAGAATCTTTAGGTGATGAGCTCCGGCTGCGCCACTTCTTGTATTAATTTTTCTCTTTTGTGGCATTACCTTTTTCTTTGTCTTCACCACTGGGTTTGAGTGTCCTCTGCTGGACTATGTCGTCTGCAATTGAGACCGAGTTGAGGCCTGTACTCGCTTTCTATTATCCTCCGCTACCGCTTTTCTCCCTCGCTTGGCGTGGTTGCGAGACACCGCTGCGAACCTCTAGCACCTGAGAATCAAGCGTTAAAACAGTTTACCTGGGTATTGCGTTGAAGGTAGCGGCAACGCCCGGTAATCAAATTAAATCCATGTACAGCTACATACATTTTATTGTTGCCTCGAATTTAAAACTTGTTTTTGTTTTTTTTTCTTTCACAGATATTTCTCTTTCTTTTATTCTCGCCTCGTGCCAGTTTTTCCGTTTTACTTTTTCTTTTCCCTGACCGTTTCTTTTTTTTCTTTATGGCAGCGACTGCTCTTTGTTACTTCCAGCACCAGACTGCTTCGAAAAACTCTCTCTCTCTCTCTCAATCTCCTGTTCCTGATTATTTTGAATTCTGAATGGGTTTGCCTGTCTTGTTGTGCTCAAAATAGGATATGGCTCCTCCTTTATGGGTTAGCCAATCGCGATATCATACAGGATGCGCACACACTCAGTGGAGGAAAAGGACACCAACTGATTTCAACACAGTATTTGAGGTTGTTTTTTTTTTTTATTCAAATAAGAAAACCTTAAAATTACATGACAAGCTTTCTTCTCACGTTTTTACACAACCTTTTTGATCTTTTCTGAACAACGGGGCGTTGCAGTTTTCTTTCTCTCTGCTGTTAACACGAACTCTATTCTAACTGCACTCAAAAAACAGTACCGAGCAAGCAAAAACAAAACAAACGGAATCGAAAATTCCTCCTGCTATTTCTCTCTCTCTCTCCGTCAGCATCCACTCCGAAAACAGAAATCGAACTTGCACACGATCCACACTCGAACAGAAGTATGTTCACACTCAACATCTGGATCGTGTGCTTTTCCCACCACCTTACCATCAAATTATATTAAAAACCAAATTATATTAACAGCAATTAAATGATCGGGGTGGCGGAAGCCGCACGTAACAGCGGATTGATCTATCCACCTCCATGGGCTCTAGTTTGGGAAAATTCCTATCATTCTCTTGTTGGTCTTCTCTGAACGGTCTGAAATGTTGACGTGAATATCTCTGTGAGTTAGTCTGATGCCAATTGTATATTCTTGTGTTTTGTTGACGTTCTTCGTTGTTATGATGGTTGTGTTGATATTGTCTACTATTGTATTGGTGTCTTCCGTCGTAATGTTGCTGTCTGTAATCATACTGAGGTCGTTTATCATATTTTTGTTGTCTATTTATGTGATTCCATTCTGGTACTCGGAAGTTTGGGGCAATGTTATTGTACCGTGGGTCATGTTGCACTGTGAGCGCTACGCCGTATGCTTCTGCGAGTGAGTTGCATTGCTGTGCATATAAAGTTTGCCTCGCTGTTCCATTGTTCAGACCATTTGAGAAAATTCTCACAGCTTCCTGTTCTGCTTCACATGAAAATGCCTTCCTGGTTTCTTCACCGTCATGTTTTGTTTGGATTTTTGCAATTACCAAGTTTAAGGCTCTGTTTATTTCACCATGATGTTGAGTCAGATCATTACGTCCCTGTTTTATTTGTTCCATTTCAGCTTTCAGCACATGTAAGGGTCTGTTGTCACTATAAGTAAAGTCTAGACGGTCCAAGATTGGGTCGAAATTAAATTTGGTGTTGTTATTAACCAGTGCTAGTGCCGCTACCCCAACAATTTTATTCCTCACAATTAGTAGAGATTCACAATACTTAGCATGTTCTTAATGAGATTCGCATGTCTCCATTAAATTTGTTGCTGCTTTCCTCCAAGTGGTGTATTCTTCTTTGGTTCTACTGTATCTAGGTAGTGATTTGAAGGCTTCCAGGTTGATATCTTCTGGACGATTATATTTGAAAACTAGGTCCTGATGTTCCTCCAGTTTTATTCTTGCTGCAGGTTTGATTTTGTTGATTTCCTTTGTCTGTTGATTTATTATGTTGGCCATCATTTGTAGTTGTTGCTTTACGAGAGTCAGCTCTGCCTTTAAGGTTACGTTGTCCACCTCCATATTTGATGATGATTCGATTCCGGATTCACTTGATGTATTTCCTATGAGTTTATTCAAAGGGTTTTGTTTTGACTTACTTCTTGCTTTCTTTATTTTCATTAGCTGTTTTTCTTTAGTTACTGGATCGTGTTGTCGTCCCTGGCTTGATAACACTGAATTATATTGCTTCTCTGGTTTGATTTCTCTATTAATAACACTGAATTATATTGCTCCTCTGGCTTGATTTCTCTATTAATAACACTTAATTTTATCGTCCCCTTCGCTGGACGTTGTCCTTTGGATAAGTCCTTGCATCGACTTCCTTGAACGTTGGAATAATTTATAATTATTCTTGGTGTGTTTTGGTTAAACAGTGTTGGCCCGTCTCACCATCGAATCGGTGGGGCAAAACGATTGACAGGGTCGCCCGTAACTTTCCCTTTTTTAGTCCAGCTCGTGCAGGATTCCCTGTTTTTGTCCTGATACTATGTGTCTGGTTGCTTTCTATTAGGGTTCGTGAATCTGCCTAATAGTTTTTGACTTGATACTATGTGTCTAATTGCTGTCTGTGATCGATCTATGATTTGTACTTCACAGGACTCGTGTTAACGAGTTGGGTTTGGTCCGTATCGAAATAGCAGTTTACTATATCGAATGGCAGGATCGCCAGTTATTTTCCTCGGTCCGTGGTGAAGGAAAGATAAAACATACGTTTTTTGTTTAAAGACTATGTCTTCGTTTTATTCTGAGTTTCTCTTACAAAACTATTTGTATTTACAAAATCTTACTCTATTTATACTGGTTTCGATTGATAAGGGTAGCCATGCGTTTATCTTATCGTTTATGACTCATCCATCAATGAGATTTGACTATTTCTTTCTTATCATTATTTCTGTTGGAAGTATAATGACTCAAGACGAAATGAATTCTTGAGATTAAAATTATGTTTATGGGAAACTGACTCATGACGAGACCTTAGAGTATTTGTGATATGTCTCATGAAGGAGTAGGGCGTTAACTCGCGCGTTGGTAGAAAGAAGAGAAAGCAATCGTGCAGATTTTCAAATAATGAGCGTGCATAGGCTGAAGGCATTTCTATCATAAACGATAGAGGGTATATTGTATATACCGTAACGCTATCTCAAAAGGCAAGCGCTAAGATGCGCATTTGTTTGTATTGGTTAATGGTACGAGAGTTGTTGAAGGGAACTATACTGTGGGACCTAATCATTGGCATGATTGTTTGAACAACAATCATGATCGTGTCCGATCCAATGGGTGTTTATCGCTTATACCAGCGGTAAGAGCTAGTGTGGAGATTTGTTAAGTTAAGAAAACGCTACGTGGGACATGATCCTTGGTATGATTGTTTAAATAACAATCATATCGTGTCCAACTCGTGATCGATTATCGGCATAGGCGATCAATCATCGGAAATCTGGCTTGTAGATGTGCAAGCAGGCGAGTTGCCCGATGTGTCTATATGTACCAACGTATTGTTGGAACAAGCAGACACAGGAAGATCGGTGTATGTTTGATTGGCCTGTTGCCGCCCAGAGGAACCGATCATGTTCCTAACTGATTCATGTAAAATGTACCGAAGTGGTTTGGTTGATATGTGTTCGTATGATGCCATGGCAAGTTGATGATCTTGCCGTGGGCTCATTTTTCAGGTATGATATTGAAAGCGTAGCTTAACGCTGCTCGATTACAGGTAAGCAAAATAGCTTTGTTGGGTGGGGAAAGGCGGGTTGATTTAAAGGGAATGGGTGGTTCTTTGTGAATGTTTTAAAAAACCCCCACGTGTCCTCTATTCGAGGGAGAGGGTACGCATCGCAAATGGTTTTGTCGTTCAGTATCCTGAACTCGACCACAACTCTCCATCGGGGCCCGCTTTCTTAGGAACTACTAAGAGTGGTGAGTTCCATGGACTTTTGCTTGGTTGAATGATATCATTCTCCAGCGTGTCCCGTACTTGCTCGTTTATCACATTTTTCTTACACTCAGACAGACGGTAAATACGTTGATTTATCGGTGCTTGATCCTGTATCACCGGTATCTCATGCATTATGGCACTGGTATATGTCAGGTGGTCGCCTTTGAGGTGGAGAATGTCGTTAAACTCCTCACATATTTCCACTATGGATTGTAACTCCTGAGGACTTAGGTTTTTCCCTAAGTGGAGCTCCTCCTGTAATTGTGTCAACCTTGGATCTTTTGGCGATTCCCCCTTCGGGAATAGATGTCGAATATACTGGAGGTTTTCCCCCTCCGAGGGCTTTTGATCCGCATTGTATCCCGTAGAACGGTTGTCCTCATTTTCCAGCGGAAAGGTGGAAAATTCCTTCATGGGATGTAACTCCACCATGATTCGGTCTATGATTTGGACGTAGTTTGCGACATTGAGCACCTCTACCTGGGCACTCTTCGCTTTCCCAACAATATAATTGGATTTGAAAATCTCTGATTGCACTGGTTTAGGTACTAGAATTACCTCTTCCCGAATTTCTATGGGAAGTGTCACCATTTTTCGTGAACGCGCCGTATTATTGCCGGTTTGTTTTGAAAAATTTTTACCTCCGAAGCGTTTGGCGGTGAGTGTTTGTAACGTTTTCCGCCACAGAAATTTATATATATAAATTGTTACCTGTAGTTATTTCTTCTCCTTGCATTGGACATCTAATGATTCGTCTGCAGAGATTTCCCCTAGCGGCAGCTTGGACTCTTCTTCTGGATCAACTTCGCCTAGAAACACCACAGTCTCTGCACGAATTGAAAACACTCCTCTGGGGATGTCTCCGCATTCGTTTTCAACACGAATCCTCTCTATGGTCCGGTGTAGAGGTTGATTGGCAACTTGATTTTTGACAGTGTCCTGGCTCTCCGGACTAATTGTTAAAAACACGTTTTTAAACACACATGCTTTATTCTTAATTTATGTATATAAACTTGCTACTGAATGTTTGTAGCCATCATTACAAAAACGTTTAATTGATCTGTACTTTAATCTCCTTTTTCTTTTTCAATTACCTATATTTATGACAAGACAAACGGGACGTTGCAGTTCCTTCCTCTTCTGCTGTTAACACCAACTCCAACTCTAATCATCATCCAACGAAAACCGTCAACAACGGAATTCAAAAACGTATTTTGCAATCTATTAACCCGTTCCCTCTCTCTCGCTCTCCCTCAACGTTCACTCCGAAAATCGAATTCGAACTCGAAGAGCCCCACGATCCACACCCGAATCGGGGCGTGTTCGAAAACTCACTTGTGGATCGTACAACTCCTACACCACCTTACCATCATACTATTTTAAAACAAATTATATTACATACAAATTATCAAATGATGGTAGTGGCGGGAACCGCGCGTAACACCGCCCCCCCCCCCCCCCCCCCACACACACACAAGACTGCGTGGCTTTCTTAGGAGAGGAATGTCACGCCCGAGAGTGGATGGCGGAGAGCAAACAAACAAACAATCAACAAATCAACACATAAATAAATAAACAAATAAATAAATTAGTCGACATGCTTATACTACTTATAAATTAGGGTTAGTAAGAAAAATAAATAAATAAATAACATTTAATAGGGGAACACTAACAACACAGATTCCCATCTATCGCAGCGGGCCCGACACCGAAACCGATGGTCCGACCGAAAGCTCGACCGCCCACACGATCCGGTTAGGACCCCCTCACTAAGGCGAGGCGATCCCCTCACGTCCAACCTGTGAAACGTCACCCGGCCGGCGAAAGCGTCCCTCTCCTATGATCCTTACTTTAATTCTCCGATTTTGGACTCCTTCACTTGCCCCGGTCCATGGGTTGGTAGATCGGGGGGGTTGCCCCGTTCCGTCGGCAAAACCTACCATTACCCGACATTATAGTGCGCTCTCGCCCTTCATATTTATGATCCAACCCCCAGGACTGGTTTAGGTGTGACAGATGTCAAAAAATTAATATTATGGAGTCAGTTTTCAAACGCATAACTTCCATAAAATCAATCATTGATTTTGAACCGGTTGGTGCATGGCTTGTTGTTGGACTATTTGATGGTGGATGCAGTGTTGGGTTCAGCCTTGGTAGCCTTGGTCTTGGTGCTGAGCACGGTGGTGCACATGGTGGTGCAGTTGGAGGTGCGCTTTCTGTTGCTGGTGGTTTCGGGGGCGTTGTGCGTTGTGGTCCCCTGTTCAGCTAGTTGGCCGTTGTTGACACTTGCTGTTTGGTGCTTCTGCTTCCGTGTCCGAGCCGTGCTATTATTTATTTTAAAGAAATATTTAAACTATGTTCTGGCGTTTTACGTCGAATGTCGAATTCGTTATCCTTTTCGCCGTTGACATTTATTTATTTATTCGGCGCCAACGAAGTTTTTTTTATTATTTTTCTGCCAAGTAGAATTTGCAATTAGCTACTTGGCGATTTATTTTCCCTTTACAGGTAGAGAGGGAAAATTTGCGAAAGGGGATTTATTCAGCGTCGAGATAGGTTCCTCGACGTGACAGCACAATCCTTGTGGCGTTATTGCCCAGCAAATCTTGTGGCGTTATAGCCCAGTAATAGCGAATAGTTAAAAACAACATTTTCTAACACCAATTTAACTTTATTTTACGTTTTAATTAGGACAATCAAAAAAAAACAGGTGCCGAATGCACCGTCTAAAAACTCTTAATTTTAATTTTAGCTTCATCACAAGCGGGCGACAGATATTGTCTATTCTTCAAGCGGTTGCTAATAATTATATTATGATACGGGGCGAATGACCCTCTCGGTTGTTGATTTTTCTTTTCCCCGCGGACTTTTTATTTCAATTATTACCAAGTAGTTTATTTATGTTTTCTATTTGGTGTGATTATTCAGATGGAGAGAAAGGGAGTGTGGGTGAAAGTGTGGATGTGGGGCCCTCAGCAACTGTAACTTCGTACGATCGACCGCCGAAACACACATCCTTGTATGGTTATGTAATGGTCGAGAGAGCAGTTTGGCGGATTCTTGGTCTTTTCGTCGATGTCTCTGAAGTGTTCTGCCGAACACTGTTCATGAACAAAAACAACCTAGAACACGGAGAACACCGTCACAAATGAAACACCAATTCTTCTTTTAGAAAGCACTCCTTTATTTATTGTTCTTTATTTTCTTAGTTTTGTTGTATTGATAGTTTACAACACTTAATATTTTGTTATTATGAATATTTGGAGTTACTTACAGTGGGTCTTCTGGTTAGATGGCCGACTTCGTGGTGTTGAGATTTGGAGTTGAAACTAGACTTTTACGTTTTGCATTAACACTTAATTTGATTTTAGGTTTAAAAAGCAGGAATATTCATCCCTTAATACATTTGATTGACCATTTTATTCTTTTATTTAAAAACAAGAAGACCCGCTGTTCTTATGCTGGGCCGCAGTCTTCTTGTTTGGTTATTACACTGCCCCACAAAGAAACTCATTTGCATCACCCTTTATATATCATTATTATCGGGGTGTTAATGCAGACGATGCGTTTTCCTCACCCAGAATGTGTAACCTATTCTGAGGTTATTTGCCTGTCATAGGTAATTTGCAATTTTCAGTAATCGTTCAATTTGCCCTGGTAAAAATGCAGCGGCAATGAATTGAGCAATTACTTACTTGCTTTCATACGGAGAACCAATTATAGGGCATTGCCCGTGCGTGCAAATGGTACGATTAATTGTGCCTTACTGTTGTGTTCGCTATTTCGTCGAACTCAGCACTTTTCCGACGCTCAATTACTTCGTAGTCGGTGGCCTTTGACAACACCGCTCATGTCATATATCTTGTATCACCCTTGTATCCCGACAAAAAAAAATATGTAAAGGGTGGTTAAATTTTAGGGGCTTATGTTGATTTTGAATAAAACAAATTATTTAGGAAATTATTATCATTTATTTTTATTATGATAATATTGGTATGGTTCAATCATGTATGGAACAAAATATCGGCCAAATGGCCGCCGCGACCTCGGCGGCACACCTCCATCCGATGGTCCAAATTTTCGATGACGCTGAGGCATAATTGATGTTCTATGTCGTTCATGTGCCGAATTATCTCATCCTTTAGCTCTTGGATTGTTGCTGGCTTATCGACGTACACCTTTTCTTTCAAATAACCCCAAAAAAAGAAGTCCAACGGTGTCAAATCATATGATCTTTGCGGCCAATTGACATCGCCACCACGTGAGATAACACGGCCATTGAATTTGTCGCACAAAAGAGCCATTGTTTCGTTAGCTGTGTGGCAAGTGGCACCGTCCTGTTGAAACCACATATCATCCGCATCCATATCTTCCAAATATTTCATTTGAAATATGACGCCGTGTAGGTCCGCGGACAGGTGCTCGCTTGGTTTTTGAAATACGAAGCAGAATGCAGTTAGCGAGTGGGCTTAGGGAGTGGGTCAAGTGTTTGATTGATATATGATGAATGTTTTGGCTTTGGAAGGTGGGTGTGAATGGGTAATTATCGCAATGTATGCGATATGAATTAATTGCCCGTGGAAAAGGCGTTGCTTCTGAATGGATGAGTGATCATATGCGAATTTTAATTGCCAGTGGGAAAGGCGTGTATTGCATTGTATGCAAAATGATTGTTAGATTATTTGAGAGGGGTTGTAGCGTTCTACGAACGCACAATTCCGCGCAGGTAAGGTCCTACCTTCAAAGAACGTACTTACTTGAGAGCGGGTGCCCTAAAGTCCCACCATAGGGCCTGCAACTCGCAGCCAACGTTGAGACCGACACCAAAAAGGAACTGAACGTCCCCAAAGCTTTTTGGGCCAAGCTCAACTATTAGAATTCATCATGCCTGAAATAAAGGTATAAACACCAATGCGTCCTATTCTCAAAAATACCATACATGCGGCCTGCGCCCAGGAACATCTCATTGAACCGGCAATTCCGACATTCGATACAAAGAATTACCAGCACCAAAGAATGAGCCGATGAACTGATGCACGTGCGGGTAATCTGATACAAAGACCACCCAAACCCATCGATACAATAATGTATGTTGGTCATCCGCTTCCAGATTTCCTGGGAAACGCAAATATCTCAACGAGATAATTCAAATAATGCATGTGGTGAATTTCACACCCTCAGAAGGATCTAATGGATTTCGGTGTGTTTACACCAAAGCAAATAAACCTACGGACTATACGTCCCAACAATCATCTCCGTTCTGCGCGCCAGATGTGCCGCGCAAACAGAAAACCGTGAGATTGGGATGCTATCACCACCACCGTAGGCGATGATGATGTATGTGTGATCTCTTGTAGGCATCCAAATTAGCACTGGGAACTAATAACATGCTGCTAACAGAGATTCGGAAATTCTGTTAGCAGAACAAAGGAGAAAAGTTGTCTGCAAAGATACAGATGGACAATCTGTATCGGGGTATTTTGTGGGGAGTGAGATTTGAATCGTCAAGGAGAAGACAGAGAGATTTTTATCATCGAACCGCGAGGATCTCTAACGAAGAGATAACCGAATGAGGTCGTGAGTAGAATTGTTCGAGAACGTCGAGTCGTACGTGTGCTGAATTTTAAAATAATTAACTTGTGTTCTAGAATGTGTCTTAACCGTGTGCAAGATTAAGTAACGTGCGTTTTCTTTCGTGTGCGGTAACTACGTTTGTATTCTAGACGATAAGTGCAAAATAAGGTTTTTTGGATTAATAAAAGTCACCGTACAAATAGAAAAACAGTTTTTCGTGTTTTATTTGTGCCGTTTCCGCTCAGTGTGTTCTTCCTTGTGGGCGTACAGTGTTCGGCGGAACGCTTACGACCGAATCGACAATAACCGCCAAAGGGTTGTAAAGCGAGGTGTAATAGTTTGTACATTTATTCCTGGCACATCGTGTATTATGTTCGTTTAATGTTACGCGAACAATACCGCGAAAGTGTCACGACGAGGATTACCGCGGATTACCGTGTCCGTCTCCGTATTGAACGTCAGCACCTAATTTAGTTATTTGCGAACACAGGGTAATTAAGCGTAGACACAAATTTGGGATGTCCTTAGCGAGAGTTATTGTTGTTATAATTTATATAAAGAAAAAATATAAATTTTTTTGGAGGCTATGCCTCTTTAGTTTATTCATCAAATTACAGGTCGCTATGAACACTCTCTGCAGTTTTTCTATGCTATTTATACTTAAATTCTATCTTAGCCTAGAAATCTCCTAATGTGTTTTTAGTGACCCAACGTAATAGATACATATGTTTTGCTTCTTAGCATTTTATTTTGGGTTTTTTTGGATCTAGGTAAATGATGTCTAGACATAATTTTAATGTTAAATATTTTAAAGAATGAATAGGAAACACATTCCTGGAAGATTGTAAAAAATGCAGACGCTAGTTGTTGTTAGATGAATTTCTTATTTCAAAGTGAACATGAGGATGCATCGTGGTTGGGTGATTCATACGTTGACTCCCCCTCCCCGTTAAAATACAATGACCCATTGTTTGTTTATGTGTTGTAACTCTAGTAATCTGTTATTAAAGATTTTTTTTTGATTTTAATTTATCTTATTTAGTTTTGTATTCATTGTACCTATTTTATAGTATGTTAAAAAAATGTACGAAGAAATATTATAATTTTAAAAAGGAGTATTCAAATTATAATGCCTAATACTGGATTATCTTCTAAAGGTATTATAAATTTCCTCATTTAGTCTTGAGTTTGAGTATAGTATATTATTAATTTTTATTTCTGTCTTATTGCTATGGATTACAATTTCATTAATTCTTTCTATTGTATCGTCTGCCCCTCTTATAATTTCATTTATATATATTTTTTTTTTTTGTACATTCATTAGTTCCAAATATTGTCTTATTACATACTACGGTTTCTGGCATGATTTGAACTAATCCATGGAATGTATCTAGGGCTAGATTATCGTTGGGTATTTGACGAAGATTGTATCTTTCTTCCTATAAACAAATATGTCTGCGTAGGCTAGAATATTTATTAATGGAAAATTTTAAGCTTCATCTTTTATTATTTCGTTAAGTTCTGGGATGTGATTTCTCTGTAAGGGCTCATCATTTATGTTAGATTAAATGGGTGAATTAATATACTTGAGTTTACATATACACATACGTCTGGGATTTTTGTTGAGGTAAATTTGTTGTCCTTTAAAGGTATGGTTTCCATATTTCCGGTGATTGTTTCAATTATTCCCAGCACAAATAAGATCCTCGTGAATTATTTTACCTCCATTCCCAATTATCGTGGTTCCTTGATCTTACACTACAGTATGTTTTGTGTAACGAGATTCGTTTTTCCCTCGTCTGTTCTTTTTTACAAAAATAATATCTCCAGGTGAATATATTTTATCTTTTCTCTTTTTATTTTGGAATCGATTTTGTTTCTCTTGTGCGTTCTTTAGTTTATCTTGTATGTCTACTGTTACTACACTGAAAAATAATAAGGTTGGTTTGATTCCCGTAGTTGAATGAATTGTTAAGTTGTATTGCTTAACCGCGTTGAATATTTCTTCTGACGCTGAGGTGGATTTGTCAACTGCCAGACTTCTACTGATTTCTAATAACGTTGAATGAACTCTCTCGATATTTGAATTGGAAGTTGAATGGGCCACTGGGGCAAGTATATGTGTTATTCCTCTTTGTTTGAGTAAAAATTCGGTTTTTATTCCTTTGAGGATTGGTGCGTTATCAGTCATGATTGATTCGCCGAAGGGAAATATTTGAGAGATTATCTCGTCGATGGCTGCTGTTGTTCCAATTTCGTTTGGTATATTACGGATATACAGATATTTGCTGTATGTGTCTATTGTTGTTATATATATTTTCTTCTCTAAATAGAATGTGTCCATCTGTAGACTTTTTCCTACTTTGGTTGGGATAGGTGTGGGTTTTATTACTTGTTTAATCGGGTGTCTTTCATATTTACAGGTTGAACAAACTTCGCAGATTTTTGTTTCGGCTTTGCACATTTGTTTGAATGTGGGCCAGAGGTATTTTTCAGATATTTCTAAAATGTTGTTTCGATAGTTTCGATGAGCTCTTTTGTGTGTTTCTTGAACAATTTTAAGTTGTTCGTCCTCATTTATTACATCTATTACAGAATTTGGTGCGTGAACGATTTTATCGCAGTTTAGGTTTTCTTCGACTATGTGTCGGATCTCGTGAAGTGTCACTTCATCGCAATGGATAGCGTTGGTGTGGTTCGATTTTATAACCGTTTTTAACACTCCAATGATTCCTGATAAATTACTGATTTTTAAGTGGAATCTTTTGTAATCCGTAAATGTTGTTTTGTGTTTTACTTTGTCTTCTTCCGCAAATTCTATGAATATCTGACTTTTAAATTGATTTACTGGTTTTGCAACGCTTTTCATTTTGTAGACTGGTGAACTATCCACTGAATGTACCGAGGATGTTGATGAATTATTTATCTGTTGTCTACTTAATGCAGTCTGCGACTATATTTTCTTTGTCAGGCTTATATACTATTTTTGCTCCATATTCCTCTATCCTATTTTTCCACCTTTTTATGTTAGTATTTGTATTCTTTTCGGACACTGCATACGTCAAAGACGGGTGGGCTGTGAAAATCGTTAAGTGTGATACTCCCTGTATGTATATTCTTAGTTTGTCTAGTGCAAAGATTATGGCTAGCAATTCTTTTTCATTTGTTGCGTAGTTTTGTTCTGTCTTTGATAATGCTCTAGAGATGAATGTAATCGGTCGTTTTTCTTGAGATAATACTGTGCCAATCGCTGTGTTTGATGCGTCAGTGGTTAGTTCGAATGGTTTGGAATAGTCTGGTTGCTATAGCTCCATGCATTCTTCTAAAAGTGCTTTCAGGTCTTCAAATGATTTTCTTTCTTCTTGATTTAATTTTATTTTATAATTTGTACTTTCTTTCTTTGGGACCATTTGATCGGTTTGGAGTGGGCTCGTTAGGGGCTTTGCTATTATGGCGAAGTTTTTTACGAACTTACGGTAGAATCCAGTTAGGCCAAGGAACGCACGTAGCTCCTTTAGGTTTGTTGGCTCTGGGTATTTTCTGATGGTCTCAATCTTTTCTGGGTCTGTTTTTATGGATTTGTGGCTTATTATATACCCTAAAAATTTCACATAGTCTTTAAAGAAACGTGATTTTTCTTCTGAAATCGTTAAGTTAGATTTATGTAGAGCATCGAATATTTGTCGGAGATGGTTCATATGTTACCCCGAGTTTTCGAGAAGACAATTATGTCGCCGATATATACATAACAGAATTTTGTTACAAAGCGTTTAAAAATGTCGTTCATACAGCCTTGAAATATCGCTGGGGTGTTTTTTAATCCAAACGCTAACCTATTATATGCGTATAATGCCCCATTTACAGCAAATGCCGTTTTCTCTTTGTCTTTTTCGGTTATTAGTATTTGGTGAAATCCCGACTCTAAGTCCAATGTGGAAAAGACTTTTGCTTCCCCTAAGTTTTGGATTGTATGCACAATGTTTGGCATTGGGTACCTGTCGTTTATAGTATGAAGATTTAATTTCCTATAATCATTCACCATTCTTTTCTTTTGTGTGTCGTCTGGGTTTAGTCCCTTCTTTGGAACCATCCAAATAGGTGAGCAGTTCGGGCTTCTCGAAAGTCTAATTATTCCACGGTGTAGTAAACTTTCGATTTCTTTGTTAACGAAGTCTTGGTCGGTAAGCTTATACGGGTATTGCTTAGATCAGATTGGTTCGTCTTCTTTTGTTTTAATTGTCGCGATAATGCTTGTCGTATAGGGTAAACTTTTATCGATTCTTTTGTTTCTGTTCATTAATGCGTCTATCTCCCTTTTGTGTTTTTGATCCTCAATAGTATAGTTTAGTTTCTGGTTTTCGTTATTCCTATTGTAATATTCAGTCTTTAGTATCATTGCGTAAAAATCAATTTCTGCTTTTAATTTTTTTAATCCCTCTAGTCCAATAACTAAATCAAATTCCTTCAAATCTTTGAGCTCAAAAAATTCTAATCTTTTCCCTAAAATGTGAATGTTTCTTTTTGTCTCTATAATACTTCTTCCATGGAGAGTTTTTGTATATGTTTGTTTTATTGGAACTGGAAAGCTTAAGTCTATAGTATTTTTGCAATAACTTTGAGTTGCACCCGAATCTATTAAAATTGAATACTCTTTTTGAGTATCAGGGTTTTTTAAACTTAAACTAGGCAAACCATTTCTCAATATAACAAAAGATTCTTTAATGATATCATTTTTACTTATATTATTCGCTGTAGAGTCTGGTTCTGAGGCTGGCGTTAGGTTGTTGATCAGCTGTTGTTCCAGCTCCGTTTGGTGGGCCTGTTGTTGGAATTGTTGGGGTCTTCTGAGTGGATTGTTTTGCCTTGCTGTTCTGATGGGTAGACCTATCCACGTCCATGGGTTCTGGTTGCGGTTGATTTATGCTGTTGTTATAAAGCTGTTGCTGTCTCCATCCGGGTCTGAAATATTCCCGTGAATCTCTTCCGCTATAGTGCTGTTGGGGTCGTTCCACTTCTATATATGGTACTCGCTGTTCTCTGTCATCGAAGTTCCTGGGAGTTTGATTTCTTTGTGGTTGGTAGTATCTCGGCGGGCTGTATTGTGAGTGGCTTCTCTTAATCATCCGGAAGTTTGGTGCGATATCCGTGTGTCTCGTATCGTGTTGTACGGCTCGTGCTATGCCGTAAGCTTCTGCTAATGATTCAGATCTATGGGCGTATAGGGTTTGTTTTGCCAGTATGTTGTTTAATCCGTTTAGGAATACTCTTGCTGCTTCTTTTTCGGCTTCTTCGCATAATGCCCTTTCTCCTCTTGATGACGTGCTTCGAACTGAATTTTTGATATAATCAGATTTAAGGCCTTGTTGACTTCATCGTAATATTTACCCAGCGTGTTTCTTCCTTGCCGAATGCGTGACATATCTTCTTTCAATACATAGAGGGGCCTGTTGTCACTATATGCTGCATCCAATCGGTCCAGTATATCTTCGAGACAAAATTTCGTCCGAAAATTTGTTAATAGCCTAGCTGCTTCTCCTATAATTTTATATTTTATTATAGATCGTGCTGTAGCATATCTGGCATGTCCTCTATGGGCTTCACAGGCTTTCATTATGCTGCAGACGTTGTCTCTCCAAGATGCATATTCCTCTGGGCTCCCGCTGAATTTTGGAAAGTTTTTGAATACCTCCAACTCTATGTCTTCGGGCTTGTTGAATTTAGATGTTATATCCTCGTGTTCGATTAGTCTCACGGGGCGTATTTCAGGTTCCTCGTTTTCCTTTAATTGTAGTTGCTTCACCGCTGACACAATTGCTTGTATTTATTGAGCCAAATGTGTTATGTCTGTCCTGACTGTGGCGTTGTCTGTGGCCATTTTTGATGTGTTTTGTGATTTTTCCTCTTGGTCACTTGATTCGTCCTCAGTTGGTTTGTCGAATGGTCCTTCCGTTAATTTGGTTTTTCGTTTTTTTATTTTCATTCACTGGTTTTTATCTTTTCGTTGAATTTAGTTTGCTTATTTGTTCACTGGTTTTAATTTATTTGTTAATTGAATTTAGTTTATTTGTTCACTGAATTTAATTTATTTGTTTAGTGTATTTGTTAATTGAATTTAGTTTATTTGTTCACTGAATTTAATTTATTTGTTTATTAAATTTAGTTTATTTGTTGACTGAATTTAATTAATTTGTTTATTTTATTTGTTTATTGAATTTAGTTTGTTTGTTCACTGAATTTAATTTATTTGTTTATTTTATTGTTTAATTGAATTTATTTAATTTTTGCAAAATAAATTCATGTCCCAAAAGTTATTAAGGAAACTCTCCGTAAGTTACTCAATGAAACACAAAACCATTTATAAGCAAAGATTTTCACACGAAATTGCTTTAAGCCAAACAAATATCCGGACGACGCACATATTTTCTTCTTGAGTATATTAATAACTTTACTTTATTTCACACACGTGTTATTTTATTTCTGATTTTCTGAACAAATAGATTATTGCTTACCGCCTCCTTCTCTAGGCGTTGTTCCTCTCGATAATCTGCGCAGCTTGATCGGGTCCGGAACTGGTGAGAGAATCCTATGATTTTCTGGTCGATATATTTTGAAAATTCTTCCCAGAATTTATTAGGTTCCAACTCAAATTAAACTTTTAAAGTGAGTGGTAGGATAGCCAGTTATTGTTGTTATATTTTATATAAAGAAAAAATATAAATTTTTTTGGAGGCTATGTCTCTTTAGTTTATTTATCAAATTACAGGTCGCTATGAACACTCTCTGCAGTTTTTCTATGCTATTTATACTTAAATTCTATCTTAGCCTAGAAACCTCCTAATGTGTTTTTAATGACCCAACGTAATAGATACATATGTTTTGCTTCTTAGCATTTGATTTTGGGTTTTTTTTGGATCTAGGTAAATGATGCCTAGACACAATTTTAATGTTAAATATTTTAAGGAATGAATAGGAAACACATTCCTGGAAGATTGTAAAAATGCAGACGCTAGTTGTTGTTAGATGAAGTTCTTATTTCAAGGTGAACATGAGGATGCATCGCGGTTGGGTGATTCATACGTTAACTCGAGCACCGCATGCCTGCGGGCGTTGACGTCGACTGAATGCGTTTATGGTGTTTGCCTTTGATAGGAGTTCCGTGAATGCACTGGATTAACTCAGGTTTTTTTAAAGAATACAAGACTTCGGGTCGGTCAGTTTCTTTTTTGATTTCTCGCGCTGCGCGGATCACCTCCTCGTCGGAGTCCTCTGTGTCGACTCCATCATTTCTTCTCGGGGGATGATTCTATTCACCCCATAGTTTTCTTTTTCCTTTCGCTTATCCTGGGTGGTGACTTTCTCTCAATCGAGAATCTCTCCCCCAGGGAAGATCGCGCTCACACATACAGACGCGGTGGTTGCCGATTGTGGGTCCATCAGAAATTTTCACATTTCTGTTTAGGGCAAAGTAAACCATGATAATTACCATTATCCCATGATCGCCTAAAGTAAACCACACATGCGATTGTTTGCATAAGCAACGCAACAGCATCACTTCAACTTATTATTTTTCTCGACTCTACTGGACTTAATTTTTCCATGATATTCTACAAGTCATTTTCCACATTTCTACGGTTTTCACCAAACACCTTATTTACTATTATATTTGGCATCACTTTAACTTATAACTTTTCCCGATATACGAGTTAGGTATCCTAGCCACCGGAATCTATTGGGTTTGGTGTCGTTCGGCTTCAATTCTTGTGTCAGTTGAATTTTATACGTTTTGAGATATAAATTTCTTCGTAATGGGATCTTAATATTTAAAGCTTGTTTTCTTCCAAGTCGATTGTTGTGCATTTTCTCTTACCGATTCACTAATATGTTAATTAAGTTCTGGTGTTCTTGCCGACTTCGAGTTGCCTTCATTCATTATTCTTACTGTTGACCCGGTTGTCTCAAGCATTGTGAACTATTCACGAACAGACTTTGCCCTTGGTGCTTGATTAATGTCGCATAAACGAAGTTAGCACGGGACATTCGTTTCGAAATCGTCACAGAATGATTATTCACGTAATACACATGAACACAAAACACGCATTGTACTTTTCTGAACGGTTACAAGGCGACTAAAAATTCAACGGACCGATACGTCTGTTGGGTTATATACTTTTTATGTTACATATATATATGTAAGAATCCAAACTCTGTTGGGTTATATACTTTTTATGTTACATATATATATGTAAGAATCCAAACTCTGGTCACTTTATTGTTTAATAGTTTTATTCACAAATGTTAGTATGGCACAATAATTCACTTCAAAGGGAGTTAGTATAACATAGTAATTCAATGTTTAAATGAAATTAGTACAACGTAATAATCCAACGTTTAAATGAAACAAAACGCTGCCGCAGAGTCGTGATTCTGACAGCACCAGCCCACGGTGGGAGAGACGGCCCTGCACCAACAGAGGCGACACGCCACTGACTACTCCAAACAACTTGGCAGAGAGTTCGTCTCGGCACGGAGATGCCTTGTGTGATCGCTGGGCCGGGGCGTAGACCAAGGGCTTGTGCTCGGTGAATATCGTGTGTTCTCGGCCTTCGAGGATTCTCTCGAAGTGTTTCACCGCTGCGTATATTGTCAAAAGCTCTCTGTCATAGGTGCTGTAGCGCTTTTGGGTATCCGAGAGCTTTTGGGAGAAGAAGCCTAGATGTCGCCATTTCTCGCCAGGTTGTTGTTGCTCTAGCGCGGCCACTATTGCGGTGTCGGAGACGTCCGTTCTCAGCGTTAAGTGCCTATCTGGGGGGAAGAAGGTGGTGCAAGCTGCGTCGGAGTTGGCCTGCTTGCACAGATGGAAGGCCCGGTCCGCTTCGGGCGTCCACGTTAAGGTTGCCCTTTCGGCAAGGCCCTTAAGTAGGTCGTGAAGTGGTGCTTGTAGGTTGGCGGCATGCGGGTCGCACCGCCGGTAGTAGTTCGTGATGCTGAGGAAACGACGAAGCTCTGTTGAAGTGGTTGGTTTGGGGAAGATTCTGATGGCGTCCACTTTTGTCGAGTGTAGTTGAACGCCTTTCTCCGAAATTTGGTAGCTCAGATAGGTTACCTGGGGCTGGCCGATGCCAGCGTTGATGCGCAGACCGGCTCCTCGGAGGGTGGTTGGCAGTTCCCGCAGGTGTTCGAGGCGTTGGTCGTGTCCGCCCGATACGACGAGGATATCGTCGATGTATCCTCTGACGAACAGCAGTTTGTGAAGAACGTGGTTGAGGGCCGGCTGCATTGACTGCGGCGCGTTCCTCAGACGTAGCGATGCGCCCATGAATTCGAAGAGTCCGAACGGCGTTGTGACAGCCGGTTTTTCGATATCTTCCTCGGCGATTGGCACCTGATAGAATGCTTTGCGCAGGTCCACCGCCGAGAAGGTTGTTTCGTGGCTCTCCCAGAGCAAGTCTTTAATGACTGGGAGCGCCGGTCGTGTAGGGACAGGCGAAGCTCGCCATGGGGACTCACCTCCGTTACCTGCATTCGGGGTAAGCGACTTAGTTCCCCAACCTCACAAATGCGCAAGGTGGTCTACAGGTGCGCGCGTCGGCGCCGAATTCCCGATGATAAGAGCACCATTGCCCCTGGGTTCCTCTCTCGTGTCTGTTGTGTGTCCTGTTTGCTAGTCTTGCTCTCGGGTGACTTTGCTGTTGTCGCATGTTGGGGTTGTCTAGGTTGGGTGCTGATGGTTAGCTGTATGATGGCTGCTTCCAGGGCGTCGATCCGCTGGGCCAGTGCGTCCTGTGACCTTTTCTTGTCGCCGACCTGTGGCGGGGAAGTATGGTGCGCCGCCGTACGACGCTGATTCACTTCCTTTCGCCATCGTCACTAAGGTTCCACCAAATGAAAACCAGAACTCAGACACTGTTCACGGATGAAACACTGGAGAGGCACCGAATATCCAAACAACGATCGCCAGGAAGAGGAAAAAACACAAATAAAACGCACAGATTTAATGTTCGAATGAAACACACGGCTTATAAATTATTTTTTATAGTTTTTGATTACACTCCACGATCGGCTACACGTTGAACAGGTTTACGAGCTATCAAGTCAACCAGCACTTCACACACGACTCGTTACGCATCTCCGCAAACGGTGGAGAACGGGAGTGAACCAACCGTCGCAAACGGTGGTCGTAATCGGACTCAACGATATTCAATCGTTCTTAAAAGAAACGCCGCCAGTGAAACTGGCTCTCTTAATCAAGGGTTGCGTTTTCCTATTCCAAGAGAGACGTAAAGTCTCTCTTTAGAGTAGGTCTTCTGTGGCTTGGGGCTTGAATATCCTCAGTGTGTTTTGGGAGTTTTGAGCTAGAAGCCATCTCCATTTCACCAACAGTACCCTTTCGTCGATCCGTGTTCCGGCGAGAGCTTTCATTTTCCGCCACAGTTGGGAAGGTTTCAGGTCGCCGAGTTGGAGCTGTGTGAGCACTGTATGGAGCCTCTTCTCTTCGGAATTAGTTGTGCGACGTAGGATCCTTTCCTTAAGCGTCCTGTATTTGACCGCTGGCGGTGGGCTGGCCAAGACGTCGGGCAGCTCGTCGATTGTGTTGGTGTCGAGGGCACCTAGGACCAGGAAGAACTTTCGGCTGTCGTCATCGATGCCATTCATCGCGAGCATTCCTTCGGCTTGGAAGAACCACGCCTGGGGGTGTTTACACCAGAAAGGTATTAATTTTACCTTTGCCATCGCGTCGGTCGGATAGTGGCCACTATCGTCTCGAGGGGTGCAGGTTTCGATGCCGCTGTCTTATGAGGGCGACAATTCGCTCGTTGTTTCATGACTCCTGGCGCCTTTTCGCTTTCCTCCTCTGAGCTCCGTGTTGGCGTGTTCGATTGTTTATTTATTTTTTTGTTGTCGGGTAACAAAAACTTCCCACTTTATGTGTTTTTTCATTATCGGCACACCACCGTGTTTTAGATTAAACTTTTGGATGATTCTTAGTTAACTTTGTTCTTTGTTTCTGATTAAATGGAAAATAGTTTTTTTTCTTGTAATTTTTTTCTATTTAATCTATTTACGTTTAAATGTTTGTTCGTTCTGATTGAAAATTTCTTCTCGGGGTCACCACTTTGGGGTTTCTATTCCCAAATCGTCGTTGTCCTCGGATGGCTGCCAACGCTGAAGTCCCTGGCGGCGTTGATGTCCGGTCGTGGCGGCGGCTAATGCCAAAGCGATGTAGTATTCGCGCCAATTGTCCACACATGTGATGCGAGGTAGGTCCGTAAAAAGACCTTTTCGGGGAGGAGTTCCTGTGACGACTCGGCGTACAGCTGATCGTTGTGCTGAGTGCTTGTGTGCTGACACTTTTCTTGCTCTTCGTGTCGGCGTGATTGCGTCGCCAACACCAAATCCAAAAAATTGATGTAAACCGTGGCAGAGAAACAGCGGAATATGCAATGTATTTAGTGGACTTTATTTTGTAATGATTTTAGAGATTTATTTTATAATTTTTGGTCAAAGGTTCGGTCTTTAGATACGGACTGATCCCGAAAAATAATACGCCGCCCTTTTATACTTTGTACCCGCAGAGATTTGTAAGTTTAAGTGCACAAAAATTCCAGAAAGCACAAACAAGATTTTCTGTGTGCTTCAATCGGCTTGAAGTTCCGGGAAGTGAATGGGAAATTGGTTGAACAAATTCCCGGAAGGTAAGATCATGAAATGCACTAGGAAATAGGCATTTCATGATATTGAGATTATTGGCAAATGAATAAATGTGCGACAAACGAAGATTTGGCTCAGTTTGTCGTGCATGCGATTTAATTGGAGATATTGATTCGAGTTATGGGTAGAGGTGTCGGTAGTTTTTACGATGGCATCAGCAAGGATGCGGGTTCTATAAAAACACCACCGATGTCAAATCACTAAACACACCACTGGTAGTTCCAGGAGAATAATCCGCCACTCAATAAGGAATAAACAGTAAAGGAATAAAAACGCACTGAAGTTGATTGTGGTCAAAGCTCCTTTATTTTTGTTTTTACAAGTTTATTTTTGACTGTATCTTCCGCTGGCGAATTACAATTCTCAATGATTAATCTCAATTGTTCCGTAAGTTGAATTTGCAAGCTAGACACAACACTCATTATAATTTCATTTGACAATTGCAATTTTTCTGTAAACCGGACACAACAATGGTACGGTCACACACACACAGTTGTCGTCCGGTCATTCACCCCCTGCGAAACGGAACATTAGGGAAATATACAGGTTACCTGTTTACCATTAGATCGATCCTCCAACTTGCGACTCCAACCACTCGGGAGATCTACGAAACAGCAAAACACGTATCACTTCCACTTCAATGCACATGCAATTTATTGGTTCTTACACTGATTATTTTCAATACTATTTAATAAGACGCTTTCATTTACAGATTTTATTTAATTACATATACAGGGATTCACGCTACAATGAAATAAACAAAACTTCTCGCATCGTGTTCTTCTTTTTCCTTTTTACTTCTTTTTCGTTTTTATTTTATATATTTCTATTTCTATGTTTGGGCCCAAAAGCGCACCAGATCTTAACCTTTTTACTTTCTTCACCCACAAGTTCTGACTGACCACCACTCATTCCTCTCGCCATCTCTCCCAAGAGAAACGCGCCGCAGCTGTTTCTGCGGAGTCAACAATTCAACGAAAGAAAGAGGGATCGTGCATTCGCTTGCAACGAATGCCAATCCGAAACAGTGGATCGCTGGCTCCAAAACTTTAAATTTATTTTAAATTTTTAATTCATTTATTAAGTTGTGGCGGTTCCCTTGAACGCCACCAATCATCTTCCCATTACCTATGTAAAAACTCCCATCTAGGGCATACAAAAAGCATAAAAAACAAGTATTGTGGCAGTTCCATTGAACGGCACTACTTACCTTACAGCTATAGTAAAAAAATAGTTTCCTAAAACACATAAAAAAGTGTACTTACTTCCCATAGTTGTACCAATAATTTTAGAAATACTTTGAATCAATAATTCTAGCTGACACAAAATTTCATCAGCAACAAATATTAATTTCCCTGAAAGCAATTCGGTCGCACCATCTAGCTGTGGTATTTATTTTCGTCTTTACCACCGTGTTTGAATATCCTCTGCTGGACTATGTCTTCTGGAGTCGAGTCCCAGTTGAAGCCTGTACTCACTTTTCTTTATATCCTCTGCTAGCGCTTTTCTTATTCGCTTAGCGTGGTTGCGAAGCACCGTTACGGCCCTCTAGCACCTGAGAATCAAGCGTTAAAGAATGCACAGTTTACCTGGGTATAACGTTAATGGTAACTGCATCGCCCGGTAATAGATTCAGATCCTTGTGCAGCTCGACGGGAAACAGCCAACAAAAACAGAACATCCAAATGTACATCAATTTTATTTTGCCTATTGTGGCCCAACCACGAATTTACAGTTTTTTTACTTTTACAGATATTTTCTTCGTTATTCTCGCATCGTGCTAGTTTTTCCGTTTCTTTTTTATAGACCGTTCTCTTTCTTTTTTAATCGCAACGCGCACCAGTTCTGTGTTCTTGTTTTTTCTTCTTCTCGCCAAGGACTACTCTTTTTTACTTCTAGAACAAGACTACTTCGCCACTCTCTCCCTCTCAATCTCCACCCACTCCGAAAAGGAAATCAGCTTCCACACGATCCACAATCGAACAAAAGTATGTTCGTACATTCAACATGTGGAACGTGTGTTTTTTCACTACCTTACCATCTATTACGAGTATTACATTATATTATAAAATAACAACCAACATCGTCGGAACAATATCCATGAGATATGCCTTACGCGTCAACCGCACACATGCAAGAAATGTTTTATCTTTCCCGTCTGCATCATGCCTACATCGATCGGTCACCCGGCCGACAAATACATGAAGGCATGTAGCGATGGATGACATTTTTGGTATTCTGTCGCTTCGGTGGCAATAGTTAATCGCGTTTCAGATTCCGTGAAGGCAAGTCGATCTTTGGAAATAGATAACGACCATAAATCACATTAAATAAAAAAAGGGGTGTCGGTGTGTAAAATTTTTTCTTTCGTCGCGAATGAAAAAAAAAGAAAATATTATTTTTCTTAATTAAATACACAATATTCTATTATATTATAGTTTTTACTTTGCAACCATTAAAACATTCATTCAACACAAGCTATTCATTTAATTGTGCTCCTGAAACCAGCGTGCAAACTAAAGTTAATCGTTTTTTCCAAAAGTCATCCTCTTTTGTGTGGAAAAATGCTGCAACCAGAAATAAATGAATTGTCCTTGACATAAATGTGTACGTTCAACGGAGGGCGGTCTTCATCATGATGAAATTGCAATTCTAGATGCTGGATCTCACTATGAAAAAATAAATGATAGAAAAGTACGTGAACTTCAAAAAGAATCTGACATTCTGCCACTTGATACACCTACAAATCAGCTTAAAGCATTAGGATATCAAGGCGTTATCATTTCGGCTGGCCCATCTTCTGTGTTTTCTGATGACGCACTATCTTATGATCCAGAAGTGTTTAGATTAAAAATTCCACTTCTGGGAATTTGCTATGGAATGCAATTATTGAAGAACTAAATCTACGAAACCCCCACAAAGTCCCCTCATCTCAACGGCAGGGCAACCCACGATTTAATTTCCCCGCTCAGTAGGACACTGGGGATGGAGGATTTTCGGCCGAGTTTTACTCTGTTTCATTTCTAACAGATACACACAATACACAAACATGAAAAAATAGTGAAAACAACACTGAAATTAAAATCAAAGCATATCCGCCAAAACCGTATACCATAGCAATTAACGTAGCAATTCTACATCAGTGGAGTGTTCATGCGAATAACTATCAAATTCGTACACGCGGCAGTGGACTGATGTGTTAAGGATTTGATTCTATATTTTAGTGATTCTAATCGCCATAGCGTCAGTTCCAATTGTTCTCACGTTACTGGTGTCTGTTATAGTATTTTGTAAGTAACAATTTAAATCAAGTTGAGAAAACAAAAGAGTAAGTAAATTGACTTACTTGACGGGTTCTTGTATCGTTGGATCGTGGGGCGGTTGTTGCTGTTGGAGTCCAATTGACAGGCTCTCAGTGTCTGGTCCTGGTTCACGGTTTCGTTGTAATACAGTTGGTGTCCAATTACCATGTTCTCAGTATCTGGCCCTGGTTCACGTTTTCGTTGTGATGGCGTTGCGTGTCTACTTGCCAGGTTCTCAGTATCTGGTCACAGGATCTCCTCTATTTTATTTCTTTGTTATTGTTGATTCCGCCTTCCTCTTCGTTTAAAAATCTCAAAAATCGTTTACCAAAATGTTCGGCGTCGAGCTCATCCTCGACGAGACAGCAAAATATGTTCCGTGGTGGTTCCCCACGAATCTGATGAATAAACGGATCTTCTGCGTCGAGCTCATCCTGGACGAGACAGCAAATATTCGAACTAACCATCAGCTAAGAGCAAATCAAATAAACACAACAGATAAGTTAACCGAGGATCGTCTTCACGAGATCCATCACTTTTAATATCGATACATTATCACCAGTTACAAAAAAAAAAAACAAAAGAGTACCGATGGCACCAAAATTCTTCTTAGCTCTTGGTGATGTATTTTGTGTTTAGCGCTTCGTACCTCCGAAGCCAGACTCAGCTGCGGATAAAAGGGGAAAAGTGTCTTTATTTTTGTTTTATATTTATGAATTACCTGTGTTGGCGTATAATTTTCACGGGGATGGTGCAAACCGATTTGTTAAGAGCCTCTTGCACGGTAACATTTATCGGCAAAGACAAAATTATAACGTCTGTAACGACCCAACTAGCATTTCATTCTCACAAATCCAGCAACCAAATGATCAACCTGTTCCGAAACTAATTGGGGTTCAAGTATGGTACCCAATATAATTTTCAATTTAGAAGTATCTTAAAATGAGTGCAACAAATATTTCCCAGAGTAAAAAACGATGACGTCTGTATATGACGCAATTATCTCTTCATTCTCACAAATCCAGCAACTAAATGATCAACCTGTTCCGAAAGTAATTGGGGTTCCAGTAAAGTACACAATATGATTTTACAATCAGAAATTTGTTACTATAAGCTTATTTCATCGTTTATTTGAATACACTGTATTGTTGTATAAAACCAACAATCATGATCCTAGTTCTGTAATGACATGAATCGAGGTAGAACACTCCACTGATCATCCTAAATGTAATAGCCAGGTGGTACGTAGAAGCAATGTCCTAATCCGTTGTGTTTAATTGTTATAAATTATTAGTATATCCGATTGAGATTTAGTATTGAACTCTGTGTCCAACAAGCCTTGAACACACGCGTCAGGAACACGATGGTGTCCCCTGGCCAAAAAGATGTGTGTGTCAAGCAAGAGCTGAACACACGCGTCAGGAAAACGATGGTGTCTCCTGGCGTTTGAATGTTGGATCGAATACGGCAACACAGCAATGGCGTCAGCAGTCTGATTCCTGAAACCCAATGCGTTATTTACAACTGAAATAGAATGAATACCTTTGTCGACTGAGTGCCGCAATCCAATGAATCCTGCTGCAATCCCAGAAACATTTATCTAACAAGCAACAATAAAACACGTTGGTTTATTGTGAAATATAAGATGGACTTTTCGTTGTTTTATTAATTTGATTTCCACAGATTATTAATGCGAACTGGTCGCTACAAAGGTTGACGAAAGAAGGAGAAGTATATAAGAAAAATGGTTGTCAATTGACAACCAGCAGAATTAATTCTAAAATGTCAGCTGATTGCAGACATTGTTTAGGGTGATGCCACATATAGCATTTAGGGTGGTGCCACGGTTAGCATTTAATTGCGAATTCGCCGAATGTCAAGGGCGAATCCGCAACAAACTCCTTAATTTCCGAAACAAGGACTTATATCCTGAATCACCGCTGTATAAGCACACTATTGTCCACACCACACAACACTTTTTTCGTTAAGATCCAATTCGAATCAGAATTAATTAACATTAATAACATAATATCCCTTGTTAGGGCCATTTGCTCTGTAGTGCAGTTTCAATTTTTGCTGGCACTCTTCCCAATTTTGAGGAGGGTTGACTCTTAAAAGGTTTTTAGCTGACTCCAGTATTTTGTGATCGTAGATCATACTAACGGCTCTTGCGTTTTCCTCTTCCTGTCCAGCTCTGTATTCGGCTAGCTTCTTTGATACGGTATCTATGAACGACGGCAAGGTTCCTTCGCCCCTCGAATTCCCGAATGTGCCGAATTTCTTTTTCCAGCCTCTGACTAGCTCTTTGCTGCTGGTTCTGAACCATCAGCTGAGTCAGTGCTGCAATACATTGCCCTATTTGTTGAGTAATTTCCCATCTTTGATCTAGTAGCTTATTTCTCGCTTCTATCCTCCGATCAATTTTGTCGGCCAAATAAATAGCCGTACTAATTCTTATCCTCACGAGGGATACGACGGTAGCTTTTCCTATTTTATGCACCGAAACTACTGTTTTCCCGATGAAATAGATTACGACTTTCCTTCCCTCTCTCTTCCTTTTTCCGCTGTGTTCTTATAACGAATACGCCGCTGTAAAACTAACAGTTATCTCCTTAAAATAGCAACCAACGTAGCAAGGACTCTTCCCGAAACAAAGCAACTAGGGGCAATAAAATGATTACTTATAACAGAAAAAATATTTCTTTTTCCATTTCACGACTCCATTCAGCTCACGACCAAGTTAAATATTTTCTTTCATTGTGTTTTTTTTTTTTTTTTTTTGTAGTACTGGCAACTATAAAATTATTAATCCTTAAGCAGTCCCAATAACAAATATGCCTTATTGTGCTTATTTAGGAGTCTGTTCTTTCTCTGACTATTTGTTTGTTCGGAATAATATGATAAATATGTTTTACTTCGATATTATTAAATACATTCTTCTTGGGTTTCTCAAATTTTCTCCTTTTTCGTTCTGTTTCTAAATTTATTAACTATGGTAATTTTCATATTGGAAGTAATGTGAGCTAGTGCTTTACAAACAATTTATGTGTTACTTAATATAATTTACAATGATTATTTTGCCTAATTTTAAATGATTTAATGACTTGCCTTAAGAATTGTTGCTCCTTGCTGGTGATGATGCTGCTGCTTCTACTGCTACTGCAGTTGTTGTCGTGGATCATGTCGTTGATTTTCTTCCTTTCCTTTCTTTTGCACTGCCTCGTGTCCTGTTTGCTATGAAAGTCACTATCACTTCTTTGCCTAGCAGTTCTCAGGGTCTTTATCTCTATTCTCAGTTGTTGGATAGTATTGCCATCTTCCATTTTCTCTAAGCTGAGATTAGTGAAACTCTTTATCTGTCTTTATACTTTATAACATTTACCAACTGTTTCTTTCACTATATATGTATTACAATTTTCTCCAAGCAGAGATTAGGAAAACTCTCTGTCTGTCTTTATACTTGATTACATTTACGAACTCTTTCTTTCACTTTATATTACCATCTTCACCCAGCTGAGATTAGGAAAACTGTGAGCTTTTTCAGGGCCCGAAGAACCGCGCATCGCTCTTGCCCCATATGCCACTGCAAATACCTTTAATCGTCTTACCTGCATAAGAGCATCCCTTACCTGAAAACATTAAGCCCACGGCAAAGATTATCACCTGGCCGTGCCATGAAAACTAAATCAACACAGAGTATCCCAATGTGCTTGTTTTGTTTGCCGATGTCAATCAAATCGTGCGACCAGCTAGCCTCACCAGTTTGCCACCGTCGGCAAGGTTTCGGCCGACTCAAAGCAAACATTTCCCGCATACCCAGCAGCAGCTAATTTCCCATTATCGGTTACCACCGATCATGGGCCGCAAACAAGCAACGAATTGGATGTGGCCGTCAAGTGTTTACTTTAAACAACAATATCTTCCGGATTGTCTACAGAACATCCAAATTTCCTATTAACGGCTACCAACCGTTCGCGGACCTAGAAATCAACATGTCTATCAGCTAGATGTTGATTTATGACCTCTCCCTAGGCGAGCAAATCTTCGGTGCGTTTTTCGCACCAGAAAGGTCTACCGCCGGCACAGCCGACCCCATACAACGTTGGCGAACTGGAACAATGCGTATCCAATCGTTTGATCGTGGAAATAGCGTTTCTGTTTACATAAGATTGCAGAGACCTATTTCTAAATTCGCTGAGTACGCGTGTCAACTCTCGATCCATTTACTCCTAATTTCCTTTCGTCCTTTAAGTCTTATATATCCCTTTACACCGAAACTCGGTCAATGATAATCTTTTGTAAAACGGATTGTTTAATTTGCGTTCTGCAAATCGTCCACCGACCAATGGGATGTATTGATGGGCTAAAGAAATGGCGTCAAGAACAATGATTAGTTCTCTTGCCGTGCAGTGATGCTGGTTCCGTGGGAATGACGTCCGGAACAATTGGTATCTGCTGGAATCAATTCTTAATAAATTGGTCAAACTGAAAAGATTACCTTTGCTTCCAAATTTGAACTTCCCGTTATTTGAAATGATGTGGCTCTTGATTTCAATGATAAATATCGTCATTATTTTGTCGGATTCTTTCGATTTTTAAAAATTACAAATTACGAACTGGAGTCGTCAAGCGATTTACGAAGAAGAGAATTATAAAAGTAAAATGGTTGTCATGTGACAACCAATAAAAAATTCACAAATGGCAGTTGATTGTGGACATTGTTTGAAGTGATGCCACATATCTTATTCAGGTGGTGCCACAGGTATTTAATTGCGAAGTCGCCGGTTGAGTTAAGGGCGAATCCGCAACACGGATCCTGGTGGGATTTGTCTTGATTAACCTTCGCCTCCATAATACCAAGCTGGATTTGCTGCGCTAGTGATGCACTTTTTACTTACTGGTTTACGCTGGTGAGGTAATACACTTATCACACACCAAATAATCCTTACAGGAGCCCTTGGACGTCCTGTTGCTTAATGCCACTTTTTATGTACCAGCAAAATAAAACACTAAATGTTAACTTGGTAGACAGTAAACGCAGGCAGACAGGGGTTCTGCTGATTGTTTTCATAATCCACTTCGGTTATCTAGTATGGCAACCGAAATGTTTTCCTTTTAGAACAATGCTGAGATGCATTGATGTATGCGGTACAGGCGTCCCGAATTTCTTCTACGTAAATTGACATAACGTACTAATTGCGTGAATGTCCTTGATGGGAAGATGCTTGATGTTGGATGCGATTTGCAAAATCGAAAGATAATGCAATCGGTGGGAGAATGCTTGGGGAAGTTATTGCGCTTCCATAAGCAAAAATGATAAAATAGGGCAGGAAGATTTGGAGGTAGGTTGAAAAGGTGGGCGTGGTGTTGGTAGAACCGCCACAGACGATAATGCAATTACATTTCGCAGTGACCTAATTTCGGCATTTTCGACTTCAATTCGCAACTGCTTGTACCGTGATGTAAGCCAATATTTCTTCATTGATTTGCAGCACAGGTCAACATCCGCAATTGCGAATCGACCCAATTAATTCTTTTGTGTTTCGTATGCAATTAATTGCTTTTTCGTGAATTGTTAATCGTTCCGAAATATGCCATTAACTGCTTTTGCATTATTTGGCAATCGTGTTGGAATATGTAATTAATTACTTTTGTATTATTTGGCAATCATTTTGGCACATGCAATTAATTGCTTTTAGTGGTTTAATGGTTATGCCGAAATGTGCAATTAATTGCATTACTGTTCTGGGGGTTATTTGACTTTAGAATCGGGTTGTTTTTCTGTTTGAGTGTATCAATGACCTCTTGTACATCATCTTTGTCTATGATGTCACTGACACACTTAACACGCGTGGATCGTGATTCAGAGATCCTTGTACTTTATTTCTTCACGATCGACTATGACCAGTTAAAAAACAAAAACTGTAACTATTGAACAAACAAACTGTGTCAAAAAAGGTACCAAAAGCACCGTGTAGTGTTACAACATACGCACGACATGACCACAGACAATAATATCAAATGCATTAATTGCCCGTGTCACAATTTCCGAATATCAAATAACCAACATTCGTTGTTGACCATAATTTCAAGGTCAACTGATTTTGTTTTCATAAACAAGCGAACAGCTCCGGTTACGAAGAAACGTTTATAAATTTATCATTGATAAGCAATTAATGAATTAATTGGATCAATTCGTATCGTGGTTCTTGCATTACACACTTAATTGATTGTAAGGAATGAAATAGCTTAAGTAAACAAAATTTGTATGAGTGAAGTTACTATTAAGAACAGAATAGCATATTAAGCAATATTTATATGAGTGTACAATTTTTTATTATTTATTGGCCTGTAGGAACCCGGAAGTTCATGACCTCACCGACTCGGCTTCGCCATCGTTCCCTGTCCTGGGCACTCTCCGTCCACGTTTGACCATTCGATCCGATCTCCTCAAGGTCAAACCTAACATTGTCTTCCCATCTCCGTCGCGGCCGTCCTACCGGTCTCTTTCCCGTTGGTCTACCGTCAAGAATTCTATGCACGGTCCTTTCGCTCTCCATTCGCGCCACGTGTCCGGCCCATCTTAATCTTCGCGACTTGATTACTCTCACTATTGTAGGTTTGCGATATAGCTCTTCCAATTCATGGTTATGGAGTCCCCTCCATTGTCCTGCCTCCTCGTCATATTTACCTCCAAAGATGCCCCTCAAAACTTTATTCTCGAATACGCGGCATTTGTTTTCTTCCCGTTTTGTGAGAGCCCAATACAATAAGAATTGTAACTAATTGAGCCATTGATTGGGAGTATAAATACCCCAGCATTTTTGGAAATAAATTAATCATTAACCATACGTTTCTGATTCAATATCACTGCGGCGCATTTCGCCATAAAGTTGTATCGTGCTGCTCTTTAAACAGCAACATTAGGGCAACCACTTCCTAGGGAATTTTCAGTCCAAATTTCATATCCTCTTTTGTCGTAATTAATGTTAACTGGCAACAAACCCCATTACATGGCGATCCTGGCATTTTAATAGAACCACACCACAACCGTATAAAAATCTTCTATCTGAAAAACGTTAAAACATTTACATTTATTTTTTTCGCCATTGACGTTTATAATATTTTATTCGGTGCCAACGCCGTTTATTTTATTTTGTCTGCCAAGCAGAATTTGCATAAAATAGTTTATGCAAATTAGCTACTTGACGAGATTGATTTCATTTACAGGTAGAGAGGGGAAATTTGAGGAAATTAGAGGGTCTTGGGCGAGGGAATGGACGCGAGTAATGGTTTCTGTGAGTCTTTCCAGGTATAAATAAAAACTACTTTGTAATAGTCACTCTTTTGTTTTATTCTATTATCTTTATTAAAATTTCTTTTCTTGTTATTTACACTTTTTCTAAGCAATACTTTCACTTAACTTGTAGTTCACAATGGTCCTTAAAGTTAATAACATAAATTCAAATTGTATGTTTCAATTATTGTTGTCCAAAGGCTTTTACTTTATTACTTTACCACTTTCTCACTGCTATGTGCACTTTAGCCTAGCTCTTTAAAAATTGTGCTTTCTCTTGCTATTAGTTCTTGTCGTGTCTTATCACTAACTGCACTACTGCTATTCTTAATTGATCACTTATTTTATTATTTATCGAAACAATTAGGTTTCTCTTTCTTGCGTCACTGATTCATAATCTATTTTTTTCTCTTATCCTTCACTGATCTTTTACTCTGTGGACTTCTTGTTTCTGTTCAATTCTTTTCTATTCATTACCGCGATTCATCACCCTTTATTAGACTTTCACGATCAAAGGAACTTTCACTTCCGTTCTCCAAAGTAGCCTTCGCTTCTATCACCAACCACCGACTGCCTTCCTAATTTGCTCTTACCTTTTCTTGTCACTTCGGGGTCAACACCTCCGGTGACGACAATGCAATTCAATTTTAATTGCCCCAATTTCCGATTAATGGCTTTTGATTCGTAATTGCTTCAAACTGCTGTGTTGGTCAATATTTCTTCATTGACTTGCATCACAGTTCCGTATCCGCAGTTCCGAATTGACCCAATTGATTATTTCGTGCTTGACTGTGCTGGAACATGCAGTTTAAACGTTTCTGCAATTTAATTGTTCGGCAATATGCCATTAATTGCTTTTGCATTATTAGGCAATCGTTTTGGCATATGCAATTGATACATTATCGTACCGGGGGGTCATTCGAGTTTAGAATCGGCTGGCTTTTCTTGATTTAGGTGAATCAATGACCTCGTCAACATCATCTTTATCTATGATGTCACTGACACACCTAACACGCGCGGCCCGTAACATGTCGCAAACACTACAAGTCGAGGAAAATTTATTACTCGTCATATGACCGTCACTTTTTATTGTTGAAGTCACAATTGTAATTAAAATACACAGCCCCAAATACACAGCAAATTTTTTGTTGGTTGTTTTGATTGCCATGAAGCACCTTCATTATAAACATGAGTTTTCAAAAGATCTTTAGAACATGAGTTGGAGCACTATTACATGCCAAATATTGACAAATAGCAGATTTCAAATTATATGCATTGTTGAATTCCGGTGCGTTTGTGGGGGTATAGTTGGTGCCAAGACACGGGCGCAGTTTCACTGAAATCCCCAATGATGATCCGAGAAAATTATTCACCGTAATTCCAAGATGAGAGATAATAAATAAAACGCACTGGTTGCTTATAATTTGATTAATTTCTTTGTTATTTAATTTTCGTGTAATACTAGGTTTTATTTATTTGGTACTATACACATGTAATTTTTGCAGTTCAGCAACAATCCTGGTGAAATTCTTAATTATTAATTAACGATATATTACATGATTCGCGGCGATATATTACACGCGAGCGACGTGACTGCACGCAACAGTGGTTGGATAGTGACTGGTGAATTAAGGTGAAATTCTGTATTCCACTTTACACACGCGACAACCAAAAGAGACCACGCCTCTGCTCTCTCAGCGTCACGCTCGTTGAAGTGTGGTAACTTCAGTTAATTTGGTAAATGACGGACGTGGAAAATGAGAGAACAGAAACATGATGTGCTGTGATCTCGGGGTAGCTTTGGTTGTGTGTGCTGATATCAAATGCAGCTACTGACATGACCTACTGACCCAGTGTTACGAATGTGGTGTAGGCAGAGCGCATTGAACCGTGGGAACACAGAACTGCGAAGGAGAGGAGAACCTAGCTGATGATATTCACCTGCAAAAAGAGATCGTTGATCCCAAGCGAATGGGTGATCTGGGAAAAGTCAATAGGACGCCGAATCGGCTAGGGAATTAATACCGCGGGAAAAACTCTATGGAATGTTGGTAAATACCCAAGCCAATGGATGATGCTGCGTCGGTTGGTTTGACTTGGTTGTTGCTAACCAATACGAATGGAATTTGCGGTGGAAATCCCATGGTTAGAGCAATAGTGTTGCCGTATGGCGAAGATAGTAGCTAAACTCAATTATGCATTATCTGCATAGGATAATGAGTTTAGCTTTGCGTCCTTGGGGAAAACATGTATTTCAGGTAAATAGCATGTACGGGAAATGGGTATGTATGACGCGCTGAAAGCGGTCGAAAGACGGTGTAAATTGTGGTTGAGATTGTGGGTTGGTTCTCATGTAGAATAGAGAAACCCCACACGTTTAGCGGGAGCGAGCGACGGTGAAATAAAAACGGATACACACGAAAATTGTTTATTCTCTCACAATTCCTTTTATTGGATATAAAACTCAAACAACGGACTCTCAAACCACAACGAATGATAAATAAACGACAATTCGATTAACTTTCTTCGAAATCGACTAAAGTATGTCTATGTTAAGGTCAACTATTTAATTGTTTCAAAGACCGAGTTAATCAGCTACACTGATTCACTATATTAAACTGATCCGGCTCCAAGGACCATGTTGAGTCCCGGTGCGTTTACCGTGCACGAGTCGAAACGAGAGTTGAGCGAACGAGCGACGACCATTATTCGCAAATACACGAAAAAATGAGATCATACATTTACAAACAATATATATATTGACGACGAAAAATAATCAATTAACAAAAACCCTAGACATTTCATACACGAAAAGAAAAACGAACTCATGTTTACGAAACGAACGAAAAAACTAGACTAATTTACATAATAATGACAAAGAAAACAAAATAACAAAAATGGCAGTAACGAACACAAAGAGTGCCGCCAAACATGCAGGTAATTACAAAATTTTAACGAATTAATAGTTAACAATTAATAACAAAAACAAATATAACGAATTAATACTAAAGGTATATTTTACATTATCTAAAAACTACAATAAATATGTTGAATCATTCCAGGCTGCGACATGCATCATGCATCACACCTTTTTTTACACATCGGATCTGCATGCTTCCCGTTTTTGTAGAAAAATTGTATTTTTTCAAAATTTCACTCATCTTTGTTTTGCAATAACTTTTAACATGATGCCCCAATCAATAAAATGGTGGCCTACAATCACCAGACCTGATATCCGTCAAACAACAAAAACCTAGTTGCCAAGTATAGGTAACCATATCAAGATGTTGACGCTTTAAAACTAAGCTGACAGAGAAATATCGAGTATTTCATCAAATTGGTTGAATTCGTTGATGATTTTGGTATAGAAACCAGATTGTTAATGAATTAAATGGCCGTCATTGAGATAGTTAAAGTATTAAATGATAATATTGTATTAGCAGTTTTAAATCGTCACTGCACGCGATTTTAATGGGTCGATGTATAAGTCTGCCTTCACTATTCGCCGAGTTAAAAAACTTAATAAGATCGTGTTGACTCAACATGGGCAGTCATTCACTTAACACATTGGATAAATTCCCCACCTTGCACTCTTCCGAATACACGATGGCGGCTCTTGAAATCGTGCAGTATGGTTGTACGCGAAAACCAATTGCGATAGCCAGAACGACCTATTCGGAGTTTAAGAGGGTATTCTGGTCTAGACGCACGAATGTAACGCAATTTTTAAAGTGCTGTAAAAAAAAGCAATCTAATACTATTACTATTCATTTTTTATAGGATGTTTATTAATATGTCAACAATACTGTAAAAAAAAATTGAAAGTAAAAAATTCAAAATTCGAAAAGTTAGCAGCTGATGAAGTGGGGGATCTCAAAAACTTGGCACGCGACCATACCCACGATTCAACCCTCCTAGCAATCTGCAAAAAAAAAAAGATTATTAATTTACAGAAATGCCTCTATCGCTGAACCTAAAAAAAGTTGAAACAGATTTTTTTTAACAAAATTGCGACTGCTTGAAAAAAAAATTATTTTTGTACCACTTTTTTTTAGTTTTTCGAATTTTTTAAAAATTGTTAACTTTGAAATTTGGGGATGAGGATAGTTCATGCAATAGAAAATCATCTTTTGAGATAAGTCATCATCATCATCGGCACTACAACCTGGAACCGGTCTTGGCCTTATTTAGCAAGTCCTGAGGCTTGTTAAATTTTCCATAATGATTTGTTTTTTCCGGGCAAGGTCATTAGTCTTGCGCCAGAGATTCCCCGACGGGGAATCGAACCCCGGTCTCCCGCGTGACAGGCGGGTATACTAACCAGTATACTATTGAGGAGCTTTTTGACATAAGTGGTTTTGATCAATTCTGTGATATTTCTCCTTCCCAACTCCGATGTAGAATCTTTTTATGATTGTTTTCCGTTTATAACTAGTCGCCTAGAAATCACCTACCTTGGTTTAACTTTTAAAACATACTCACCAGAACCCGTTTCATCCTCAACGTGAGTCTGTTTTCGATTTGATCATCTTCTCCTAATTTACTTTAATCTTTTTTAATTCTTCTTACTTTGTTCTTTATTTCTATATTCCGTTCTGTTTCGCGCTCGAGCAAGCGTCGAAGGTGAGCCTGTAAAGTGTCTTGCACATTATGCTAACACATACGCAGCGTCCACCAATAACTGCGTATGGTGGTGAGATATATTGTCCGCTGCTGAACAAGAAGCTCCTGGTGTCAAAAACACTGATTCCTGAAAACAATGGCTTATTTAGCGGAGAGTGGACCGAATACTTTGGATGAACTCCAACAGCACGTCTTGGTCGACTCTTCAATGAAACGCGTTGAGTATTAGCGACTAAATCTTCCTTTATTTGTCTTGATTAAATTAATTGATTTGGATTCAATTTGTCAATGTGTCTATATCGCTTGAATAACTTTACGAAGTGTGACAGCTCATTTAAATATTATTCCTTCTTTAAATAACCTCATTTATTTTAGTTGTTTTAATTCATTTTTCATTTAACTAAATTTAAGTTTGGTTTGATTTGATTTTTTTTTTATAATAATATTTGGAAAGCCCTTTCTAATCAAGCTTAACTTTTTTTCACTATATCCAAGAAAAATTCAACCGATTTTGATTGAGGTTTAAGTTCAGTTGCCTCGACCTTCCATTTTTGCCTCGCTAGGTAAAATTTGATGGCGAAAATTGATATAGGAACCGAATGTCAGGGTTGGCTAAAAAAAAAAAAAAAAAACAATTAACAACAATTTGCCTAGAGCATGACATAAACGCCACAGTCTCTCTTCTCACATGTTGTTCTTCTCGAACCCTTCGTCGACTTATTCGCCGATAGGACGATCAGAACGAGGAGCCTTTTTCCAAAGCGAATGATTTCTTGGCCCCTTACTTCAACAGACTACTTTCGTAATTAGCTGTGTAGTGTTTTGCAAACCCGACACACCATTATTGATGAAATTGTTACCAATAATTGGACGATTAAGCTCATCTGGTATCTGTCACAAAAAAAAAAATTATACTACTCAGACAGGTCTACTCATCTCAAGGCTATAGCAAATTAATTAAGAAGATACAAAAAGTAGAACACTTCTTCATCAACCTAATCATGTGAATATTCGTAGAACAAAGACAGGATACGTTCCTCCAGTGTTCTATATGTCGAAGAGGAAATAGGTGAAACCAACCTCTTCGCAGTATATTTTATATATTGGTGTAACACCAAAGGAACACGCACCTCGCTGGAACCGCTAGGCCACGTATCCTGGCATCAACATTAATTGTTATTTTGGCACCGGCAGTATCCTGCCGTCCGTGCCAAATGTGATACCAAAAAAGGTATCACCTTTAATTATTTATTTTGCACCGGCAGTATGTATGTAATCGATTTAAACCTTACCTGAGGGGATGAGGGCGGTCCGCCCTTGTTAATCTCGGTCCCACTGGAGATTCCAAACACATGAGAGTATGTTTTTTAGTAGTTATTTTTTTAATCTGTTAATTTTTTTTCGGATCGTTTACTAATTTTAAATATAATACAATTTCTTTCTAAAATTGTTATATTATTATTAAACAATTTAAAATATAGTAATATATATTTTAGTTATGTGTGTCCAACAAGCGTTGAACACACCTTCCTGACACAAAGGGTTGTTGATTTGTTGTGGGCTGGGTGCTAGTGTCAAGAACACGATGATGTGTCCTGGCGTGTGATGATGGCTCTAAAATAGTGAAAATAGCAACGAATACCTCTAAAGTGAGAAGCAATCCAGAATATAAAAGGAATTCTCAAGAGAATTGTCCCAAACAAAAGAAGAATCCACGCGGGTTGATTTGATGTGATAAAAAATGGTTTATTTTATTTGATGATATAGATTTCCCAGGATTGGAAATGACTTGCGGCTTGTGTCGTCAAGAGATTAACGAAGAAGGAAGATAAAAAATGGTTGTCATTTGACTACCAACAGAATTTAATTTAAAATGTCAGCTGATCGCTGACATTGCTTGGGGTGGTGCCACAGGTAGCATTCAATTGCGAATTCGCCGGTTGTGTCCAGGGCGAATCCGTAACAAGTTATTGTAGTAAGGTATATATTTAATATATTTAAATATTATTATGGGTAGGTACGTGGACTTACTTGATTATCTTGTGCGACCGTGGAGGTGACGCTTCTGGTGGCAGGTTGAGGTGGCGTTGAGCTTTTTCTCCCCTGTTCAGCTTCCTCTCGGGTGTAATGGTTTCGTTTTTCACTCACTTACTCGTTCTGGCGTTGTACCTTCTTACCCCTTAAAGGTGGCTTAGGACACGTTCTCCTTGGACTTCCTTGGTTGCTTTCTGACGAGGGGAACGACGAAAGTACATCAAATTATCTTTAAAAAAAATGGGGTGGCGAGAGGCCGACTTTAGGGAGACAAGGGCAAATCTGTCCTTCATCTTGTGACTGGCTTCTGGTCATCTTGCGATAACCAGAATCACCCACATCCGTGAAGATGTTGGGCTCGGTCTCAAGATATCTGAAAAGAAAGGGGAAGGACGTATCTAAGGATAGTGTGGACAGGGTTAGTTTAATTGTTCTCTAACTACTTGGATGGGCGGATAGTGGGAAAAAATCGTACAAGGCCGGTAGGTCTTGAGCGCGGTAGTAAACGCAGATCACGTCTTTGGCGTCTGCTAATCTGCGATGTGGTCGGTGTGTTTTTTTTTTGTTTTTGGTTTCGGTAGGAAGGTGGAAATCTTCGAAAGATGCCTCTAGACCGTCCAGGGGTTTGCCGGGTTTTTACCGACTAAAACCACCTCCCGCCAGGCTCATATTCCCCTTGATCCCCGCGGAACTTTCTTTTAGATATTCCATCGCGGGGCGGGAGGAAGTTTACCTGTTACTCCGCTCGTCACGTCGCAACTGCTGCATCATTTCACAGAGAATACCACTGGTTACGGGCCATGCCTGTTTCTAACCAAGCATGTATTCTATTACCCCAGCCGGAGTAACTGTCCGTCTCGTGTGTCTCTCCAAAATCGTTCGTGCGGTCTCGAATCTCACGCACTCTGTGTACACGTGTTCCGCATTCTCCATTTTCCCTTCTCAATACAAGCAGTCTGGGTGATTCACATGCTTATACTTGCGCAAGGATTGCCGAAAGCATCCATGTCCTGATATTAGCTGAGTCAAGTAGTAATTCAGCTCGCCATGTTTTCTTTTCACGCATGTTTCTATATCAGGTATCATGGTGTGGGTCCGTCTTCCCTTGGTGGAAGAATCCCACTTTCGTTGCCATTCTCTTAGGGTTGAGAGCTCTAATTGTGTCCTCATTCTCCAACAATTCTCTTGGGAGACCGTATGCCATGCAGCGTTTTCTTTAGGTGCGATGTCAAGTGGTGTCCTCCCGGCCAAAACATTTATGGCATCTTCGGATAGCTCAAGCAGTTTCCCTGTTGTGTCCAGCATTCAGAACGGGCGATAAGACGACGGCTCTTCTGAATTCTTGACACCTTTTGGTATAAGCACAACCCGCTGTTTTTTCCATCGTTTAGGAAGTTGTCCTGTTTGAAAGCAGGTGGTGAAGAGACTGCTAAAGACTTCTGGTCGGTGTGTATGTGTGTGTGTTTGTGCTGTCTTGTACTGTGCGTGCGTGTTTGTAGTGTGTCAGCAGTAGACCCTATGGGATGGGTCCAGGAATCCTCTATTATGAAGGAGAATGTTGTTGGGAAGGGTGGTTTCTTCAGTTTTGTACTGAAGAAGAAATTGTGGTGGTCTGATCCGAAGAGATCGAAAAAGAGAAGGTTCAAGAACGCAAGAGTCCCGTACAAGTAGGTTCTCGCTGTTCTGAATGCTTTCGAGGTCAATTTATCTTTAAAGTGTTTATTTCCTTTTATACATTACACACTGTTCTTATGAAAAAATTAATTATTATTACACTCTCCTTACGGTTTATTATACAATCGCAAAACTATATTTTATTAAAAGTTTTACAGTCTATTTCACAATCGTCCATCACACACTGTACTTATATGCAAATGATAATTTATTAAAACTTTTTCAGTTTCTTAACAATCGCTCTTCACACACTGTACTTCTATGCAAATTATATTTTATTAAATCTTTTTTCAGTTTATTAACAATCGCCCATCACACTTATATGCAAACATCGTGACCGCCTTCGTCAATCGTATCGTACCAACTGCCCTGACCTTCCTGGTCAACCTTTAGAAACCAACTCCACTCTGACCGTCTCGGCCAACGTCTTCAAAACCCAGCATCTCTAGTGAGTTTCTCATTTCCTTTTTTCTGGATCGAAATCTTTGTTTCCTCCGACAGATAAAGGGATATCTCCTTTTTCCCGCCTGATCCACTTTGTGGTATATCAAACACAAAAGAAAAATCAATAGTGCATCGTGATCTCCTTTTTTTGTGTTGTTAGCTGCCTGGGTGAACGTGCAGTTCGTTTTATTGCGTCTGGTGTGAATTGTAGATTATCTTTTATTACGTGCTTGTGTTATATTTTCCTATACAACACTTGCTTTTATTTATTTATTAATATGTGTTACAATTGAATAATTCTTAGAAGGCGGGTAGGTGCCTTCTTGTTGTCCTTCGGGCCGACTTTAAACTTCCCGGTCCAGCTGGAGGAGTGAGAGGAGGTGAGCTGGCTGCGTCCAACCTCTGGTGTCCTCCTAGCAGTGTCCCCGATGTTTGTTTAGCCAATGAGAAGTCTTTTGGGATTGGTTTTTCTTTGGTTTTATTGATCTTAATCGGTGTGCCAACTACTAATTGAATTAGATGGTGCGTGATGCACCCCTGTCGATGTTCTGATCTTAATTTTTTTATTATATAAAGTCCACGTGCCAACTTGGGCTGTCGGATACTGATTAATTTAATTCCTAACGGAGCTTCCCTTTTTATATCTAATAATTTAAGTAAAACGAAACAAAAACCCCACGTGCATTCCCACGGTCACGGCTGTCCTCCAGACAGTCACCTGTGACGTTTCGATGCCACATAAATTTGGATGTAAATACAAAATTGGGTACCTGGTTAGTCAGTTAGTCCAGGGAGGGGTGTCTATTATCTCGTCCCTAGTTAGGACTCCCCCTCTTGTGGTTAGATCAGAGTGGCTGCTCCACCTCTAAGAAATCAAAAAGCCCTTATTCTTTTCTCTCCACGTTTACTTTCAAAAGCTTTGCTTTTACAAAAATGTTTTAGTATTATACTTTTTCCTTCAGTTTTTACTTTTTACTTTTCTTTACTTTTCACCCAAAAAGGAACGGGGCGTTACTCACGACTTTCTCCTTTTTCTTCTTCTTACCTGTATTAACCAACTGTCTTCATCCAACTGTATAAAAAAAAAAAACAGTATCCAGCAAACAAAATCAAAACAAACGGATTCAAAATATCATCTTGCTGTTTCTCTCTCTCCCTCTCCATCAGCATCCACTCCGAAAACGGAAATCTAACTTCCACACGATCCACACTCGAACAGGAGTATGTTCGCACATTCAACATGTGGGTCGTGTGTTTTTCCCACCACCGTATCATCTACCATTAAATTATATTAAAAACGAACAAACGATGGAGGTGGGGGAAGTCGCACGTAACACACCTGACGCCAGTCGTAGTCGAAGGCTAAGCCAACGACGGAGAATCGCAAATTCTGCAAGTCCGCAAATTCTTCACCATGAGAACATTTCGATTCTCGGTAACTTGAATCTGACTTGTTCATAGCGAACGCGGATGAGGTGTAGGTTTCATTTTTTCATCTAGGTGATGAGACCGCAGGAATTGCAGAATTGCGATCTTGATGTGGCTTATGCGGATGAATGCGTTTAGCAACGCGTAGACATGTGATAAGGTTTCACATGTTAGGCGATCACCTCTTCGTTCGACGAAAATTTCCTCCCAGCGAGCATTCTTTTATGTAATGTAACTTAATGTAACTGTTAATGTTAATGTAACTTAATTATTGTTCAACTGAAATTCATTTATTTACTGTAATGTAACTTAATTATTGTTCAATTTATTTACTGTAATGTAATGTAATGTGACTGCAACTTCATTATATAACTGTAACTTGATTTCTTTTCAACTGTACTTTATTTACTGTAATTCACTGTAATGTAATGTGATGTGACTGCAACTTGATTATAGAACTTTAACTTGATTTCTTTTCAACTGTACTTTATTTACTGTAATGTAACTTAATTATTGTTCAATTTGACCACTGTGACTGACTGACTCTCTCGACTGACTCTTCTCTTGCAAATCATTTTTTTTTTTCGCACCGATTGTATGTCCTAGTTTGAGGCTGACTGAGTTCTGGATGGAGACAACTTTATTTATTAAACACCAAAATGCCACATGGTGGCTTTTTGGTGTTTAATAGATCTCCACGATCATGCACCAAAAAGCAGTAAACAAGAAGAAGTATAGTTGAATGTTGATAGACAATTGTTTGTGCACTATCATCGTGTTGCCGGCAGGTGTGGTGAATATTTGTCGGGGAAAGTACTAGACGATGTACTAGATTCTCCCCACGCATATAATTATGAATCCGAAACATTTGTTCTGCGAAAACTGCAGCGGCAGAGAATTTCGCAATTGCTTAATTGCTTTTCATATGGCGAACCAATTACAGGCCAATGCCCGCATGTGCCAATCGTATCGTACGATTAATTTGCGATCCTCCGTTACACTCGCCACTTTCCCCGAGTTCATCGTTTTTCCCACGTTCAACGGTCTCGTAGTCGGTGTACCTTGAACATGCCGCTGGCGCTCGAATATCATGTAGTACGCCTGTTGACACATGTATTTGTAAGATGAGACCGTACAGGTCGTGGCCAGGTGTCCGCTTGATTTTTGCAATACGAAGCAGAATGTGGTGGACTTGGTTTGTGAAGTATGATATGTTTGGGCGTTTATCGCAGCGTGTGTGGATGAATTAATTGCATGTTGAAGAGTTGCTTTATATGCAAAATACTTGTAGCGATTGGATTGTTTAGGATATAAAGAATGGCCGTGAAATGGATAGGCGTTTGAATTAATTGAATGAATGGGAGAGTTGCATAGTATCCAAAATGCTTGGGTACTGATCATATAGACGGATTTTTAATTGTCTGATGAGGGGGCGTAAAGCGATGTGTAACAATTCTATGGATTGTAGCAAGAATTTATTGATGCTACACTGAGAGAATTGCTTTCGGTTTTAACATTAATTAATGTTGCCCCATATGTATGCAATATTGTTTTTTGCAGGATAAATGTTAGGTTTCGTAGATTGTGTTGGTAATTTGTATTGAAAGGATTGGCAGTTCGCATACAGCAAATGCGATTTTCATGTTAGATTTGTAATTTAATTTATATGGAGGGTATTGGCAGTTTGCGTGCAGCAAAGTGCAATGTTATGTGGAACACTTACTATTTCACTTCGATTCGTTTCAGCTAACGCAATTTCCATTAATTCTGTGAATATTTTTTGATGGTGATTACCCTGTGGGGAAGAAATATTGGAGTGTAGGCATACTGCACCGGGTTCATTTCTTACCTCCAAACCAACTTCGGTTTCACTGTTCCTGACACTATAAGTAACTTTAGTTATCCTTCCTGGCTGTTGCCAGTGGGGCAATTCTCTGATATTGTCTCTAAAAGTCTTCCCGCCCGTCAATAACAAACACCATAGGTTCATATATTTTATTAACTTTATTAATTCAATGGCCTTAAAATATAAACCTTGACGAACGTGCAAGTGCTTACGTAATTACTGACTTTACTTAACTGATGTACAGGGTTCACATTAATAGTAAATTTAATTCAACTGAGGTAAAGTGTTCACATTAATACTAAATTTAGTTCAACTGTTGTGAATGATTCTGTATTCGTTTATTGAAAGGCGGCGTATTGTGGCAAATCTTAAATCTTTGCTTCGTTAAGCGTAAAACGCAACTTTCACCAAGTCAATATTTGCACTTGTCCACCAGCAAAGGTATTGTGTTGGTGAGCCAAGGAAATGGCGTCAGGAACAATGTGGTGTCCTGCCCCGAATTAAGTAGTCCGATAGGGTTTTTTTAAAAATAAAAAAAATATCTTTATTATTTCTTAAAACTTAGGACTACTTATTTTAATATTATTGGTAGTGGCTATGCCGATTGGTGTCCTCAAGAAGAATGTCATGTCTTCGTGCAGATTGTTCACATTTTATCTGTCTGCTGGGCCACAGATGGGCGTTTCGTGTTGATCATGAGAATGGCGCTGTGTGTGTAGATACTTGTTCTAGGTCATTGTTGATCTATGATCCTTTTTTCCATCTATGTGGTGTCTGGGCCATAGATAAGTGTTCGGCGTTGATTCATGAGGATGGTGCCGTCTGCGAAGATAAGCCATGAGCTTATGAGTTAAGCCATGATGATTGTTTGATGTTTGAATCGTGGCGTCGTGTGTATTATGGTGGTATCATGGTATTATGATAATGTGGCTATCCTTAACTAGTGCCACAAGGATAGTAGCCGTTGATTGAAACAAGCATGAAAATAAGTGCTGTAAAAAGGAAAGGAATACCTTAATCCGTTGACGGTGGCAATTCTATCAATCTCCTCCAGAAATGCAAACCATTCAATTTTTGATTTACTGTGTAGTGTTCAACGGCAGGTATGTAATATTTTGGCAGAGTCGCTGTGTAATGTTATTGCTGGAAGAATCCATCTATGGGGGTGTATAACTATGCACCAAGCACGGGTGCGGATTCAGCTAACTCCCAGTGCTAGCTCTCCACGATACTGTTCCTCCGAATACACTGAAAACTATGCACAAAACACCGTTGTTGCGAAATACGAGCGGACACAGACAACAAACAAACAAATTTCGGAAATCGTTTATAGTCTTTTTTTATTTCAATAATATAATAAATACACAGGACTTAATTCAAGTAACTATCACTTGGTTGAATACGGAATTCAATAGAAGATTATTCCTAAATGACTGTGTAACTTTTTATTTTTTTGTATTTTGTGTTTGAATAAATGTTTATTGTTGTAAAAAAAGATTTGTAATGTACTTATATGGTTTTCCTTTTCCGTACCTATTTTAGTTAAATTATTATTTTCATTATTTATTATATCGTGTTTGAGTAGGTGTTTGTGTTTGTTTTCGTTGTTTAAAATATTTATTGTTTTCAGCTTAGTGTTGTCATTGTCCATAGCTTTAACCGCTGTCGGAACATCTACCTTTTCAGTCTTACTCACTGCTGATGGATCGTTTAGTTTCTCAGTATCATTTACTGATTCGTATAGTTCTTCAGACTTATTAGCTGTTAGATCATCTTGGTTCCCAGTCCTATTTGCTGTTGGAACTATTTCTTCAGTCATATCTGCTGTAGAAACATTCAATCCTTCAATCTTTGCTGCAGAAAAGATTTGTTCATCAGTATTAGCTGCTGAACTGACTTGGGTTTCGATTTTTATTGCAACTTTTGGGTCTTCAGTCTTTAACACTGCTGAATTTTCAGTCTTTGTTGCTGAAGTGTCGGGGTTGTCTATTGGGATAGCTGGAATATTAAGGATTTCTGTTTGTATATTTTCTGTAGGATCCGAATTATCAGTCTTTAATACTGGTGAGTTTTCAGTCTTGGTTGCTGAATTGTCTGCGTTGTCAATAAGGATAGCCGAGATATTAGGGATTTCAGTCTTTAATACTGCTGAAAGTTTCGAATTTTCAGTCTGTGTTGCTGAATTATTTTCCAGAATGGGAGTATGAATCGGAGTCTTTATATTAGGGGGAGGGTTATCTTCGTTTATATGTCTAGGTTTATAGGAGTATGTGGGCTCAGGGTAAATTTGGCTAGGAGCTTCATTAAAATGCTCGTTATCTATTTCCAAAGATCTAATGCTGTAAATAGAAAAATTTGGTCTGTCTTCCATCAATTTTGGTTGGCGTCAGGCCTCGTTTTCCGACTCTTGCACCCGAGAAAAGTGAACATTTTGCTTATGGTTTTGTCTATTGGTGGTCCTAGAATTTTCACCAAAACGATTTTCAGAGTTTGTAGCATTGTTTCGGAATGGGTTACGCGTTGTTGTACCTTGTTGGTAATTTGTTAAAGACGATCCATTCCTAGATATCTTGTATCTACACTCCTTCTCTGAGTGATTATTTCGTCCACAGAAATTGCATAAAATGTTGTATTCCCTTTTTATGGGTTGTCTATTCGGAAAATAGTTGGATTGCATGTTCCGATAACATGTGTCTTGTGTATGCCCTGACTTACCACAGGTTTGGCAGACTATACGATTGAATGTAGGTTTTTCGTTATATTGATATGACCTGGGAGAGTTGTCCATTCGAGCCGCATGTGACACTACATGTGCAATCGAATGTTTTAAATTGTTTCCCCCATGGACTTTAGCTAGTATCTTTAGCTGTTCGTTGTTTAGTCCATCCTCAAATGTTTGTACGGCCAATTTTATGTTTTCTTCTATTAAGTATTTCCTAACCACCGCGTCTGCTGTTATTTCACACGTGGCAGAGTTTAGAGTCCTTAGAGCATTCGCGACCCTATCGCCGTATTCCCGGACGGTTTCTCTGTAGCGTTGTTTCAGAGAAATCAACTCATTGTGTGCCGTCGACCGAGATTGCTCCTCTTTATATTCCGATTCTAATTTTTCTTTTAAATCCTCCCACTTTGCGATTTGGCTATACCTAATCAGATCGTAAGCATGACCCTCTAGTCTATTTTTGACTAGCTCTAAAAATGTCTCGTATATATCCGGGTCTGCCTTCTTTATGGATCTAAATAAAACGTCTCCCCCGGAAATAAATTTACCTAAGTCGCAGGGTTTCCCGTCAAAGGTAGGGACGATTCTGAAAACATCAGAAATTCCGACAGAAAGAGCCATTTCAGGGGGTTTAATGTGTATCGGTTGATAGTGGATTTGTTCTTCCCCCTGCCTAGCCGCCTGTCTCGTGTAATATGGACTCGTAATAGTGAAAGTTTAAAATAAAAAGCGAAAATTCGTTATCAATTCTTAAAAATATGGTTAACTTAAAAATATGGTTATGGAAAAATTGGCCTTTCTTTTTGTTATTCAATATCTATATATATATGAAAGAAAAATAAATTGGTCCCAAAACTGAAAAGAAAGAAATTTTTCGACGCGAAAGAAACGGAAATGTCGTCGAAAAAACTGAAAAGAGAATTTTCAAAATTTCTATCGAGAAAACACGCGAAAGAAAAGAAACGGAAATGTCGTCGAAATATTGAACTGAGAATTTTCAAAGAATATAGATAGAAATTTCTATCCAAAAAAAAATTTTTTTTTTTTTTTTTTTTTTTTGTGAAAAGGAGAGCTTCCAATTAGAAAATATTCCTAAAAAAAGTAGAGAGAAAAGTCGCTATTTAAAAAAAATTCTTACTCTACTAATTGTTGTCGTTGTACTGTCTTTGTCTCGAGTGTTGCTGTTTTTTTTTTTTTCAGTTTTCCTTAGTTGTTTGCTTTGTTTTTTTTTCTTCTTTTTAGATTTTTTTTTCCTTTTCCGCTGGGCAGACTTCACGTCCTAAAGTTGATTTGCTTATCCCGGTCTTGGCTGCTTTCCTTTTTTTTCTTTTTATGTCGGGGTTTTTTTTTCTTCTTATTTTGGTTTGGTTATTTCTCCTGTGTGTTTTTTTTCTCCCTTTTCTTCTTGAAACATTTTTTTTCTTCTTCTTATTTGGTTATTTCTCTTGTGTTCTCTTTTCTTCTTATAATCAATTTTTTTTGTTGTTTTAAATTTTTGTTTACTTTGTTTTTCGTTGTTTTATGTTTACTTTTTTTTTCTTCTTATTTTTTTTCTTGAAAAAAAAATTTTTTTTTTTTTTTTCTTCTTATGGTTTGGTTATTTCTCTTGTGTTTTTTTCTTCTCTCTACTTTGTTTTTCTTGAAAAAAAAATTTTTTTTCTTACAAAAAAAATTTTTTTTTTGTGTTGTTTTAAATTTTGTTTTTTGTTTTGGGATCCCGTTACCTGGGCATCCTACCGCTGCCACCAGTGTTGCACTTCCAATCGCCGTGCTTCCTCTTTTTATCGATGGAAGAGCGTGGAGGTTTTAATAAATGCGTTTAGTTTTATTTTTAGTGTTCATGTTTATTTACACAACTCAAACTATAGTTAATTTATATTACAACTCTACAATCAAAGCTCTGCTTTTAAAACTCTTCTCAAAACTCTTGATTCAAAACTCTTCTACTTCAACTAACTTCCTCGACTGTATTTCTAAACGGACTTTTTCTATTCTAATTTTCTCTCCGTGACTTTTCACATTCAATCAAATTTGGACGAAAATCCAAGTTACTATGTTTTTGAATAAATAAAGAGGTGCAGGTTATTAAGGGTGCTGTAACTGGTAACATTGTGAATGTTTATGAATGGTATGTATTAAGTGAGAATGTAATATATGTTAAGTGATGGTTTTAAGGATGTGTTAGGAGATTTAGTGTTAAATTTAATAAGGGTAGTATTCTGGAATACAACAACACTATATTTAACTTTATTTTTACATAAAGGTGCTCAGACATAAAACCAACAGGTGCTGAAGGCACCGTACACTTTTTAATTCAAACGTTGAAAAAGACAAAAGAAACTGTGTGAGAACAGTACCGTGGTAACAAAATCAAAACCTCTATTTTTCCAAGAACACAGGTACAAAACTGTCAAAACAAACTGTGAAAAGAGACAATTCTATCTTGCTCTATTCAGACACTGGCAGCATTCAGTGGTATTAGAGGTTTCTGCCGCAAATGTATAATTCGATTTTATACAGTATACATTCAGAAGCTTACTGCTTGATGTCTAGTCGAATAGACGAAATGCGTTGCTAGTAGCACTTCATTTATATGACCGTTTTGATGAGGTGGGCATAAAGTCACCATTTTTGGTTCAACTGTCGAATGTTTTGTTGCGGTACCACAACACTAATGAATTTGTATATATAATACGAGGGTTGCCTTTTATATTTCGGGATTAGAGAACAAAAACAAATATTGATCATCGAAAATCACTTTATTGTTTTTCAAAATATTCCGCATGAAGATCTATACACTTTTGCATGCGTTTGAACCAATTGTCGAAGCACTTTTGCCACTCTGATTGGGGTATCTCCAACACATGCATTCTGAATGCAGCAACCGCTTCTTCAGGTGTCGAAAAACGTTGACCGCTCAGTTTGTTTTTTACGTACGGGAATAAAAAGAAGTCATTCGGTGCCAAGTCAGGACTATACGGCGGATGACCCATCAAATCGATGTTTTGGGTGCTCAAAAATCCAGTTGTCGCAGCCGCTGTGTGAGAGCACGCATTGTTGTGGTGAAGAGTGATCCGTCTTCGGCGGTTGGTTTTCCTGATTTCTTGGAAGACAACTGGCAAACAAATGGTTGTGTACCACTCAGAATTGACTGTTCTGCGTTGTTCTAGTGGTGCGGTTGCGACATGTCCAGTTTTTCCGAAACAACAGGCGACCATTTGCCTGGAAGTGCTTCGTGCGCGAACAACTTTTGTTGGATTTGGCTCATCTTGAAACACCCAGACAGTCGACTGCTGTTTACTTTCGGGCTCATACGCGTTAATCCACGTGTTTCGTGTTTCGAAGCACCGCGACCGTATTTTTTGAGCATTTCTTTCGACCAATTGACACGAGTCTTTTTTTGGGCGATTGACAAACTGTGTGGGATCCAACGCAACCAAAATTTTTTGACAGTCGAATGTTTATGCAATATTGAATGTATGCTGGTCCCACTAACGCCTAAGGTTGTCTCAATGTCACGATAGGTCACATGACGATCTTCCAATATCAGTTCGCGCACAGCATCAATGGTTTTCGGAACAACAACTGATTTTGGACGACCTTCACGAAATTCATCTTGGAGTGAACTACGACCACGATTGAATTCATCATACCATCGATAAACACTGGTCCTTGATGGAGCTTCATCGCCAAAAATTGAATTAAGTTCATCCATGCACTGTTGCTGAGTTAATCCACGCCGAAAGTTGTAAAAAATAATCGCACGAAAATGTTGACGATTTAATTCCATTTTTGGGCCGAGATGAATCTTTTATGTTACTGTAAACAACACAAATAACGCTAGTATGTCAAAACGTTCTGAGTGCGTATAACCTCAAAAATGTTCAACTTTACGACAGAGCTGTCAATTGCCGGATTGCAACGCTAGGGTTGTCAAATCCCGAAACATAAGAGGCAACCCTCGTATTATAAAATGATTGCCACCTACCTGGTTTCGGCGATATTTCCTTGTTGGTTTATATCCCTTCGTTGATGGACGTAATCCTAGGTTCGTTGGTTTCGTCTTCTTGCGGATGTAAGAATCCGGCACACTGCACCCTTCGAGCCATCGTGCTCGAAGAACCAACTTTAATTATATGAACGTACTAGTGTTCGCGAAAAATAACTGAATTTGACTTTACGGATGCATTTAATTGCACAGATGTACTAATGTGCACGGAAATTGACTTTAATTAAATGAACGCACTATATGTTCTCGAGAATAACAATTTTGTATACACAACTTTACGTTATTACACAGTCTAACGTGTAACTTTATGTAGAAAAATAAACTAAAACTTTCCGGGTTGGAAAATAAAATACACAAACGAGCGCGAGTTATGGTTTTCGAGTACTAGCCGAAAACTAAAGACACGACACATGGAGAATGGCGACCAAATCTTCCCTTAACACCAAAGAAAACAACTTAGAAAACAAAAATTGTTTCTGTTATTTATACTGTCTTTTCTAATTCATTAACTTACTGGCCCAAAACAGTTATCATTTATTTCTTTTTAGTTTGTCTCTTCACAATTGTCTTTCAGGTAACGATTTAGTATTCACTTCATTCTCCTTTTCCGTATACATTAATTAATATTTGCGTCTTTACCTCTAATCTATTTACAAGTTTTCTCCAGGCAACAATTTAGGATTCACTTTCTTTTTCTCTTCGTTATATCAACTAACTTTTAGTTCTCTTTCTTTAAACTATTAACAAATTTTCTTTGGGTCCACACATTCTTCTTCTGTCAGTTATAACAAATAACCTGTAGTTCATTTTCTTTGATCTACTTACAAATTTTCCCCAGATAACAGTTTGGAATTCCCTGTCTTTTTCTTTCCGTAATATCAATTAAACTTTAGTTCTTTTTCTTTAATCTCTTTACAAATCCTCTTCAGATAACAGTGTGGAATTCACCTTCTTCCTCTTTCCGTTACACCTGTTACGTCTCCAGCGCCGTGCTTCCTCTTTCGAGGGAAGAGCGTGGGGGTTATATATTTATTAAAATATCTTTTCTTTATAATTATAGTTTTTATTTATTTTATTTGAACACAGCTATCTCAAGCTGAGCTCTATTCTGAACTTCTTTTACAATATAATTTTTTCTGTCTTTATAGAACATTTTGTTCCAACTAACTGTGTCGTATAAAATGAACAAAACAACCCAGAAGTCTCTGTTTATAATTTTGAATGAACTTTGAACGAAAATCAAAGTGGCTATGTTTTGAAATGAAAAATGTGCTTGTTATGAAAAGGGGCATGTTTTTAAATGTGCTGTAAGTGTATTGTGTCTGTTTATTTATGAATTGTATTAAATGAGATTGTAAGATATGTGCGGATGTAGTTTTGAAGGTTGTGTTAGAAAGGACATGAGATTAGTGTTGAAGTGAATAAGGGTAGTATTCTGGAATACAACACACCAATTAACTTTTGTTGCTTTTTCTTTAATCTATTTACGGTTTTCTTACAGACCCTCCCGGCACTTACGTTTCATTTAAGATTCACCACTCCACTCCGTTAACTTTCTTGTCCGATCTGCCACCGACAACCTTTCCGACCGCAATCTCTAATCTTTTCTCAGATATCACCAACACCAGACCGTGACCCTTAATTACTTCCTATTACTTCTCGATACCTCGGGCTCAATACTTCTCGATTACGACAATGCAATTTCATTTCAATCTACCCATTTTCCGATTCTTGACTTTTTAATTCGCGATCGCTTTGTATCGTTGAGCCAGTCAATATTCCTTCATTGACTTGAACTACAGTTTAACATTCGCGATTGCGAATTGACCCAATTAATTTTATTTTTGCGGCTTGTGTCGGAAATTGCAGTTTATCGTTTTTGCAATTTACCTGTTCCAGCCTATGCAATCAATTATGGTATGTTAATTGCTTCGGAAAATGAAACTAATCGTTTTTATTCGATTTGCCAATTGATTTGAAATATGGACTTAATTGCATTATCGTTCTGTGGGGTCAACTGAGTTTAAAATCGGGTAGCGTTTTTCTGTTTGAGTGTGTCAATGATCTCTTCTATGACATCTTTAGCTATGACATCATCGACACACTTGACACGCGCTAGTTACAATCTTGCGACGGAAAATAAAAACACAATATTTTTATAGTTCAAATTTTAATTTTATTTTTTCAACTATTGCCGTAACTATTTTTGTTTTCGCGGATTTTTGTGTCCGTTTTATTTTTTAACTTCCTTGTCGGGGTTGTCTATCAAAACTAATTTTCTTTACCTGGGGATGATCCTATTCACCCCATAGTTTTCTTTCTTATCTTTTTTTTGTTCACTCGCTGGTAGTGGCTTTCTAGTAATCGAGAATCTCTCACACATACAGCCGTAGAGGTTATTGTGTGCATGCTGTGGATCACTGTGCGATCGGAATCTCACACCTCTAATGTATTGCTTACGTAAACAATCGGGGGTGTGTTTTCTTCTAGCCGATCGTAAGATAATGTAATTATCCTTGTTTACATATCCCTATGGAAAATTTTCTTTTATTGCTGGTGTTGAGTCCCGGTGGGTTTACCGAGAACGAGCGACGACGAAATCTTTACAAAGAGTACAAGAAAATGTTTATCACAACGGAGCTTTAATTCAATATAAAATTACAAAGTCAAACGACCATTCGATTGGTTTTAAACGAAATTACCAACGAAAACTAAACTATCTTTTATGATCGGAACGAATGAGAAACAACTAATTGCTACGACAACGAAACGAACACTAAAACCATCTTTTATGATAGAAATGAACGAGCAATAACCATCTTTTATGATAGAAACGAACGAGAAAGAACTAATTGCTACGACAACGAAACGAAAACCTAATTTACATAACAAAATGATAAGCAAAAACTAAGCAACAAAAATGGCAGTAACACACACAAACAGTGCTGCCAAACATGCAGGTACTTACAAAAACTATAAAGCATTAAGACTAACAATTAAAAACAAGAATAAATATGAACTATAACAATTAATAACAAAACGTAATAGTAATTATTCAATGGCTTGAACTAAATAGTTCAAGCACGCTGCGATAGCTGGTATCGCAAAGGCCTTTGTTTACGAAGGGGGTTTCCAGCAATTAGCTTATCGCCGGAGATGCTATGTCTGCCGGCATACGACGCAGCTGTATCAACCGTTTGTATATATCCAGTTAATGGATTAGTTAACAGTTTCTATGCCGGGACAAATGACTGTGGACACGTGGAGTTTGTATGTATAATGTGTTCCTTGGTGGAACGATGGTGTAGGAGGTATTAAGGGGTGACGGGGTTCCCGATGGCAACCGTAACACGCTCGAAATTAATCGTACTTTGGTGATGAACTCCGCGGATGGTCAACTCGACTCTCTTGATTTTTATGTTTTACGTGGAGGACACGACCTACCTCCAGAGAATCCGTTTTAAGATTAATGAATTCTTTCGAAACGACCGAATACCAAATTCCATCGTTTCCGTGACCAATAGGGGATGATCCTCCACACTGGTCCCAGCAAAGGGCACGAAACACACACACGATGACCCTTTGGTCGCTCGTGATGTGTGCTTCTGTGTCTGCGAATCGAGGATCATTCGATTCCTATGGGAAAATCAAAGGAAGTGGTTGCAGCTGAGCTGTAGTGGTTTGTTCAGGGTGCGTGTGTCCTAGTCCTTAAAAGGAGAAGGGATCTCTTAGACTGCTCCTGAAAAACGTCCCACTGAGGTCGTCGCCGTGCTTCCTCAGAGCCTGGGGGAGGGGGAGCGACGCCCTGTTGTTGGTCCTGGCTACAATGTCGCTATTTCGGTCTTTCGCAAGACCTTGTCTCCGCTGGGATTGCTCGAAAATTTGGGGATTTTGTAAAAATGAAAATTCAGTGTTCTTACTGTAAACGTTTATTTCCTGCGTCTCCTCGGCTTGATATCAGTTTAATACTACTGAATCGTTCATGTACATTTTAATACAAAATCTTTGATGTTCATATTAATACTGAACCTGGATACTGAATCTTGGATGTACAGTTTAAAACTGAATGCGGAATACTGAGCCCAGATATCACTCTTCTGTTCCTTTAGAAAGGGAAACAAATCGAGATTTGTATCTGGAAAATGCACAATTTCATACCGAAATCTCGATTTTGGTATCCTGAGTGAGATGCTCAATGTTTGTTTAAGATAAGAATTCAGTTTCCTGAATGAAACTATTGTGCAGATGTGGATTTGTAAAGGAATTCGGGTTTTTGTTTGTTTAATTTATTAGGGATTTTACCAGGTTGAGATAACGTATCTCTGGATTTTGAATTTAGTGGATGCCGTGGGGCAAAAGCAAAGCGATAAACGAATATTTGATTGTGAATTTTGATTTTAATTAGGATTTTAGATTAAATTATGCCGTGGGTGCAAATGCTAAGCGATAAACGGATGTTTGATTCGTTTATTGCGAATTTTGGATTTGGTTTCTGTTTTTTAGGCTTTTGATTCGATTTTAGGTTTTAGTGTAATATTGCTGGGATTTGGATGTAGGAATGGGGGAAAAGGTGTCTCCTGGTGTGGTTGCGTTGGGAACACAGTGCTCTCTTGGCGTGCAGCGACGTCATCCAATGGAATAAATAACACACCGGTTGCTTCCTGATAATAATAATAAACTCTATTTAATAGATTGACTAGATTTTCTCTGATTGAGAAAGAACTCGACTGGGCTGTTCAGAATGTTAACGAAGAAGGAAATACGCCATAAACAAGTTTGTTTATGGTGTCACCATGACAACCAGACAATTTCGATACAAAATCAAACGAAACGTCAGCCAGTTGTTGTGGCTGTGTTCAATTGCGAATTCACTGGTTTCATCCAGCGAATCCGCAACAGCTTGCAATGTAGAATTTCTTGTTTGTGTGGCTCCTTGATTGTGGTTTTTTGGGTAAACAAATATGTAATTCGTTTAAGTTGCTTGATATCTTGATTTGGTGGGATTTGTATGATCCGGAGGTTTTTTTTATGTTGTTTGTCCTCATGTATGGTGTTTGAAAGTAGTCCAGCTTGTTAATCTTTATTTGTGGATACATCCTAGCGATTTCCAGTCCTAATTCTTCGTTGGTCCATTCTGGATCGATATGCCTTATAATAAAGGTAGCTGGTTTGCTATTCGGATGTTGGAAGGTGAAGAACTGATATTGTTCCTCTAACAGTTTTTTTAACTGTTCTATCATGATCGACTAATGATCTGACTGTTATGGAAGTCCTAGATCCTTTTATATTTATGCTGAAATTCCGGTGACCCAGGGAATTTTGCAGGGGTTGAATTATAGCTTTGGTGCTGTTCAGGTTTTTAATGTAGATTGGCGGGGATCCTATTTCTCGCGGTTGATTTCGTTGTTGTTTCTATTCTGGCTTGAGCGGGTATTTGACTTGATGAGGACTTTATTTGTTTGGGAAGTCTGCTGCTTCGCCAGCTGTATTCTCGTTCGCTTTGTTTTTCTCAATCACTCGTTTCCTCCTGAGTGATTTTTCGCGATCGGCATACAGCTGATTGTCGTTCTCTTCCCTCTTGAGTGGTTTTACAGGTTGTGCTGAGTGCTTGCCCTGGGAAATTGCATCGCCAACAATGATGAAAACAAACTTCATAGGCACCTATTTACTTATCTTCTTCCTTCTTTACTACTTTCATAAGCACCGATTTCCTTTTCTTCTTCCTTCTTTACTAGTTTAGGTGTAGTTGTGGGGTGGAAGAATGTTTGTTACGTGAGTGATCTCTGTGTCGTGTTTTTTTCGGCCAACTCAGCTGCATTGAAATAACAGTATAAATAGTAATTAAATAAAAATTAAAAAAAAATGAAAAACTGATTTGATGTGGCTGGGTTGGAATCGAGTTTGAGTGGGGTGTAAATCCAGTTTCTTTTCGGCGATGGTGATCTTCGCTAGTTTCGAAGTCGACCGTCGTCGAAATTTAATTGATGTAGAGGAGAGAAAGGGAGAGTCTTGTAGGAAGAGGGAATGTCGACGACCGGTTGTGTGTTAAGTAAAAAGAATAGTAGAAAATAAATTAAAAAACGAAAGAAAAGAAGGGGTACGAAATAGTTTTGCTTAAAAAGTAAAGAAAAAGAAAATGAGTAAAAAGTTAAGACAAACTAAGAAATAAAAATGAATGTTTCGTGTAAAAAGTGAGGGTGTTTTAAATTTATTGTTCATCTTGGCTCGACAGCGTTTTTACCTGCCGGTGTAGCGGTGCACCCTATGGGAGTAAACGGTAACAATCTAAGTTTCCCTTCACAGGCAAACAGGATATCGAGTGACCGTTGAGTGTGAATGCCGACCTGACGCTAAAACGGTTTCGGACAGCAACCTCAACTCATATGAGAGTACTCCCCGAATTTAATCATATTAATTAGGGAAGGAAAAGAAATTAACAAGGGTTTTCTGAGTAGCGGCCAACGAAAATTTCATAGGAGCAAACAATAGCAACAACTTTTGTCTTACCATCTACCTTACATTGCGATATATTCTACGACACAAACAATACTTATCTTACGTTGCCAGGTTCAGAAAGATTAATATGACACAAGTTCGAAAAACATTATATCCTAAATTATTAAATTAAAAATATCACAAATCATACATTATATCACAAATTATTAAATCAATTATCATACATGTTGTGCAGGCGTAATGCACTGGTTTACTTTTTCTCCCATCATCACTGTCACGACGATGAAAGTTCCGCGGCCTGCAAACGAACAATCACCAGGAAACAAAGGTAAATACCATAAAAACACCCCAGGAACTGCAGCCGGAAAATTAAACACACAGATTTGGTTTATTGTTTTATTTTTATTTCATAACACAAACTGGGATTAAACGACTTGCCTAGTAAATAAAAGGCACAACACCACGACAACGACTCAGAGGAAACCCACCGTACCGGCGCTGGTACGGTGGATGGCGAGCGATCCGACCGCTTGGAAGATTGAATTGCGACTCACTGTTCAGAAAAAACAAAAGGAAGGGAGAATACGAAACTTACCAAATCCTGGCCGTTGCTATTGAGGCGGGTGCTGCTCCCTTCCAGGTGATGTTGGTAAAGCCTTGGCTGTTTGGTGCTGCTGCTACTCCGCTGATGGTGCATGTTGGTTACTGGTGAACACTTAATTCGATTTTTAGTTTTCTTTGTTCGTTTGCTCTGATAGTTTAACGATGAATAATCTATTTTTATATATTTTTATATTATTTTCGCCATCCCTTTTTTAAATTTATTTTTAAACAGGTCTTTTTTTATTTTGTTCAGCGCTTACTGTTTATTACTATTATTATTGTTTGTTTTGTGGTATCGTTCCCTGGGAGTTTTTTTTTTTTTTGGATAGGGAGAGGCCACGCAACCTGCAAACGAACATAAAACAATGATGGATACTCACCGTTCTCCGTTTTCCTTGGCTTCTCGTGTCTCACTGGGGTTTTCCTTTACTTCTTTTATTTTATTTAGTTTTGGATTTTTTTTTTAAATAAATTATTCCTTTAGTTTCTTTATTAGATAAGCTCATTTGTAAAACTGATCTGTTTTCTTTCTCAATTTTCAAGTACGACTTGTTATGAAATTCTATTTCTTTATGTTTTTGGATGCACTTGAGTTGCACTATATTTTAGGACGGATGTACGTCTTGTTAAGAGTTTCCAACTTGGGTGGAATGGGGTATTGTTAGTATCTCTTAGGCAATCCCATACGTTCGACCGCACTTTTCATAGCTTCAAATGTGTGGTCGTTTCAATTGAGAGTCGAATTAATTCGTGTGCCGAAGATTGCGATTTTCTTGGGGTCATCGATGTGTTAAGGACAAAATGCTATTTAATTGAAAGTTAGAAGAAGGGTACTTGTTGAATCCCGGTGCATTTACCGGGCACGGGCGACGACGAAATATTTGTAAAATACACGAAAAAACGAACGACATCGATTTCTTTTCTAACTGATATATATTGTGCGATATCTCGTTGCCGAGCGAGGAATGTCGTCGGTCGAGATCGTTGAGCTGCCGCCGAACGAGGAATGTCGTCGGCGAATAGCCAATGACGACCACAGCAGTAACTTTTATAAATCCAAAAGCCGCATGATGGCGTGCGAAAAACCGAATTAATGTTTTACAAATCCAAAAGCCACATGGTGGCGACCGCAAATCACAAAAACCCAATGAAACCCAAGATAGAATCCATTGATTGACA